>JANVCC010010235.1:650742-732656 GCA_025345505.1 Todiramphus chloris collaris
CCTCATTTGTCTCTCTCTCTTTTTTTTTTTCTTCCCCCCCTTCAGCACAGAGCAATATTCAGAGATTTCAAGAGAAGTTTTTTATCTTTGCTTTAACACCTCAGCAGGTCAGAGAAATCTGTATTTCCAGGTAAGAAGTAAGTGTGGCATAACACAGGTAAACTTTTGCAGGCTTTCAAGAGAAAGCGTGGGTGTTTTGCTTCATTTTATGCATTGCGTAAGCTTGCAGGTAGAGAGTGATAATCCTCACTGAAGTTATGCTGAGCTTCTCTGTTCTGTTTTCTTCAGGAGCTACTGTGCACAGAATTTATGTGCAGTTGGGATAAATCCTGTGCCACTGAAGAGTTAACAATTACTCTGTTCCAAATAATTGTGACTATTTAGAGAGGTGGTAAGCTGCTCTTCTCTGCATGTTTCCTGGCTGCAGGAATGGAAGGCTGCTTTTATCTTTTGTTCCAGGGTTCATGTTGTTGCAAGACCTATGGTGTGAGCCAAGAGAATTCACAGGGTTTTTTCCCTTTCTGGCAACACCATACTTTATTGCTACTATAAACCCTTGACAGAGGGTGCTGATCCTGAAGTCCTGCTTAACTTGCAGTATCTAAACAGACCTGTTGCTTGTAAGACTTGTTCATAGCTTAATAAAAGTAAGAGCAAAGTTTAGTGATGTTGGGGCAGGTGTGCTGGTTCTTTCTTGTATATGACTGGGATATGATACCTATGTCTATCTATCCACCATGTCTAAATGGGCATTTGTCTTCTTTCTCTTTGTCACAGGGACTTCTTGCCGGGGGGCAGGAGAGATTACACAGTCCAAGTTCAGCTACGGTACCTTTTTCATAGTGTTCTTTTATAACTTCTGAACTGGCTAATGTAACAAAAGTCTGTCTGTTTTTGGGGACATGTGAACGTGGTGACACTTGAAAATGACGCTTTCTCTTTTTGGGTGTATAGGTTATGCCTAGCAGAGACGAGCTGCCCTCAAGAAGATAATTACCCTAATAGCTTGTGTATTAAAGTAAATGGGAAGCTGTTTCCGTTGCCGGTAAGCCTGTTGGTGTGTATTTTGTGGGTTCTTACAGACTTGCAGGGTGTGTGGTTTTTTTTTCCTGATGTGTTAGCTCACTTAACAACGAACAGCTCGATTGCTTATTGCTGAGATTTCTCTAGTTACTGGTGTTAGGCACATGGTTTGCACATTTGCTGTCTGAGACAGCCATTACTACTCTTAATCATGGTGCAACCCCTGCATGGATTTGTTGTGCTTTAGCCACCTGTAGCAGACCTCATCTGTTAACACAGCGTACGTCAAAAATTGAACCACGGAGAGTTCTCATGGGTCTTGAAGCTGAGTTTATTAGACTTGATGGGTTACTACCAACGGCCCTTGCTCTTCAGGCTGTCTGTATTTGTGACTGGCTTGAGCTCTGCTCACGTTAGGAGGGAACAGCACCACCTTCTTGTGTCCCAGTTTGTGCACTGCTCTGCGTCTGCCTGGTTAGAGCAGAATTCACTGCAGGGTTGAAGAACAGACGTATTTTGAGGTTCCTAGCATTTGCTGTGCTGGTACAGAACAGCGCTGGCCGTCGTGAATGTTACAGGTGCCTGATGTTGCAGAAGCTAGTACGGGGGCAGGGTCAGCTCATGGCTTGAATACGTTCAACAGGGGAAAAGCACTCAGACTATTCTTGAAAAACACCTGCAACAGATATCTCTGTGCAATAGAACAGAGAAATTCTTACACAGCCCATTCGGAAGTAGTTATGGAAGCAACAGAAGATGGAGGTAGTAGTAGTACAGAGGTTTTGTCAGCCGTGGGTTTGGAAAAACGCAGTGTGGAGAGAGGAAGTGTGAAATCTCTCTTTCAGAATGTTTGTCGTGATCTTGGTGTGTCAGGTGCATTGTCTTGGACCTCCCTTCTGCCACATGCAGTCATGACTGCTTTATTTGCCTCTACTCAGCTTAAATGAGACTCTAGCTTTGTTTCCCCTTACTTCTTTAACCATTGCACCACTGTTCTTCTGTCTGTCTTCAGTGTGTGAGAGGATTTCTTTCGTATGTTTTCTGGTCAGACTTTGCTGCAAATGGCAGTTGTGTTCTCTGTGATAAATTTGAGGATTTTCTCCTTTCTTCTGCAGACTGTCTCCTTTCTTTAATTGACCCACTAAAAAGAACTGAGTCTGAGGTCACCCTGTGGACATCAATGTCTTCTGATTCTTACTCTTGCTAATACAGTTTACACCGTGCTGTTACACTATCCGTTTTGTACGTACCATGTTGCAGTTGTAGCAAAGATTGTTTGTCATCTTGGATTATTTCTTTGCACTATGACTCCTTTTCACTATGATTCTGTCTGAATTCTGTAGGTATTTCTTGCACATTATGATTCTTTAATCTGTTCAGCAAAAACTTCAGGTGAGAAAATAGATAAATGACTATTGTCTTGGCAACTTCCTTTCCTCTCCTCCTTCAGTATGAGCTGAGTGACAAATACAGTCCCGGTCTGAGTGTTATTTTTGTTGGTCACTGTCTGCGTCCCTCTGGTGGTTCCTTTCTGTTGTGGGAAATGCAAGGTAACTTCTTTGCCTCGAAGACCACTATTATACCAACTCAGTAGTGTTGGTGTTAGGGTGTTAATCAGTGATGCCAGCCTTGATTGCCAACTTCTACCGTTCTATCTTTCTCTGGCATAGCAGCTCATGCCTCTGCAGAGGTCTGGCAGTTATTCTTGAGCCATCTTCTTGAATGAAACCCTTACCATAAACTTCAGAGAAATGGTACCAGTGTGCCAATACTGGTCGTGCCAAAGTCACGTTAACGCGGTGTTTCCTTGTATTCCTATGACTGTCTGTGTCCTCCTCTGACAGTGTTGGTTCTGACTTAAATGGAGAAAATGTAGAGCCTTGCACGCTGGTGTCTTGGCAAGTAACAAGGATTTGATACACAATTCACTACAGCAGGTGGTTCTCCTGTTGGCTGTTCTTGTAGGCAACACAAAATGTGAAAGTCCAAAAAGGTAATTTGCTTTTGTTCTCGGGGGACCTCCACAGACCATTGCAGGTCTCTTTCACAGGACAAAATGAAACACATCAGGGAAGGCTGTAAATAATGAGACGGAAGAGCAATCACTCTTTCTATTGATAGGTTTTTCTGGCTATAGCAGATTCCACCTGCTTTGACTAAAATGGTTCTTGCAAGAAGCGTGGAAGTCTTGAAGACCCAAATAATGTCGGCACTTGCTAGCTGCTAGAATTGGCAGCCCAACTAAACAGTGCTAGGTTACGATAGGCAAGCAGAGGGCTCTTAACTCCTAGAAGGCTAGGAGAGGAAGATTTTAGTGTTCTGTCATTGAAGCTGATCTCAGGGTCATTGCTCTGTGAAAGAAAACATCAAAATCTGGGCTGAAATGAAGGACGTGCATTCCAGACTCCTCTCTAAAAAAAAAAAAACAAATTGGGAAATATAGGAGAATTGCATCCTTGCTCTTTTGAAGGCAAGGCAGCTTCATTTATGGTTGGAGACCAGCAGGATTATTGTGTCTGATACGGAATCTGTGGAAGTTCTTTCCTAAAATGTGGCTGGGAGGACATGTTTGGCCACAGAAGCTTATTATAAAGTCCCCATGGTAGAGGAAGGCCTACTACAGCAAAGCAGCTGGGATATATACTCTAAAAATGGCTGCAGCTGTTATGTTTGAATACAGAAAGTGCAATTCATTCGTTCTTTTGAATGTGAAATTGTCAGCAGTCCCCGTACTTCCACTGCCTCCAGGTTCTGCGATAAAGCAAACGTTAAGGTTCCCGGTAGCTATTGGGTCGCTTGTTGTCTGTGGTGAGGACCATGTCAGAGGGCGTTCTTCAGCAGCTGCTGGCTCTGAGTCCCTGTTCTGTCGCTGTAAGCCAGAGTCCTGTCTGAAACGGGTAACGGGCAGTGGTGAGGCACAGCCAGGGTGTGGTTGTCAGGTGAAACGTACGGACTAGGAATAGAGCTGCTTTGGAAACCTAGGAAATGATGTGACAAACTGCCCTCCCTGGATTAATGACAGTGATTATCCTGTGTTATACTTTGCTAGTGAGCAAGCAGAAGAGGCTGTTTATTTCTGTTCTTTATTTTCAGACTCTGCATCCTTCAGAGTAACTCTGTTCCTAAGCACTGGGCTGTGAATATGTCTGTTTCTCTGGGTAGAACAACATACACCTGCATGTGTTTCCAGCATCTCCATCCTGAGGGTTTTTATGTAGAGCAACACTGTCTGGAACTAAATGAAATCTGGCAGTTGGTTCTGTGCAAGACAGAGGGCTGCAATCTTTAATTCTGGTGCAGGATGAGTTTTTGAGACCAATGGACTGCAGGCTGTCTGTGCGGGCTGAGAACAGGGATTCTCTGAGTTGCTGCTGCAGACTGGCTTGTGCCTTAGCGACAAGACAGCAGGGTGAGATGAAGCAAGCTGCAGTTAGGCCTCGTGCTTCTTCACATAGCGCAAGTGCTTTCTGCTCACCTACGTGATTGCCTAGGAGCAGAAAGGAACCGGATGGCTCCTGATGTAATTTGCATAGGTTGTATAGGAAATAAAACTACAGAGAAGAGCTGTCCAGGTAATGACATTTTTCATTAATTCTGAGCAAACAATACCTAGGTTGTGGTTTGGGTTTTTCTTCTGCAGACAACAGCAAAGCCTGTTAGCTCTTAAATACAGCTGGTATTGCATGTACAGCCCTTCTTCAGGGGCCTTGGCAGAGTGTGGATGACAGCCTGTCACTAACAGGGCTGGGTGTAGTTGATGTGAGGCAAAGCAGACACCAGGCAGATGTGGAGCTCTTGGAACAAGACTGTGTTTTCTTAAAGAGAATCAATGAAGTGTTTTCTGCTTGTAGAACAATGAGTTAACTCTTCACAACTTGCTATGTCTGTCACTAAGGCTGTGTCCTTGCAAGGTTCTCTGCGCTTTCTCTCATTGGGTTGGGCCGGGGGGGAAGGACGAAACACCAGCATTGCTTTTTACCCTTCCAGTGAACTTACTGGACCAAAACTGTGTTCTCTTCCACCTTTTCAGTGCTTCTATAAAACCGCTTTTAAAACAAAACATCCTTTAACGTTGTGGTTGACGTTCTTTGTTAGATTGTCAAAGAGTTGAGTTTAGCCTCCAGCCTTAGAGAGCTTCTGTGTTCACCTGCTTCCCATAGACCTGTTTAAAACTAACCAGTCTGTTTCAGCAGGTTTCAGAGTACCGCGAGGAGACTTGGTAACGCTTTCCTTGTCCTTTTTTCCTGTAGGGATATGCTCCGCCGCCAAAAAATGGAATTGAACAGAAGCGACCAGGGCGCCCCTTGAACATAACATCCCTAGTTAGGTTGTCATCAGCAGTGCCAAACCAGATTTCCATTTCCTGGGCTTCTGAAATTGGAAAGGTAAACTGTATGTTCTGTAGGATGTGGAAAGTTGTCTAAATATCCTCATCGAGCATTCCTTCTCCCCTGCTGCCTGGTACTGCTGGCAAGGCATACACCAGCAAGTCCTGAGTGTTAGATGCCTGAACTTGTGTCAGGAAGAAAGTTATACAGGCTGTTTACTGTACTTGGGGTGTGTGTTTTCTTACACATGAAGAGTATTTGGGTAGTTTGGGTGACTTGAGGGAGAAGTGACTCAGTGTGGGGAAAGATAGAGAGCTGAGGGAGGCTAAAAAAAAAGAGAAAATGGAGACCTTAATGGAGGTCTAAACTTCGTGAAAGACTGTGGTGAGGAGAAGCATGTTAGACTTCAGGTGGTGGGAGATGAAGAGGGTGATGACTGAAATGTGATACCTGTTGCTTTCCACTGCCTGCAGTCATTAATCGTAGTTGAAAAGGAATTAGCCTTTACAACGGCTGTGTGGCTGTTTAGCAATCCCCCTATGGATTTACTAAGGAAAGAGAGTGTGAAGAATTTCTGAATTCTTCCTAGGTTTAAATAGCTGTTTCAGCTGATGGTGAGTCAAGAACTACCTACTCCTCTGTGACTAGTTGTGTAAATCCTTCTGGATTCAGTTACCAAAGCAGCTGATCTCTCACCTTTTCTCTTCAACATCAAAATCCATGGACTAGAGACACCACATATTTCAGAAGTGAGACTCCAGTAGAAGCTTTTTGACTAACTGTGGAGGGCTTCTGAGCAAAGAAGGCTTTAGTCCCACAGAGGAGATGGTCAGACTCGAGCCTGTACAGTTCTTTCTGTTGGTAATAAACAGTGCAATGTATGGTCAGACTTTAATGGAGGGGGGAATTCTGTTTCTCAGTGGTTTCCCATGTATTTAGGTAACTTATCTGCTGATCAAGGCAAGAGCTGTTTTTCCTGCAGGTGGTAGTGGAGGAGCAGGGCAGTAGGTGTTGTTTAAAATTCTCCTGCGCTACCCAGACAGTATAGGAGCCATAAGAAGGTGGCCAGCAGGGATTGGAAAAAGAGATGGCAGGTTGTGTGTGTTATGCAGCTGAAACGGTTATTATTCTGCAGTAGTGGGACTTGAGGAATTTTCTCTTCATTAGTGACCTTGAAGAGAGTGCTAAAGCTGAACAAGAGAAGCTGTCGAGTGGTGTGAATTAGGGAAGAGTAGTAAATGCTCAGGAATGCGGCCAGCCTCAGAGGAGTGGGCAGGGGTAATGATGCTTGGCTTAAAAATGCAGAGCAAGCTAAAGAAAAGGTACAAAGGAGTCGGTGGGGCTGTGTGCCGCTTGAAGGCGGTGTGTGCGCCACAGACCTTTCAGCTTTTCTTTTGTCATGGGGATTGTCTCTGAGCACCCCACTAGCTGATGCTGAAAAAAGGGGATTTAGGAGAGAAAACGTGAGCAGCTCTTCCAAGACTGCATGCATGAGAAGGTGTCACCAGTCTAAATCACCTTTCTGAGCAAAGAGCCCAGACTGTCCCTTGGTTGTTGAGTTACTCTTCTTAGCTGCATCACAACTGGAGTAGGACAATCGGACTTGATTGGCAGGAGAACTCCGGCAGTGTACTGGACTCTTTCACAGTTATCGAAGTCGTCTGTCAGTACCTAAGTGAAAAAATGGCATGTTTTCATTTTTCCTGTACACTACAACTAGTGTGAACAGTCATCTGTTGTCATGGTGGCGATACTGTGTGAAATCAGTATTTAATCTTCAATCGCTCTTTTTGCAGAATTACTCCATGTCTGTGTATCTTGTTCGTCAGCTCACTTCAGCTATGCTTTTGCAGAGGTTAAAAATGAAAGGTATCAGAAACCCTGATCATTCCAGAGCACTAAGTAAGTCAAATTAACTTGCTTGTCTGTATGTTTCAAGGGTGGTTGGTGGCTCTGTAGAACTGGTAATATGTAGGGGGTTTCACAGAATCATAGAATGGCAGGGGTTGGAAGGCACCTCTGGAGATCGTCAAGTCCAAACCCCCTGCCCCAGAGCAGGATCACCCAGGGCAGCCCAAACAGGAACAGATCCAGGCGGGTTCTGAAAGTCTCTAGAGAAAAGAACTCCACAACCTCCCTGGTTTGCAGCATTTTGAAGAGCAAGTCCATCCCAAGTATCAGAGGTTCCCTTTGCTGTTGCTGAAGCATCACACGCTTTGTCAGCGAGGGTCCCTGCACTGGTGGGGAGCACACCTAGGGATCCCCACTGAAACGTTCTTGTGGGAGTGCCCTGAGGACCGTTTGCTACTGGGCTGTGAGGGTGCTGATGGGTGTCCTAGATTCTCTTTGCTTGCATGTGATGCTGACTGTCTTTGTACCTCACTCACTGATGTGCAACTCTTTGCAACTTGGGCTGACTTTGGTCTACTAACCATTGCGGCCATTAGTGCATCTGCTGCAGGTCAAACAGTCTTGTGATGCACAGTGTTTGCCAGTTGCTTACGAACAGTGAAACTGCTGTTTGATATTGCTATGCACTGGTTTCCTTGATGCTAACATTTGTTTTTTTAGATAGCTGGAAATTAAATGCAAGTAAAGCCAAATCAAGGTTAGCATTTTAAATAATGATCTCTTTCTATAAATTCTTTATTTTCATAGTTAAAGAGAAACTAACTGCAGATCCTGACAGTGAGATTGCCACAACCAGTCTGCGGGTTTCTCTGATGTGTCCTGTAAGTATGGCTGGAAACAACCACATACAGATTTGTTTTTTTACCTTCACTGCAGTGCTGGGCTGCTTTTAAAAGACCCCACTTTAGACACTTCACCGGCTTTTGTTATCTACTGATCCGTTAATAAAAAAACAAGTGGGGAGAAGGGTGCACCTATAAGCACCTGATTGTATCAGCATTCAACCAGCGATGGTTTAGAACTGTGAATGCAGTCAGAATCAAGTTGCTACTTGTGTGTATCATGAGGTCTTTAGGAGTAATCTCATAGTAATTAAATAATTAAAGGAATAATTAAAGGATACAGTGATAAATAAAACTTTGGATCTCCTCACCTTGGTGGTATTGGTTATACTGCCAGCTGCTGTAATAAACAAAAAAAAACCACCAAAAGAAAACATACCACCTGATGACCATGTAACAAGGAGACACTGCCTTGGGGTTTCTCTTCCCATTGTAGACTGGTTTGTTCAGACAAGTGTTAAAATGGGTATTACAGCATTCCGGGCCTAATATAATTCGAGTTTACAAAAACTCTTGAAGTATTTGTCTAAAAGAAAATTATAAAAGCAGGTACTCCAGTAGGTCTCTTACTAGAAACCCCGTAAATTACACTGTGTGTCCATTAGCAACGTGTCTGACTGTTTTCAGCTCGGTGAAGACTTTGTGGATGACTTTGTTGTTCCAGGAAGTGCACTGTACGTGCTTTGATGGGGCAGGTTCACCTGCTGTGACTTTAGCACTGGGCACCCCTGTAGCAAGAAGAGACAGTGACTTCAACTGCCTCTGATCTCACTGCTGGCTACCCAGGCCTCCTTCACTGTGTTCTGACACTCTTTTAAATGCCTCTCCTGCAGTTGGGAAAAATGAGACTGACAATCCCATGCCGGGCTGTTACTTGCACACACCTGCAATGTTTTGATGCTGCTCTTTATCTCCAAATGAATGAGAAGAAGCCTACCTGGATCTGCCCTGTCTGTGACAAAAAGGCAGCTTATGAGAGCCTAATATTAGATGGGTAAGAGACTAGATTTTCAGATACTTAACATTCTTCATGATGTACCTAACAGCTACTTCTGTGACTTGAGGTATAGCCTTTTCATTTTTATTTTTTTTTTTATAATCAAAATACTTCGGACTGGGAGGAACCATTAGACTCTGTTAACATGAACAACGAAAGCATCTTACTGTAACTCCCATCATCCAAGCTCTTGAGCCTCAGTAGATTTCCTCTGGAGAAATCCAGATGTGACATCTAAGAATAAGTCTGCCTTTTACATGACCCTATCTATGAGGCTATTAACCTCAAACTTCCATTTGAACTCATAAACACGTGTCAAACTTGACTCAAAGGATGAGGGTTTTTTTTTCTAGATGGAAATCTATGAATTGCAGTAATGCTGGAGTGGAATATGGGTAGGTTGGGATACTCTTCTAGACTTCCATATCTGGATGTCTAAGATGAACAAGGGAGAGAGTACATGCAGTGTGCTGTGGGTGATCATCATTAACTTTTCACCTATGTCTCCTTTTCACCTAGATAAAAAAATTTCACTTGGAATCAAAAATGAAACCACTCAACTTTATTTTTCAGGCTGTTTATGGAAATCCTTAATGAATGTTCAGATGTGGATGAGATCAAATTCCAAGAAGATGGTTCCTGGTGTCCCATGAGGCCAAAGAAAGAAGCTGTGAAAGTCTCAAGCTCACAGTGCACCACCATAGAAAGTACGTACATCTGGGTGCTGGCCGCAAACCAACAGCAAGTGTTGGAGCCTTAGTTGTAGCTTGGATAATGTGTATGGATGTTGATGTTTGTTTTGTGGGGGACTTGATAATGACAACCTGCCTGTCATTTAAACTAAAAAGAAAGGGTTGTATCTCTAAAGGGGCTGCCTTTTTAATAGTGGTTAAGAAAGCAAAAAAGTTGCTCTTGTTTTATGTCCTTAAACTGAGGTGAAAATTAAAGTTTGTGCTTTAATATTATCAACATGATACAGAATACTCATAAAACAGTTCCTGGGCCATAATGTTATCTTCAGAGGTCAGGAAGATGAGCTAAACCAGGGTTTGAGTTCCCGTTTCTGCTACAAATAGAAACAGCTGCTATCAACAGCCTTTGACAAACAGCTGTACTTTATTCTCTTGTTTAGGTTCCAGTGTTGTTAGCAAACCGTGTTCTGCGGTGGTGGCCAATGAGGTAAACAAGAAGAAAGTTGATGTTATTGACCTGACAGCAGAAAGCTCTTCTGATGAAGAAGATCCTCCAGCCAAAAGGAAGTGCATATTTATGTCTGAAACACAAGGAAGCCCAACAAAAGGGTTTGTCAATTTTAAAGTTAGTTGTTATTCTGTAATGTCTCAGATAAAATGATGTGTAGACAAATGGACTTGTCATCTTTCTTCAAGACCCAGCTCCACTTACAGAGGAGAATTTCTAGGCCTCTCCTTGCAGAAAGCTGTATTGGTACAGTACCTTTGTACAGGCAAAACACTATTAAATAGTTCTGCATCTCACAAAAGACTTCTGCTGACTGTTGCTGTGGTTGCAGGGATGTTTCTCCATAGAAAAGGAAGCTGGTTAAGTAAATGGACAGGGTTCTCCTGAGAAAGCAGATTATGCCAAGTGGAGGAACTTCATGCATTCTTGCTAAGTTAGTGTCACCTTACAGGCTTTTCTCTCGCTATCTGTTGGACCCTTTATCTAACCTGCTCTGGTGCCCAGGGAACTGGGCCTTGTTGCATGTTTCTTCCCTCCTGTCAGTCTTGGAAGCAAGATGCTTTGTAGTTTTGAATCGAGACAAGCTTTTCCTCCGTCTCCGTGTTGAACTCTGGAATGTCTTGGACACTGTTGTTTGCCATGCTTTTCAGTCAGTCCTGCACCTTGGTTAGCACAACCAAGGACTTCCCAAGCCCTCTGTCGTCGCCTCTGTCTTTGTAGTCATGCCTGACTTCAGTGGCAGGCCTAATGAGCCTTGTTACTGTTGTGCCACTTTCTCTCTGTCCCACTGTGTGCATCTCAGCTGCAGTTGTTGTTTGTGGCTTCTGTAAAGGTCTTGTCCTTGGCCCATAGGGTGCAGGAGACCCCCAGGGACAGAGGGGCACCGATTTAGACTCACCAGCTGTCACTGCTCCACGAGGCGAGTCCAGCTTGTAGCGTAGTGGCTTACAAATCAGTGTTGCTGCATGCATGAGGTGTGTGTCTGTCTCTCAGTGTAGTGCCTTACGTCCTGTACTAAAATAATAGTAACAAAACCGACCTCCATCTGTTTTACCAGCTCTTGGAAGTAATGAGCAGGTACACCGTGTCTCTAGTTCACAGGAATGCATGGTCTTTGGTGAGAAAACAGTTGGTCATCTTCCACAACTTTCAGCAGTCATGCTGCAATGCTGTTGCTTTTTGTGAGGATTGTGGAGGAGTCCTTCCGCAAGAGACCGTTGCTTATTTTTATAAGGAAAGAAAAAAATAGCTACAAATACATCTCTTAGTGAAGTTTCAGAAGGCACCAAGACTTCCTTCCATGCTCCTGTATCTCTCTGAGATGGCTACCTGCAACCATAGCTGTAGGAGGACTTGAGTTTGCTTGTCTGTCTGTGACCGCTGTGTTTTCCTTACAGTCTGGATATGGAAATGGCATGTTTTCATTTGTCAAGTCAGAGCCAGGCTTCTGGGGAGTAGCTGTTCTGCAAACAACACTGCCTGATCGCTAGTTCTGGAAAACTGTGGGGTGTCTTCCTAGGCTGCAGGACAAGAGGTGCTTGAGAAGGGAGGATCTCAAATCCAAGGTTCTGCCACCAGAAGCAGCACGAATGCTCCGGTGGCAGCAATGTGGAGAGGAAGGCGTGAGTGGGTAGTGCTGGTGGAGGGCTGGAGGGAATGCTGTGGAGCAGGACTCTGGGTGTTTCCAGAGTTTATGGTCTATTTTATGCATGTGGCTGGTGCCTGAACACCTGCAGTGCTGTCTGTAACAGTGCTGTGAAGTAACGGTGCAGAAGGTAGGTGGGGATGCAGAAGGGTTTTAACTGGTTGCATGTTCCCGTAGAGCTGCACTTAGCTTGGGCTCAGGCTGCAGGTAAGGATGGGTTTGATATTTAACTCCCATGTGTGTCCTCTGTGCTCCAGGGGCTGAGTAATGGTTGTGCCCTTGGTGTGACAGGTTAGCAGCGAGGAACGGTGATGTGGAAGAAGTGAAAGGAGTGCTCTCCTCCTGGCTTCTGGCTGCTTGCAGATCCTCCCAGGGTGCTCCGCAGATACAGGTGTCCGTTCCTGTCTCCGAGCTGTAGACCACTATAAATGACTCCAGCACTGTACTTTAATGCCAGCTTGCTCTTGTCACAGCTGCTGTTGAGAGCTGAGATACGGTCATGTTACTATGAAGACTGTTGCGAAGGAGGAAATTAGAGTGGAGTAGTGTGTAGTGAGTAGCCATGCTGTAACTGGTGTAACATGGTGACGTCGTGAGCGAGAGTGCACGGCGGTACACAATGTCTCTGCTGTAACTAGTGGCCAGATTGTTTGTAACCTCCCCTGCTGTTTAAAACAGGGTTCTCATGTATCAGCCATCCGCTGTCAGAGTGCCCAGTGTGACAACGGTGGAAGCTGCTGCTCTTCCTCCTTCATTAACTGACTACCCAGTACCATTCCATCACCCACCAGTATCCAGTATTTCATCGGATTTGCCAGGTAGGTGGTGTCTATTTTTAACCTGTATTCTGACAGACTTATTTGCAGGGTGGGTAAAAATTGGAGAATTGATCAGTTTTGTTATTTTTTTTTGAGTGGAACAAGCCCATATGCAGTACTGCACTGATGTGATGTCTAGAGCATGTCCAGTAGGGGCTGTCTTTCCCGTTTCAGACCGCGCTTCTCAACAGTGATGTGAAAAAACAATTGCTTCTGGGGTACAAACTGTCACTTTGGAACAGCAGCCAGAAGCGCGTCTCCCTGTATTCAGTCAGGCTTTGTATAAACGTCCGCTTGTTACGCGTTGGTAGGCGCAAGGGAGAGCAGCTGCTTATTTGAGTTATAGACTCGTGGTGGCACTGACTCATCCCAGCCCTAGATGTAGAGATGTTCTGTAGCCGATTCTAGCGGTGCTCTGTCTAGACTGTGTGAAAAAGGTTTAAGGTGAGCTACAATATGTAAGCTGACCTCTATTGACTTTCTTTACCTAGACATACCCTAAATGCCTATGATGTATTCTTCAACACTGCTGCTAAATATCAGACATAAAAGGTGGGGACGTTGTTTCACTGTTTTCTATCCTGGCTCCTTGAAAAGAACACTGTATATAGGGACTCAGGGGATGCTCTTTGCCCGCTGTAACAAACCCAGAGCCCAGGAAATGGTGACTTGTGGTGACAGGTGTCACGTGGGCCTCCCATACTTCCCTCTCCCCGCTGCATTGCCTGTCTCCATTTCTTCCCCGCAACATCTCTGGGTTTTTTCCTCTTCTTTCAGCACCAGTTTGGCAATGGGATGGGTATCGCTCCCCTTGTTCCTCTGTCCATTTTGGTTCCCTTGCTGCCCCCTCCCTCCACTTCTCCCTTGTTAAGAAACTGGTTGGCTTCCCAACTGGACAGGAGAGTAAGCTGAGAGAATGGAAGTCTAGAACTGTTGTCCATCTCTGTCAACTGAAGTTCTAGAAGCTGTCAATTCTGTAAAAACAGCTGAGCCTAAATCTCCTTCAAGATTTTCCTCTAATGGAGAAGAGGAGGAGAGATAGCACTGGCCATAACAGATTTGGAGGTGGGGGGAGACGCAGGAAGTAAGTTTACCATTTCTTTCTGTTGACATAGCAAACACAAGGCCAATATTTAGAAACAAAACAAAACAAAGGCTGTAATTACTCCTTGATTTCATAATTTTAAGCCTCTTGCCCTAACCACTTACATGCTAGTCGTGTATAAGACGACGCTAGCTGTCGCTGCTCTTCGAGGCTATACCTTGCACTACTTGTAGTCTCCTCTTCGTTCCTTTCATTTGTCTAGACACAAAACGGGGATGATATTAGAAATGTTTCCTTATTGGCTGCCCGTGGGTGGAGGAAGAGACCTGCTGCTTGTTTTTGGACTTGTGCATGTTGTGACTTTACTTCATTCCAGCATCTTTAATGTGATGACACTCTTCATGTCCCAGTTTGGCCAAGTCAGGTACAATATGCAGTGAAACTTGCATTGAGAACCAACAGCTCCAAATGGCACAGCCTCCATCTAAGCAAACGCATTGAACCACCCTGCAATACCCAGTGAATGAATACATCATTATGTCATTCTCATTCTTGAAAAGAGCCACTTGTACTAGATAACTCGTTTTGCTGCTGCCTGAAGTAGTTGTTGAGAGTGATGTTACAGTGGTATATTCCATTTAGAGACTGCCTTTAACAGTCATAAAATCTGTTCTACAACCACAAAACAGTTCCTTAAGTTTGCTGTGCATGAATAAAAGAGAGACGCATCAATTTATTACCCTTCTCTTCTTTCTAGGTCTGGATTTTCTTTCACTAATCCCAGTTGATTCACAGGTATGTTTCTGAACTGCTGTGGGGTTAATTTTCAAGTATGGTTTTTGTGATGTTACTTGCTCGAGTTAACTCTTAGGATGCTGTCATCATCTGTATGTGTTTGCAGTCCACTTGCTTTTACCTAGCCACGGAGCAGGAAAAACCCATTTTCACAGCAAGGGATGATGAGGAAGGTGCGTTAAGGGAGGATTCCATTTAGCCTCGCTGGGATAAATCCAGACACAGAAACTTTAGTGACAGTTTGTCTGTCTTTAAAGCAGGTACTTGCACAGCAGCAAGCTGAACACACCCATCACTCCTAATTCCTACTGTCCCTCTGCAGGCCAGAGTCAGCTCTGTAGATAAAACTTCCCTGAATGGTGTTTCTGCTGGGTTTGATATTAGTGGGAGATTTTTTAAGAAAATACCTTTTATTAATTTGATGGGCACATGAATAATAAATCCCTCTGGGTAACACCTAAATCCCATTGGTTTTGGATTATATGGAAACTTTGTAGATCCAGAGTAACCAGGCGGTGCTTTCCCTTCCCTGGAAACTTAAATTTTACACAGTTACAACATTAACCTTCAGAGAGCTAAGGAGAACAATTCGTACTGTAACTAGATTCTTACCAGACTGCAGCCTTGACTTGTGGGGGAGTATTGTCTCCCTAACAAAGACAAGCATCTGAGGCAGACCCTCTGATTGATTGCTCTGTCACTGGAAGACAACAGTAGTGAGACTCTACTGTAGAGTTAACTTTCTGGTGCCTTGAAAGCAAAGGATGAACTTTCTCCTTTCCACTTACTGCATCTTGCAATACTCTGTGCCTGACCTTGAGATCTGAACAGACAAAAGTGGGAGTAACAGAAGTTTGTTCACGTGGGAGATGGGAAGCAGGTATGGCTGCTGTGAGGTGTCCACTTTGGACAGTTCAGGCTCAGTTCCAAACATATGCCCACAGTTGGAATCCACAGGGTGAGAGAAAGCAAGGCGTGTTGAACAAGGCGGTGTGTGTACATGCACGTATGGGGCTGTCTTGTATCACCACCCTCTTTGACACCCGGCAGCCTTGTTCTGTCTCTGAATGCTTAGGGTGTTCAGCTCTGCTTTGAGAAGGCTTGTCATCACCTTCAGGAAATGTTAATTATTAATTTTTCTTAATCAGGCTTGATCAGGGCTCGTTTATCACTGCTAAAATGTTTAGAGACCTGTGTGTATATAGAGACCCGTGCAAGCATATACCATGAAAATGTTGATTAGTTCAGCTGCTGCCATTTGAGGGGGTGAAATGATCCTAAACTCTCTGGAAGCAGTGACAAGCATTCTGCTGCCTTTCTGTTCTGAAAGGAGCCTGAAACGCGCAGCTGGGTCCAGTAGTGATGGGCTGCAAACATTCTCTAAATTATAAGGGTTGAGTTTTTTATGGTCATCCTATGGACATGATAATGTTTCTTTATGTGCTAGTAAATGCTCAAGCTAACTGGTTAGTTAAGAAAAAAAGAGCAGAACAGAGGGGAGGACGAGGGAGAGGGGCTCGTGGCTACCATCTCTGCTTGCTGCCTCGCTGGTTTGCGGAACTGTGGTTGTTGCTGTGCACGTGATAACGATGTCCTGCTAGTAACGTGTTCTGTGCTTGTCATAGGGAAGATGTATCTTCAGAGCATACATTTCCCTTGTGCAGTTAGTCTCTTCATTCTTCATTGTTTGTTTCAAGCAGTACTGTACTCCTATGTTTTTGGATAGTCTCACCTCAACCTTAACAAGCAGCACTCCTGGCAGCATCATCACCTCAACCAGTCACCACGAGAGCAGCACACACGTTAGCTCCTCCGGCCGGAGCGAGGCGGGAGTCATTACCAGCAGCGGAGGCAGTGCTCCCGACATCATCTCACTGGACTGAAAACAAGGGGCAGCATCGGACTCCAGGAGGAATTGCACAGAGCTGCTGCTTGTGTCTCGAACTTGAGCATCTCGGAAGTTTTTCTAGATATTTATTGAAAGGATTTGCCTTCTGGGAAAATGGGAGTAAAGGAATCTGTATTGAGAAAAGAAGTGGTAAAGAGGTTTGGTTTTTGGTTTTGGGGTTGTTGTTTTGGGTTTTGAATTGGTTTTTTTTTAATTATTATTTTCTTGTTCATGAAATAGTTGGTATAGAAAAGGCCCTTTCAGAACATGCTTTAGTGTTTTCATCTTGTACTGAGGAAACTGACCTAGTGTTGTCGAGTGGATTTAACAAACGGTTTTTCATTTAACTGTAAAAAAACCAGCAATAATGTAAAAAGAAATGAAGTTTTTTAAAATAATAATAATTAAAGAAAAAAAAGCGCACTTAACCACTCTAGAGCAACAGCAGCCTGGGCAAAGCTGCACACATGTACATGTTGGTGAGTTTTCAATATTGTCACTGGGCTTGTTTAAGACAAAGCAGCTTTGTGAAATAGCCATGACACGTGTTGTACACCTCGTGTTCCCCTCCCCTGGGGATATAGGGGAAGCCTCTGTAAATGTGATTGTTGCTTCATTGTTTGTTTTGGGTTTGTTTTTTTTTTTTCTCTTGATTTCATGTTTTTTTTCGCAAATGCAGCAACATCCTAAGCTGTGACTTCTTCCTCTTAATGCTCTTTGGGCTGGGGAGGGGACAAACTATCTATGCAAACCCTGCATTACACAATCTCTTGTGCTGTTGCGTCAGCATTAAGACACCTCTCCAACACAACAACCTCCAAACTATGCACAGTCAAGCTACAGGTCAGTTCCTGGTTGGATAACTTTAAGAGGTGATAGGAAAAAAAAAAAAAAAAAAAGCAGTTGCCTTCAAATTCAGATTTAGATGATAAAAGTCCTTGGTGTCCTTCTTTGAAACTGTCACTCCTCACCAGATGATTGAGTGAAGTGCAGCAGTAAGGAGACAAGAACAGCTGCACTGTGCTCCCATGTAACTGGAATCGCATGTGCAGGGCCCCGTGATTCTCTGTCCCGCATTAGGTGGCCTCTTAATCATGGCTCTTATAACTCCATGGGAGTAACTTCCTCCTGTTGTACTCTGATGATGATCTGCTGCTGTGTTGTGTGTATGCAGTGTCTCCCGGCGGTCTCTAAGGATGACCATGGCAGTGCTATGCGTGGAAGAGGTGACACACCAGGTAAATCAAGTCGTTTCCGCAGAGCTCAGATAACGGTGTTGTCTATATACGTTGCCATGGCAGCTTTTCCAGGTGTTGCGTTTCTGTTGAGTAACTATTGGAGATTATTCCTTCCCCAATTTCCAGCTTCCACTGCTTTCCTAATTTCACGTTCCTTTTCTCTCCCTTCTTTAGTCAGATGTCTGGTGCTTTTTGCCTTCTGTTCCAGTATTTGAACAAAGTACAAGGATAAGATGATACTGAAAGGGGATGTATTGTAACTTTCATCTGCCCTGTACTCCTTTTAATGCTGCGCTACTGTTCTCATTGTCTTTTTCTATCGAACTTCTACAGCAGTCTTCAATTCACATGTTGGTCTTAAAATTGCATCTAGTTGTCTCGTTTCCTTACACGTTGAATTTTTTGTACCTGTGAAGGATCAGTTTGTAGTGTGATTTATTTCTAATAAAGCCCGTTGCTCACGAATTTTTTCCTAATGGCCTGCAGCAGATCAGTACTTTCTGCATCACAGTTGCACAGAAACTTGAACTATTAAATACGAGCACAGAGGCATTACAGTCATTGTAAATAAAGCATTTAAAATTGATACTGGTTGCTGAAGATGCTGTTAGTACTCTTAAAGCAGAACTGGAGCGTGACGTGGGACATTGCTGAGCCGGCTGAGGGGATCTGACCCCTCACAGGTGTATCAAAGTTAAACAAGTGCCATTCTTAGGGCAGGTGCTCTGAACCATTCATGGTATTCTAAAATAGGGCTGGAATTTTAAGTAGTTACTTAAAATTCTTACTACTTAATAGCACAACTACTTAATATAGCACTTACTACTTAATAGCACAACTATTATCTCTCTTACCGAGATAAGTTAGGTGTTCTCCAGCTGTTCTGGGAAGGAGTTTTGCAGCTGCATTTACCTTTCAGCCTTCCAGACCCACAACAGCAATGTCAAATGCAAACTGAAGGCATTTGAGCCTTACCTAGGTGTTGTGTGAAGGATGTGGTCAGGCACACAACAGAGCGTTCCTGCAACGCTGACTGTACGCACAGCAGGCGCTTGTTAGTCTTGTGTTGTGCCAGAACCCTTCGATTCACCTGCGTTTGTGGGTGATGTGGGGCAAGGGTCTGGAGTGCTGCAGAGCTGCGTTCCATACACCTTCCACGAGGCACCACAGCATGTGCTTGAGCAGAGATGGGTGGAGGGAGGCCTGGGGGGGGGCGTTGCCACTTAGTCAAGGCCTGTGCTGCTTGCGCACAAGCAAATCTGCCTCGCAGCTAGGTGAGGTTTTGGGTTATTTTCCCTTTTAAATTATAAAATGCATCAAAATATCTCTCCCACATTGAATACAAGAAAAAAATCCTGAAGAAAAGGTTAGGTGACTTCTTACCTCTCTGGTTGCCACTAGAAGTATCTGGTTACTGATTTGATTGGGCTGTATCCGAGTCCTTCAGGCCAACTGCAGAAGGAAAGTAAAGCTTATGAGACAGAGTCCCCTCCCTGCACAGCTAACCCATGTGCCGTGACAGTCACGCTGCAAGAGTTGGCCCTTTTCTCCCCTAACACCCATCCATCTGCTACATCCTTTCCTTGTGTTTCCCGGATGTGAGCTAGTCCCAGAAGGCTACACCTAGCCCCCTGAAGACTGTTAGCCTGAGCTGCCTTCTCATTTTCACACATGCAGGTCAGATAAAGCTATCTGAACCAATGGTGAGCTGTCTAGGCTGGGCTCTGCTGCCCCACGATACAGCCCCAACCCCAGGAGGTCCTGCACTCTGGCACTTCCACCGTTAGTGATGACCTTCTCTATCTGCCTTTGATAGGTAAGCTAGAAAGCTTACCTATAACTGCAAGCCCTTCACTGTTGGTCTTCAAGAGGACGATTCAAGTTTGGAAGTAAAAGAATGCATCTTCTGTCTGAGAAGATAAAACCTGACAGTTCAACAAGAACTTTTCCAAGATGAACAACGCAGGGAGCTGCTTCCTAGGTTAAAAGACAGCTGTGGCTTAGTCCAGCTGCAGAATACCCCTAGAGCTAGGCAACTGGTTGGGTTTCTTTAGTGTGTGTTTTTGACATGGGCATCAGGGACCACAGGAAACAGAAATCTGATAAATTAGCACGTCATTTTAATTCCTTTTTTTTATAGTAGGTGACCACACCCTCATCACAACCCATTAACACTGTGTGTATTCAGTCTAGCACTCTAAAAACTCTCCGTGGGGGCAGTGCATCACAGTATGGATGAAGGGATTATAACATACCTAGGAAGCTACCTAGGGGTGGGATACCCCTACCCTTCACACCTTTGCATTTACAGGGTCCATCCACAGCTTGCCCAGGATGAGAATTTGCACTGTAAGGACCTCCAGACAAAACTTGCCAGTGATGGGAGGAATGCTGTGGAAAAGCTTGGCCAGCAGCATTGGATCTCAAGTCAATGGTAAAACCTACTGGGAAGCTAAAAATAAAAATTAAAATGGGATGAGACACCCACAAGAAAAAAAAACTGAGTTTATTTAGACAAAACCCTAAAAACACTCTTGCAGAACCTGAGCATGGTACTGGTGGGGAACTGCTCCTTTGCAGGCAGTTCTTGCAAGCAGGTAAAAATAAGGCCCACTCCAAGAACCAGAGAAAGATCTTATATGACCAAGTAAACTGGCAATAGAAAAACAAACAAACTTTAGGAAGATAGAAAAGTCTATGGAAAATTATGTTTCCCATGTCTCAGGAGTGGAACTGATCACTACCCTGAGGTTTGAGACCTCAGGGTTATGGTTAGAAGGTAGTTTATTGTTCGGAAGCAGTCTAAATGAGAAGCCAAGTGCTAGTACCTGTTAGGAAAGGAACTGAACACACCATGCCCATGAAGCTGAGCAGTTGTGACTCCTTTATTAGGAAAAAGGTGACTGCAGAGAAGGTTCAGAGAAGGGGAATGAGAGCCCCAAACTGGCTTCCGCACCAAGAAATGTGCTTAGCAAGCGGGACTCTTCAGCATGGGGCGCGCAGCAGTGTAGCAGGAAGGATAGGGAGATAAGAATTAAGCCACGTGGACAGAGTGGATAAAGATCAAAACAAGGTCATGCTCCACCAGTGGAAGACAGCAGGAGCCAGGTTCAGGAGACACAAAAGCAGGCAGTTCTTCACAGACCTAGATGAGTGGGGAAGACCTTGTCAGTGCTGTGGATGCTGTGTTTTACATCGAGTAAATTTGTAAAGAAATCCATCAAGGGTTAATAAATTAATCTAGAAAACACTTATTGTCCCAGAAAGCCCCTGCATCTGGTTACAAAAAAGCAACAGGGGAGGTTTTATGCCAGCTGACCTTGCTCTTTCTCTTCAAGTGCTCACTTTCAGTCACTGTCCTGAACAACATGCTGGGCTAAAGTGACATTTAGTCTTACAGTAGAGGAACTGTGCATCTAACTGTGGATATACAGGTGTTTCCTTTTCCATTTCATCGTCTTCATAGCAGCGTCATCCCCTTCTCGCAAGTATTATGGTTGGACTTGATCTTAAAGGTCTTTTCCAACTGGAACGATTCTATGATTCTGTTGAGTCCCATGAAGAGCTGCGGCCTGTGAACTGTGACTCTGCTACTGCAGAACTACTTCTGACCACTGGTTTATAGGAATACTGGTATTTGCCCCTGTCTTTGGTTGCTGTTTTAGCAAGGCTCAACAGCAGCTCTGGCAAGGAACTAGGAAGGCAGTTTTGCAGCGTATGGATGTCAATGTGCCATGGCAGTTGAGACTGAGAGCCCAGCCTAACACTCATCCTACCAAGTCTAAGCTTACACTTCTGTTTTAACACGTTTGGAAAACACACCTCTTTATGAAATTGTTTTAAGTGCTACGGGAACTTGGAGAAGGGTAAAAAAAAAACAAACCACTCAAAATCCAGCCACATAAACTTTAAGAAGTTAAACTGCCAGTTTAGACTTCGAAAGTTAAGCATCTCTGATTTCATCACTGCTGTTTATTACAGCAGTTACCACACTAACATGCTTTGGCAAAGAAGCCCCCTCCAAATTAAAACATGACATTCGTTATGGTTTTGCCAAGTGAGGAGTTCTAAACACGCCCAGTGAAATGGGAGGCTTTCTGTCACCATGTCGCAGGATATCCCTGACATACATTTTTAAGCGGGTACTCCAATCGGTATCAAATTTTCTATCCTGCTGATGCTGGAGACCAACTCTTTCTTCCAGGCTTGCTTCAAAGGCCTTAATTTAAGGTGAGGGAAACTGAATCTGGCGCACACTGGAAAGTCTTACTGTGCAGAAGCTGCCACATCTTTTCAGCACTCTCTGCTGGCATGAAGGGCCAGTGGAGTGGGCTGCCAGGAAAAAAGGAGTAAACTGTTCTGAAGATGCAAAGAGACAAGGGGAAGGAGCTTGGAGCTAGTGAAATGGGAATTCTTAAGCCTCTTGGATCCTGCAGAGGCCTTTCTTAAATTGCACGTGGGGAACAAAAGAAGCATCATCTTACCAGATGACTGATTCACAGTTGGATAGGCCTCGACCACAAACTCTGGAGTTCCTGCCACTTGAGATTCTTCAAACATGTTCCCTTTTGCTGTTCAGCACTTCACAGATCCCACCAACCACTTGTTCTGGGCACTACAAAAAAAGGGACATTCTACCAGGTTACATAAAAGGAGACCACTGGTTACTGAAACACAGCCAGGCAACATGACGTGATCCCTTTAGACAGCTCTCCTGATGTTTTTTCTCACGATGGCTCCTCAAAGGAATTTCTCTCGTGTACCAAGTGGCTTTGCTCTTGCTCCCAATACATCTTTCAGAAGCTCTGCCTGCCTTCTCTGTCTCACGTGACTGTGAAGTCTCCAGTTACTGCATATACTGACTGTACCAGGTTGTAGTTTACATACTCAAAGTGAGGCAAAAGTGCATGTGCTCAGTGAATTTTCTTCAGCAACCTTTAGGCAGGAGCAAGCAAAATCCTCCCGTGCTTTGCAACTAGTGCATTTACTACAGATTGCAAATTTTACACAAACAGGACCTCACTGTACCTAATCTGAGAACTTACAGCATGTCTGACAAGCACTCTGATAAAAACTGCAATTAAAAACCCCACATTTGCTCAGAAATGTATCAAAGCTATGAGAAGTCCCTGCTGTGTCATGTTAGGTCTCAAGTTATTAAGGTGAAGGAGTACTCCATTTTGTTGTTTTGTCCTTACTCATCTTCTTCAGACCATGGCTAAGATATTTTTTAAGCAGCTGAACTGGTAGATTTCCTGTCCGCCACCCAGCACCTTAGTCTGGAGTTCATTTTTAAAGCAGGTTTTAAAGCTTCCAATTTGTTTTAAGACAAATTGGTATGTGAATAGCTGTAGTTGGTGATAAATCACCATGGAATACATTTTCCAGGCTCTTTCATGGCAAAACTTAATTTACCAAGAAAATCCATTCATTTAAAGTACAGAAGTTAACGTTTAAAGAGCTCAAAAAAAGCTTCTTAAATAAAAAGTGTTTGGCTGCTCTTTGTGGTTAATTTAGGATACTCACTGTTTGTTCTGAATTCTTACAGCAACAGAAAGAAAGGAGGGGGTGAAAAAAACCCCCAAAAATCATAACTTTCCCCAAAGTAATGAGGACTCATAAAGAGCAGCATAATTCACCTCCCTTCCTACATTTTGCTGTTTCCATGTGACCTTTTCCCAGCTTTGGAATGAAAAGTGTTTGCATCACTGATCTAAAAGACATAGAGCTATCCTGGTTTCTCAGAAGAGAATGTGGAAACACAGTTACGTACCTCACCTGTTGGCAGTGTGGGGTTAACAGTTGGACTGACTTGATCTTCTCCAACCTAAACAGCCCTATGATCTTGCATCTAGTTCCGGGTTGGATACTTGTATTTCTACCAGACAGACAGGCTCCGTGAGCAGAGGCATACAGAGCCCTCCTCACAGCGCGAGCAATCTGCCCACCACCACAGTGAGCAGCATCAGTGCACAGAGTGACATCGCAGAGATCAAAATCGTCTCCTCTCATGTTCTCCTCATGCAAGACACCCTGCAGAATTAAAAAAAAAAAAACCAACCATGTGTGATAGGACTCAGGGGTTTCTAAGACACAAACCTTCACTTTGCAGGACTGTGGTCTGATATAAGTAACTTGTGCTGATGGTGAACAGTTCTGCGTGGACCAAGGCTGTGCACACCATACATACAGCGAAGCTCTTCTAGGAAGGACTCAAATGCTCTCAACGTATTTGAGAACTCACACTTGGAGCAAACGTTAAAACACCCATGGACAACAATGCACTCGAGCTGAGTGACGTATGATCTTCAGCAGGGACCAATTTCCATTAGCCCACTACCCCCTTCTTACCAGTTATCAATGGCTTCTGAAGATTTCACATGAATAGAGCTCAGATGCATTTTGGTAACACAAGACACAACCTACAGAACTACACTTACTTCTTTTGTAGCCCACTGGAAACCAGCAACAACACTGCCTCTAATTTCACTGAGATACTGGATGCCTTTTGTGATGTCAGTAAAGATATTCGGGCTGGTACCATCAGGTCCAAAGCACCATATCTTATGAGCCTCAGACACACCCCACTAGTACTTCTCTGCCAGACAATGTGCATGCTATTTCAGTTCTTGATGGGAATGGACTTCTCCTTTGCCTAGTTCCTCTGCCAGGCCACCAAGAAAGGGTTGAGCCTTCATATACAGTCTGTTGTGTTTGTTGGGAAACCAGGATAAGCACACCTGGCTTGAGT
This sequence comes from Todiramphus chloris collaris, assembly GCA_025345505.1. Classification (NCBI taxonomy): domain Eukaryota; kingdom Metazoa; phylum Chordata; class Aves; order Coraciiformes; family Alcedinidae; genus Todiramphus; species Todiramphus chloris. Next base: position 675,224 of record JANVCC010010235.1, read on the forward strand.
CTTTCACCAACAGTCTCATGTTAAGATACAACCAAGTCTGATTTCTGTCAAGGATACCAAAGACAAAACCTTTCCCAAGTACAAAACTGATCATTTCCACATACCAGTCAAATGCCATTCAATAAACTGTAGTTTTTCCTCCTAAGGCAGAGCATTAATGCCAGGTTCGCTCAGACATCCAGCCATGCTCTGCTGGCTTCATCAAGAGAAACAGCAGCATTTTCAGTAGCACAGCTATGGTTACCATCATTGCTCTAGTCACTTCTCCTCACTGGATTTTCTTAACATCTCTCTATTAATTTTAACTTCTTTCAGTGAACTAATAAAGAATACCTTTTATTACTTCGTTAGTCGGACTTCTACAAAGTTTCAATTGCTTTAAGGATGATGCTCAAAGGAAACCAACAACAGCAGATGAGATGATACTTTCCAAGGTTAGTATTTAGTCATGTCCCAGACACAGCAGTCCACAAAAAAATCTTCATTGCAATGCAAGCACCGTCTCCTTCAAGGCAAATTTCTAGATGCAGCTTCTGTACTCCAGCAATGATGTGTTCACCAGACTCTTCAATAATACACTAGAAGAGAAAACAGCAGGGAGTAAGCGTTTGAAGAATTTATTAGTATTAACAGAAACACACAGAGCCTCAGATCCCAAAACCGCTCAACCCCAAACATTGAAAAATTCAACAGATTATGAACTCTGTGCTGCTGACAGGAGTGCTCCAGAACAAATCTCACCAACAAAACTGGGTACTCACATTTAACATAGTTCCTGTCATGCTGAGGTATTTATCATTAAAAAAAAAAGGTCAAAGGAAGAGTACTGCTCAAAGAAACAACACTAATTGTGCAGAGTTTGTGTTTTTCCTCAGGATCTGCCTATTTAAATGCTGACTGAACTTCTCCCTGTTTATCTTGTGTTGGCTCTTGCCATCACAACTGAAGACTGTTTTGGCCCTGCAGCCATGCCATTAGGTCACACAATGAGTTCCCTGTGAAGAAAGTTGAGCCCTTTGGGTACTGCACTGCAAACCAGCAGCTGTGAAGCTAAAACTTCCAGTTAACCCCCACCTGAAACATAGGATGAGACTTGGCCAGATGTTTTAGACCTTCGCTAGTTTTGGTAGATCAGCAGGGTTGTTTTTTTTCAACTGCAACACGTACAATTAGACTAACACTGACTAAATTTCAACATTCTCACGTTGTGGGCATGCTCAAAGGTGGTGGTGGTACCTGTCTTCACCAAAAACTGGTCAACAGCAACTAGACAAACAATGCTGCCACAAGGAACATCCTCAAGGGTCTCAGCAGAACCACCCGCCATCAAAATGGTTCTACAGAGGATGAGCAACAATCCTTGAATACTGGTTTTATCCCCAGTATTTCCAAAAAGCAAAGTCTTCTCACACAAAGAAAAATTGCCTATTATTTGCCTATAATCTCTCTTGATTACTGAATTTATTGCACAGGAAAAGAAGACTCTTATAGAGAAACACAATCTTTTCATTAGCACTTCAAGCAAGCCATTTTTTTTCGCACACATTGCTGTTGAAAAAAAAAACAACCAAACAACACAAACATAAACCCCACAAAACTCTTTCCATCTACCTTTGAATAGTCTTTAGGTAAAGCTCGTCCTTCTGACCAGGTCTGTAGTTTGGTCCCATGATTCAGACTTTCTGTCCAGTAGAAACACTCCCAGAGAAGAGTCACCCACATGCCCTTTATCAGATGTGGTGAGTGTTTTGGGTATATAGACCATCAGAGGGCCTGTGGGATCACAGTTCTTGACACCTGCAATGAAACGTGTATCTGCATCAGACACATTTTCTGAGAGACATCAAAACTAACAAATACATACGTTCGATTCCCCAAACTCAGTGAATCTGATGAACAGCTCCTCTCTTTTTCAGTTAGTAAAGGACAAACGTGGGCGGACAGATGAATTTTAGCTGTGGTAGCTATCAAAGATTCTTTATTAAGGTAATGAATCATCACCACTGTTGTTTCTTTCAGTACGGAGATATCACTTAGTACTTATTCCCTGCTTGCCCAAGCTTCCCTCTTCTGGTAGCAGGTTCCACAGTATCACTAAGTCTCCACTAATATGACAAATCCCAGGAAAAGTTTTGAATTGATTCGAGTGCAGAAGACAAAATGCAGTGCTGTAAGTTTGTGTCCTCAGGGATCGTATGGATGACATAGTCAGAAGCAGGACCCCTAATCAGAAGTCCTATTCTGGTTTTGAAAGAAAGAGTTAACAGTTTATTAAAGGATTAAACACGAGTGCCATCACAGATAAACTTCTCTGCTAATACTGGACTTGAAAATTACTTGAAATATGATTTATTTCAGTATTTGTGGATTTCTGGGGAAAGTAACAATTCTACATAAATGCAAAAAATGCAGATCCTCTTGAAAATACCCAAGTTGATGATCATATTACAAATTAATTCTTCAAAAATTAACTCCTTCCTATCGGTGTCTGACCAACAGCCCTGTGTCAGAGTCAGCTATTTGCTCTTTTATCTAGTCATGGTCTCAGCCACAGCTACAGACAACTGGGAGATGGTTCCATTTTTCACCAAATTTTCGTCGTCCACGACAGCTTTTAAGGTTGAGAGTGAATCAGAGAACAGTAACCAGGGGATATGTTAGAAATGTTTGAAAGCAAAGTAACACGCTGTGATTGTAGCTGTGACAGAGAAGAAATCACAGGATTCACTACGAGACCTTAATCAAAGCTGAGGAGAGAATGAGGGTAGTGAACTTCCTGCCCCATACATCTCTCATGTTATATCCAAAGGCTGGTACATGCCATATTCCTGCTCGTCTCAACCACATGCTCTCTGAAACTACAACAGATACAATGTGGTTTCACACACGTCAGCAGCCAGCATATAAAGGACATAAAGCAAGTTTTTCATGTAGTACCTCAAGGTCTGTCCTTTGCTTTTCTTTTGTAATATCCTACTCAACAAATTGCTGATTATCATTATAACACAGAAACTTAATACGAATCCATCTTAGGTAGTTTTACTCATCTCTGCACTAAGGGTGCTGTATTTCTGACAGCACCTATAAGCTGGGAAATATTTTTTTACCCATAGCAGTGTCATGGTTTAGTGTCAGGGCAACCTGATAGACCTACAACAGATGCTCTTCATTAACCCCCCTCCCTCCCCAAAGGGGAAGAGAAAGGGAATAAGGGAGAGGGACTCAGTGATTAGAAAAGGAAACTAGAATGAAAATAATAATAATAAAACCGGAATATATACAGATGTATACAAAACCAGTATCAAAACCAACCCCCTCAATGGCAATTATGTCACCACCACCACTGATGCTGTGGAGCAGGCACTGGGAGAGTCCCAGTCTGGGCCCAGCAGCAGATGGGAGCTGTGTTCTGGAGCTGGATTCTAATACTGGAGTCAGGAACACACAGACCGGGATCAAAGGCAGAATGGACAGAGTCGCACTCGGATGCTGGCCAGTGAAGCAGCAAGGAAGAAACCAGAAGAGGGCCTGAGCTGAGCCAAGCAAAGCCGCGCAAAGCCCAGTGGGATCTTTCTGACCCCTCAGCTTCATTCCGAACATGACTTACATGGGCTGGGATCCCTCGTTGGTCAGTTTGGGGTCCCCTGTCCTGGCTGCTCCTCCCTGCAGGTGCTGCCTTTTCCTTCCTGCACTCCCAACGTGGTGCAGAAGGTCCAGCAGTGGCCTCGGTCTGCACCCCAACCCTTGGTACTGGCTCTGCCCATGGGGTGTTCTCACTGCTGGGAGCAGACACTGCCTGTGAAAACAGCTTCTGCCTGCAGCCAGGGCAGGGACTGAGAAGAACTGAGCTGAAATATAAAATCACTGACCAGAAACAGCTCTGTCCTCTCTCAAACCAGGACAAGCAGGTGGATCCTCATAAAGAAGTTAATGGAAGTATTTTTATGCTCTCACAGAGGAAAGTAGGTGAATGATGACCATCTGAAGCAAGGCATCTCCAGCAGGCAGCCAGCAGCACATAATGGCCTAAGAAACTATAACTCACATTTTAATTAAAACTTCAAAAGAACCATAATTGCTGACCTTCAAATAAACCTTTTAGCTGTAGAAGGCTGCACCTATGGATGCAATGTAAAAGTCATGACAGTTTATTTAAAATTTCCCTATGACTACTTAAATCTTGTTAGAGGCTTGTTTAGAACAAGCTGTTTGAACGTAGCTGTACATTTGAATTACTGAAAGCCAGTACTCCTTGTATTCTTCTTTCCCTTGGGCCGGTGACTTTACACTTTAACAGAGAAGTTAGGATTCTTGGATTATACTAAACTCCTGAAATAAAACACTGACGTCCTTCTCTGCTGACAACAGACTACAATAGTAGAAAGAAAAAGGTCCATGAATGGTCATATGCTGTGGCTGTATCTTCCACACACGGGAGATAAAAATAAACCCAAATGTTTTATTAAATCTCTGTCCATTTTCCACAGGACTTCCCTTCTCCAGTGATGATTTCAAGAAGTTTCCACTCATATCCCCTGTGCCCCCTTTTCACACGGGTTGTAACACACCTGAGGAGAACATGAGTTCACACAGGAACTGGACAGTTTCTTAAAAGTTTCTGCTCTTAACATTCAGTGCTGCATAGAAAGTGAGTGATGATTTCAGACACTACTCTTTAAGAGGCTGAGTGGAATTCAGTACTGCTCTGGAATACATGAGAGCCAACCAGAACACATGTGCAGCAACAGACACTTCCAATTAGAACTGCATTTACACCTTGAGAAGAGGGAGGGAGGCAGTACTGGTGGATTTTCCATGTACAAAATAAAAATTTTCTCCCCTTTCTTAAATCAAACTACTCTCTTGCACGTACAAAAATGTCTTCTATATGCTGCAACATGCTTGAGTCCTGTTATCTCTCCAGAAAATCCAGTGCAATACATTACCCAGCACTTTTATCTGAAATCATGACATTCTGGATGCACAAATTAGCCGCGGACCAGACTGTAAGAAGAGAATCAAGGCAAGTTTCTGTGGATTTTAGAATGACCAAAAAGCCTGTTCTCATTATACAGCTCAACGGTACGAAATGCTACCACACTGGCAATTCTGATGAAGTAGAAAGGCCTGGTTTCTTTAAGAAGGGGTTTTCCCCTTGCCTTGATCTTCAGTGTAGTGTGTTATCAAGTTTCTCTATCAGTCAGTCTGCCTCTTCCTCCTTAAAGTTCATAATGGCATGAAAGATCTGAAACAAGTTTACAGCAACTGGAGAAAGTCATATAACAGAGACGAGTTTTGCTTACCATGTATCTTAAACGTGTTGTATGTCTAAAACCCCCCTGGTTTCTCTCTTCTGGGCTTTTGTTTGAGAAACTACTAGCAAGGATCACAAGGCTCAAGATTCACAAACTGTTATCAAACATTTCTAAGTGAAAAGGAGACTCCAAATTGCTATCAGAAGAGGTTCACACACAAGACACACAGATCTTTAATTTATCCAGATATCCAGAATATGTTATTTCAGTGACCAGACCATTCAGATTTGCTGCCTTCTATTTTTCTACCACCTTTTGCACACTGTTCTCACACTGCAAAATTTTTCCAGTCTCTACATAAAGTATGGACTTGCTTTATAAGAGGGATGGCTGTCCTAAGAGCTAACCTGCTAAACAAAAAAGAATGTGTCCCCTTACACCCTTTCAATCAAACCAAGACAAAATATTGCTTTACCTTAAAGACAGGATCCAGAACTGGCTGGCAAAACATCTCTGGCAACTTCTTTGCACCTTGGCTAGTGGCTGATTTGATGAATTTTCCAGTTGCTGGACCAAAATATCTAAAGAATATCCTTACTTTCACTAGTCCAGTTTTAACTACAGCATGCACCTTTCCTGAAAATTTCTGCTCAGTTATTTTTAAAAGAAAACTTCATAAAGTTTCACTTTTAAGCGGATATTAAAATAGCAGGAGAGTGGCTAAACCTTACTGGAACATATTAATGACTTGTTTGATGTTTGGAAAAGCAAAGGATGTTTTTTATTTGTTTAGGTTACTACACTTAAAAACACTGACTTCAATGTGCATTTTTAGGTTTTTATAGGGAACTAGGCCCTGTAAACAAACCTGCTGCCAAAAATTCTCTTACTCCACCCTGTTATCTCCACCTGCCTTTGGAAGCCTTACTAAAATAATTTAAATAGAAGATAAATCTCAAAGTAGCCTATGAGCTAAATAAGTCAAGGAAGGTTAATTTATTATAAGGCAGCAGAAGATAAACAAACATATTGAGCTTTCACACATATATAAAGCATTCAGTTAAGAGCAATTTATGTACACATTTAATAGGAAATGAAGTCCATCATTTGAGACAATTTAAGGTTCATTAAAGCCACAGAAATACTCACTGGATCTGGCCCATAATCTTGTGTTGTGTATTAATTTTACCTGTGCAGTTCATCAGAAACATTTGTGTTCTGAAGTTCTGAGAGTGAATCTTCTCTCTCTGCTCTTACGGAGCAGGTTGTCAGAAGTCACCATAGAAGGCACATCTATTACATGTGCATTACAAGCAGTTGTCTTTCTCAGATATGTCAATATTCTTGTTGTAGGAGTGACAAACTCACCTCTCACTAACTTTCCAGGCTGAAGGTGAATGCTTATTCACAAACCCAACATGCACTGGTGTGAACCACTGATACCCTCAGGTGATTCACCTTTTGAATATTACTCTGTCCCACACAGAGGAAATATTTATAACAAAGGCTAAAATAAAACCTTCAGAAATATAATGTAATGTGCTAAGTAGGATTTGAAGGATTAGGACTTTGTAAGGAGTATTAACTGAATTGTTATTGAACTTTCTCTGGAAAATGAAGTACAGGTGGGCTTATTCCTGACACACAAACTGGTTTAAGTTAAGAACAGCTGAGTTTCATTGAATATAAGAATCAGAATATAGTCCTACAGGCCGAGAGTCCTTTGTTCCAGTAACTAGATTAAGCTGCAGTCACTTTTAGCCATAACACAAGCTAGTATGGGACAATCACATTGAAACAAAAGGAACCAGGTCAGAAAACTCTGAGAAGGTCTATTTTGTAGCTCTTTGGTGGGAAAACCAGTATCTGAAGCAGCTTGTTCTGGTAACTCCTTACTGTAACATCTGCATCACAAGAGAAGTTGCCTTTGGGGGGGTTTTTTAGATTTTTGGGTTTTTTTATTTTACAATTCTGAGCTGCAATACAGTAAATACTATCTGTCTTTCTAGTTTCAAACCATCCTTCTAGAAATATCCAGCATATTATAATTACTGGTAGTATAACAGAGACTTAACATCTTCAGATCAGAAAAGACTAAATCGAATGCCTTATCAGTCAGGAATAGCAGAAAGACCACGCTTCCTGCCGTGTACATGACATAAGCAGTAAAGTCAGGCACAGAAAGCTAATATTCTCACTTCTGGTCCTTTGCCTTAACTTTCAAACCACGGCTTCCCTTCAGCAGTTTGCCCCAGGTAAATGTCTGACATTTCATGTCTGAATGACACTGAGCAACTGGATTGAGGTTACAGCTTTTGTTAGTGCGACAGTATTACTTAAAGGATGATCTCTCTTGTCTCTCCTAGTTGCTTTCTCTCCCCAGTTGGTTGGTCCCAAAAGAAAAAGTACAAAACAGTGGGGGTTGAAGGGAAGTGAAGAACAGTTCCTTCAAGCTGGCCAGAGATCTGAACTGACATAAATGTATGCAATGCTTTCATATGAAGGTTGGCATTCTCCAAAACAGGGTATCAGCCACAGCAAAGTTTAAATGTTTTCTTTGCCATACGGGCAAGCTCTCTCATCTACTTTGTACAGTGGCAACTGGGAAACTCGAATTTGGTGGTAGTCACACTGCTCCCTGAATCCATCACTACTCAGTTGCATGTATCACTCCATTTTCTAACTGAAGGAAGAACAACAGGAAGCTCCATTCCCTCAGATTTTACTGAAGGACTGACTTTATTTACCCAGTTACTCTACATTCAGCCCAGAAGTTGGATACAAAATAGACATAATGCTCTAAGACACAGGAAAGGCCATGGGCTAAGGCTGCAAATCCAAATTTGTACCATTAGAAGTTAAACTTTCAGAGAAGGAAGCTTCTTCCATCAGTCATGATTTTTTTTTTTTTTTTTAAGAGTAAGAAAATAAAACACACCAAGGTCCTTCTAATTAGAAGAGCACACTTACCTGACACACAGGCCACCACAAGGGCACTGTTAGTGACATGGAGAGCTGCTGCAGCTTCAGTGGAGGAATCAACATGTCCAGGGGAGTCAATTTAAGTTAATAAGAAAACCTGAACCATCCCTACATTGTTGGATGAAGGCCAAGTCATTGTCTGAGAGTTCAGAAATTGCCCTGCAAAAGAAGAGAATTAATTTTAATAATTTAATAATGTTTCTTATTTTGATGATTTTTAAATTTGCACTGGTCAGGCAACTACACCTGCTCTATTACAGTGCCAGTATTTCTTGATGTAATCAAGGGAAAAAGCACAAGAAGACTTCAGTATTTCAATTTCTAAAGTTCTTAGCATCTAAAATTCTGCTTTGGTTGCAATTAACTTTTACCCTTACTGAAAATCAACACATCAAGATAGTCATCACAGCATAATACCACTGTCAGACACTTGTAAAGTGTAAATTTGTAAATTTGGAGCATGACTTTATGACTTGTTCACACTGCAGTGGCAGATACCTAAGTGAGAGGTAACAAGACTCAGTGGCTTGGTGGAACACGGTAGTAGTCTGTGAGCAATCCAGTAAGACAAAAGTTACTTCTAAGAATCACTCTGAAAGCATCTTTCTCCATAGTAAGAAGCAGGTAAGAATGATATCACTCAAAGCTCTCCTCCAATATTGCCCAGATTGCACTCAGAAGGCTGTGAATTTCTGTTCTGTAATGCACAGCTTGAGTCACATGTCAATTTAAAAGAAATCTGACAAGATGCAAGGATTTGAGCAAATCATGTTTCTGTCTTCAGATTAAAAAGAAGGGGAGGGGGAAGAAAGACACAAAAAAGATCTTTACATAGACTTGGTTGTGATACATCTCTCTTTCTCATCTTCTCGTTGTGTCTGTGAGTCTCATTTCTCCAGCGTGGGGTGAGGAACTTTATGCACCGAGGAGTCTGCCAAGCTGGATTTGCCAGGATCAACATGAACAGTCAGACATATTCCTACCATGGGACTTCTTGTCCATGATTGGTCAGGCCTGGTTTACTGTGAAATTCATGTAGATGGGGGAGGAAAAAAAAAAAAAGCAAACCCGCTACTGTTTTCTTTTGAAGTACAGAAATGTCTGTGTGAAGTATTAAACTTTTACTATTTGTTATTAAATTCACAATCTATAGAAGAAATGAAGTTACTCATACTTTGAAGTTTAGTATTATAAATAGTTGCTCACATTTTTGGCATGTGTTTCTAAGTACGAAGAGCGGAGGCATACCTTAAAACACATCTCAGATTTGGTATCCCAGAATGTCAACTACCACAAAAATGAAGCATCCACGAGCAGAGACAGAACAGCTCATCCCTGACAAACATCACAGGAGGGTCAGACAAGCAAGCTGCAGCAATTGTCAGGGCTTCTGCACACATCCTTCTCTCCTCCCAGCACTGCTCTTTGCTTTGACAGATCTTCCTTCCACACCTGCTCTCCATCTCCCAAGGCTTTTCAGGTGAGCCTCTCTTCCTGGGTCCCAGAAGAGGCTGGGTCTTCTCCTTCTGTAGCCAATAGACCAGCTCTGTCAAAAACCTCTTAACAACTTTAATTAGTCAAGTGCAGAATTTTACAGCTCCTCCCAAAAATGATATCCCACAAAGAATTTTTTTCTGTTTCCATAATTTTCTGTGTCTTGCTAAGAACGATTCCCCTCCTTCAATCTGCAGGAGAGAGAAAAAAAAAGTCCTTGACCCTCAGAAGCTCTGACAATTATCTATTAAACACATGACAACTTAGCAAAGGAGGATGAGATCTTGCTAATCTCGGCCTGTCTCATTCTGTAATGAGAGTTACCTGTAGGTCACAGGAGTGCAGTTCATGTGGTTATTCTTGCAAATCCCTCTAATGTATGAGGAGCTTCACTGGGACACAGAAAAAGACGGATTTGGAGGTAAAAAAAAAATCATGGGGAATATTAAACAAACACAAAGGTCACATATCACATTAGCAAAATTTATACTAGTTGCTCAAGTGAAGAAAAATATACCATAAGAGACACCTATGTAGGCTTCTCATCTGTGTTTGACTTGCAAATGACACAGAAATAATGAGAAACAGAAATAACGAAACACGCATTTCTATTGCTAGGTTTCTAACTCCTTCTGGGCCTTAATGAGTGCATCTGAACACAGGCAACTTGTCTTCCTGCAAGGGTATTAATTAAAAAAAAAAAAAATGAAACCAGCTCAGCTCAAAGTATGATTATATGTACGAGACTCAACAGTTTTGGGTTTTTTTTTACATGAACAGTTTCATTTCTGAAATGTATCTTATTTCTGCATGTTCTCATACTAACTTGGGATTTTCAGTTCAACTTCTTCGTTACGTATTTTCTCAAGAAAATGGTTCTTATTAAAAATAGGAGAGAAAAAAAAAAAAAAGAGGAATATTTCTAACTAAAATAGCCAGGTTCTTTTTGGAGATGAGAAATATCCATGCTAAGCATCACCCTGGCCTCTTCACCCCCAAAATGTACTTTTTTTCCCCCCACCCTCACCTACATTTAAACTTTCTTTCCTACCTCAAGATCTCCAGTGGAGAAAACAATCGATCAACCTCTTTTTTTTATCTGGCTTAAGAAAATTTTGTACGAACAAGAAAACTTTCAGCGTATGCTTTTGGTTTTGTAAGTGATCCTCCTCAAATGAAGGCACTTTGTTTCTGCATTTGCTGGGTTATCCTTCAGTTTAATAAAAACCAGTGATACTTCTTTTCTAGAACGTGACAGGGTGTCCTGGCATTCAAAGCCTTGCTCAAGCAAAACTGACACACTCTCTTCTAAGCCCTTGCAAAATGTCTTTCTTTTTTTCCATTCGGAGAAAGCAGCACCACTACTTTTCTTTCCTGCTTTTCTAATTTTCTACGTTTTCCAATTTTGCTGTTAATAAACATGAACAAGTAAAAGTGGTATTTTTAGTGAGAATTAAGTATAGTGATGGACCTGTATGATGTACATTTATTTCATCATGTAAATACTTGAGTGTTAAGGAGGATACCTATGTGCTCTTTGTTTTTGCTAATTACACACTTTCTTAACAGAACAAGTGGAATTTACTTCTTGATAAATATTTAAGTAGCACAGATAAAACATTTTGAACTGAAAATCTATATTTTTCCCCATTGTCACCAAGTCTGTAACACATCTGTATACACAGGCTACACTGTAGTTTTCTTTTGAGTCAAGGAGCAGAGGTGACCATAACAATTTATTTCTTCCTCATATTTTAACCATATATTTCTATATTTTAAGCATATATTCCTCATATTTTAAGCCATACATGTGTCAGTTTACATCAGTTCTAAATGTACCCTTCATGGACACGTTCTTCTGACAGGGTTGGATGTCCTCCTATGGCCTGTGGAAGCTATTCTTACCATCTGAGAAAGGATGGTATTTGAGTTGTTAAAAAACTTGATTTGTGCCTAAAAACAACGGAGCCTTACTCTCCAGCTGGGATATTTGTGCCCCACCGTTACAAAAGCAGGATGACAACAGATAACACCGTGACCATCATACAAGTCACGGATGTAAAATATCAGTTTTCTGTGTTTAATTTCTTGGTATTTCAAGAAGTCGCTCATATAGTACTGTTACTGTATGACCAGCTGGAGCTACCACCATGGTGAAGGAAAGGACAGGGGAGAAGCACAGTGAGAGGAAAGCAGGGTCAAGCACTACTGGGGTGGGAGGTGGGGGTAAGACAAAGGACAAGGGAAATTTAGAACCCAGTTTAAGGGACTATGAGACCAAAAGCCCTACAACAGTGTACCTCGAAAGAAGCCATCACAGCGAAGGAAGTAAAGAGGTAGGCATCCAGAAGTGACCGGAAAGCCACAGCTGACAAGTCTGGTGGAAAGCCAATAGCAACAATATGAACATACTATCATTTCAAACTTCCCATCCTTTTGCTTGACTACAAGACTGCTTCTGTCTCTGAGAAACAGAAAGTTCTAAGTCTCAGATATTACTGCATTAGTATTTTTCCCCAGGCCTACAACAATACAGGCTGAAAGCTCCGTGCCCAGCGGTACCTGTAGGTAGTTAATACCGACAGCCAAGTTTAGGTAAGTGGCAACTCCTTTATTAGCATTTGGCCTAAATGAGTATTCTTAAGAGCTTAACACTGCTGGCTCATTTTAATTCACGTTGTTACAGCACAGCAGCTGTTCTTGTTTATATAACTGAGTAAACCATTCTTAAGTTTCTGCTAATTAGCTTGTTAATAAAATATAGTGTATTAACAAAGATAAAGAGCTCAGCTGAGGCATTAATATTAATGTCTTACCAGGCCTTCTGGCATCAACTTCAGGATTATTTATTAATAAATGCTACCCACTTCCAAACATTGCATTTACCACTTCATCTGCACAAACACCAAACCAGAGTTTAACATACATGCTGCTCTGCAACAGGGAGCGGCACAAGCGGCACGATTTTTTTTTTTGGTCATACATACAACTGAAAACACCAAGCCAGATTAAAAATTAATGAAAAGCATTTAAAAGTAAAATGACTATTAAAGAGCTTTCACAAAGTTTCTGTTCTGCTGTGATAGACAGCAACCAGATCAAAGTTATCTTACAATGAAATGCTCGCTGCAGTGGGGGTTAAGGTCTTCTGTGTGCAACAGCAAGGAAAAAAAATGAAGGAGATGAAAGCAGTATTTGTAGACGTCTCTTATTACGAGCAGAACATCACTTTTGCCAAAACCCTCAAGTTTCATGGCCACTACAGCAAGACAACAACCTTGCTCCTTTAAATACTACGTTACACCCTTTGGGTAGCCCATACTGCAGTGCTGTTGATCCCTGGCTACCAGTAACGCCTCCAGAGCAGGGCTCTTCTTCCGCAGAGCATCTCTTTCTCTTAAAGATGTTAAAATTCTTCTTGTAGCAAGCAATTACACAGCTTCAATTCAGAAACACCAAAGAAAAATGAAACGCTTGTTGAAGCTGACTAGGTAACTATAAAGTCTATCTCAGTAAACAGTAATACTTACACAATGAAAGACTGGAAGAATTAGGAGAAAGGAAAAAACAGTGAGCATTCCAATAGCGTTAATTAATAAGAAATGCAAAGGTGCACAACCATCTGTTTATCACAGAAACAGGCTGGTAAATTCTGATGCACAAGAATGAAAACAGAGACTCAGCACAGGCGAGACGCATCACCAGGACTGCAGTGACTTAAAAGTAACGGGACAGGTTTCCTAAGTGGAAAACCAAATTAAAACCAAAACAAAGCAACCCACCTTGTAGCGTTTCGAACAGATTGATTTCCCTGGGGAAGCACTGCTGACCTGATTCAGGGCAGACCATCCTTCCTCCAGATTAGTGCAATGCAGTGCTATGTAATATGTATATTCACAGAGAATCATAAATCATTTTGGTGGGAAGAGACCTTCAAGGTCACCAAGTCCAACTGCTCCCCCAGCACTGCCAGGGCACCACTAACCCATGTCCCTCAGCACCACAGCTCCACGGCTTGGAAACCCTTCCAGGGAGCATGGGGATTTCACCACTGCCCTGGGCAGCCTGGGACAACCCTGAGCAACCCTTTCAGGGAAGAAATGTTTTCTAATATCCAACTTACACCTCCCCAGGCACAACTTGAGGCCTACTGTCCTCTTGTCCTGTTAAGATATATATATATATATGTGCATAGCCTGTAGCCCTACATGCATCGCTTTTTCCATGCTTCACTGGAAGCAATGCTTTTTACCTTCATAAGCACTGATTACTAGGATTTAACCCCACGTTTACCCTTGAATTCACTACGTTTGTGGGCAGACCGTTCAAATCCGTGACACGATGCACTCCCCACACCTGCTAACAGAGAAAAAGAGATGTGCCAACACTCTCGCTACCCGTGCACCTGGCACCTTTATAATAATAATAAAAAAAAAAAAAAAGACCATAGAAGGGATAAAAACAAATAAATAAACGCAGCCGTGCCCCAACCCTTGAGCCGGGCGGAACGGGGCACTGCCGAGCCCCCTCAGCGCTACCAGGCACGGCCACCTCCCCAGACTCCTGCCAGCTCCGGAAGGCTCTCCCGCTACCCTCAGCTTGCTCCCAGGTGGACGAGAACAAGGAAGAAACTCCCGAAAAACTACCGTCCCTCCAGAAAGGGCCACTCTGGGCGGCTCCGAACCGCCGCCCCTTCCCCAAGGCGCAGCGGGAAAGATGGCGGCCGCGCCCCCGTCCCCTGCCCTCTGCCCTCCTCTGCGGGGCGCGGGCAGCGCCCGGTTGCCTTCAGAGCCCGGCTCTCCCCGCGGGAGCACTCACCATGATGGTTCCCGGATCCCACCTGTGCCGCTGCTGCCTCAGCCGGGCTGTAGGAGGCGGGAACGAGCCGAGATCAGCTGCCGGCGGGCTCCGGCAACATCCCCCCCCCCCCCATAACACCGGGCGAGCCGCGGTGTGCAGAGCCATCCCGGGATGGGATGAGAGGGGAGGGGGTGCCACTGTCCCTGCTTGGCCGCCGCTAGGCTCCCGCTGCGACCCTTCCCCGGAGGTGAGCCGCCCGCTCCCGCTACGAGCTTCCCTCGGAGCTCTTCCCTCAAGGGTGACCCGGGTCCCTAACGCCGCCATGCCCCCCCACGCCAGCCATCGCCACCGGGTCTCCCGCGTCCCTCCCAGGGGTGGCGGCTCCCAGGGTCGCGGGAGGGGACGGGGATCCCCGGGAAGGGCGCGGGGAGGCGGTGGCAGGTCGGCCGCCGCCACCACGGTGACTTTTCGCGGTGTCCCTGAGCTCGTTAATTCTCCCGTGGCCGCGAACTCCCGGCTAGCGCTGTGTGGAGAGGGCAGGGAGCGCCGGCTCCGGCCATTGCGCCCGGCCGGGCTGTGCCAGCTCCCGGAGCGTCGTTAGGTGGAGCCCGGCCCCTTCCCCGCAGCCCCGCGGCGGGCGGGAAGCCGAGGCGGCCGCCGTGGTTCCCTACTCGGCTGCTCCGAGGACAGCCCCGGCCGGTTTTTCTCGCTGAGGAAGGGCTGATGGGTTGCTTTGAGCAAGCAGGCTCGGTAAAAGGCGTTGGGCGACTGAGCGGTGCCCCTGTGGAGACGCGAAGGTGACATCGCATCCCCTCAAAAATAGCTGGCTGTCACGGGAGACAGTAAAGTAATAACAGCGATTCGCGTGTTTTAAGACGGCCTTTCACCCAAAAATGAAATATTAGGTAAAAATGAAATATTAGGTAAAGAAATATTAGGTAATTAAATTGTCCCAGGCGGAGTGAGCGCGTGAATTATCTTCTCTGGAAGCACCAACTTCGGGTATCAAATGAAGGGAAATTTTTTTTACTGTAATACTTCCTCAGAACTGAAGGTCAGGAAACGAGAGTAACAAACCAAACTATTAGGCAGAAGTCACCAGCTCTGGAAGTACTGGAAAGGTGAGACCTTCATCCAGTGTCTGTGGTTTTTCCAGAGAAAACCCAAGTAACAAATAGTGAGAGGAAATGGCCTCAAGTTGCACCAGGAGAGGTTCAGGCTGGACATGAAGAGAAATGTCTTTCCCAAAAGAACTCTAAAGCCCTGCCCCAGGCTGCCCAGGGCAATGGTGGAGTCCCCGTGACCCCTGGGATGGGTTTCAAAGCCGTGGTGCTGAGGGCCATGGGTCAGTGGTGCCCTGGCAGTGCTGGGTTAACAATTGGACTTGGTGACCTTAAAGGTCTTTTCCAACTTAAGTCTATGATTCTATTTCATATATATCACTATGGATAGAATAAATGGCTGAATCAGCCACCCTGCATTAATGGTCCGTTTCAGAAACAGCTTCCAGCCTCATGCGTGGAAAAATACTTTCAACAGAACTTCTGCCCCAGGAGAACTTGACAGATTTTACTGAAATAGATAAAATTCAATACAATAAAATACATTTCAGATATCAAAATAGCAAAGGCAAGTTAGGACGGAGCAGAAAATGGGAATGTGATTAGGGATTTTTTTTTTTTTTTTTAGCAGGTGTTTTCTTTTTTATTATTAAACAGCAATTTCTGTGATCATAAATGGCTAGCAGGCTTTCAGAATTACACATTGCCTCAAAAGCATTACTGGTTTCATTAAAGAGCAGGTATTAGTTGCACCGTACTCCTCAAAACAATACTATAACTGAGAAGAAGCTAGCTCTGAGAGCTCCAGACCTTCTTTGGCCAGATTTTTAGCAACTTTATGGTTGGACTTAATGATCCCAAGGGTCTTTTCCAACCTGAATGATTCTGTGACTCGCACTGTCTGGGCTGTAAGCTGTAAGCTGGTGCCTTGTCAGTACCTGTATTCAAAACAAAATAATCTATTTGACCACAGTCTTTTACTTGATGAAGGAAACAAAAAAGGCTGAGAGCTTTTTGCCATTCATCCCCTGTGACTTTACACGTGCTGTTTCATTTACCTCTTTTTCCATGAGGAAATGTTCACTGGATACTTTGCTGGCAAAGCTTTTTCTACCCAAAGGCTCGTTTTTCTTTTAGTGTGTCTTGCAGGAGTTGTGAAGCAGATATCCGATAGCTTCCTTTAATCGACCAGGTTGAGTCACGACAGAGGAAAAGCACTGTTGTTTTGTTCTGAAGAGCTGGGCTGCACTTTTATCAGCTTCCTTGCTCAGACTGAACTTCAGCTCTGTGCACAGTTCTCTGTCAACATGGAGACTTTCTTCTGGGGACTTAATGGCTGGTTATGAAACCAGCTTTTCCTTGTGCCTGCATGCATGCACACATACAATTTTAGCACCATTTTGCACAGCTGGTGCTCAGCCATCATCCTATAAATATAACAAATTATTTTCTTCTGTCTTTTATTGCATTCCGGTTTATGCCAATCTGTGTAGGAAAACAAACCTTACAGAACTGTTGAAAAGTTTCCAAATTAACAGTTTCTCTGGAAAAAAACCCACCCATTGGTGTTTACTGGCTTGCCATCTTCATGGGTATTTTATTCTCTGCATGACCTCCTTTCCATTTATGGAAGGACAGTTCTTAGACAATGTATCTTTCAGTCTTTACCTACAAAACTCTTCTTACCATTCCTCTTCCTACATCTTTTTAAACTAAGAGCACAGCCTTGTTGCATATATCTGGAGCAATTACTGTCCTTACTCTCTCTTCCACAGCATCACCTTCAGCCATGGATACGGAGAGTGCTGTCCTAAGCCCCTTCTGGTTGTGTCTTCAGTAAAACTAAGCAATAGTGTCAAGTAAATTGTTCCCGAAGGATGGAAATTGTGCCTATGCAAACAGCTCAGCCCAAGGGCTGTGTGTCAGTCAGGGAATATTTTTAAGGCAGAAGTAAAATTGAGGTGATGTATTGTTTTGGTACCTGCCTTCTGCACTGACTTGAATTTTTTTCATAAGCTGTGATATGCCTCAGAGAATCTAAAATTATTTCATGTAAGTGATTAATGGTTCTGTGTTCAGAGCAGTACAAATCAGAGTAGACTGTAGCAAACTGTGGAGGTTTGGAAGACTTTGAAAAGAGAGGTTTGTAGAAGTGTAGCTGAGGCCTCATGAAAAGAAGTCGGTCCAAGCTGTGCCCAGTATTGCTTCCCTGCTGTACTGAGGCTACAAAGAACCAGTCCTTATTCAGAAAGATGTGTTGGAACTGGAAAAAGCTTGCTCTGCTGGTCAATATCTGTGCATCAGGAGAAGCTGTGATGGAACAGGAGGAGCCATTTCCTGTTTCCAGTGTTTCTCAGGGTTTTTAATCCATCTGCACTTACCCTGTTTTGCTCTGAGCCCACTCTTTCTCACACATGGGCATAAGTTTGTTCCTAGGCAGTGCCTGATGCACTTTGGTCTAAATTCTGCTTTCTGTTTGATTCAGATAGATTTGTCTTGCTTTGTAGTTCATGGAGTACTTGGTTTTCCACAGCTGTAACTGAGATGAATTGGCCCCATCGTCTATGCAAATTAATTTTGATAACATTCAGTGTTTTAGAGGATGGGTGTTACCAAAGCTTGTGCGTACAGTGAGTTGTGTAGGCAAGCAGGACTTTCTCTGGTTAACCTGCTCTAGGGTAGCCAAGCAGAAGGTATCTCTGACCTGAAAGCCAGATAACCTGTTTGGTCTGTGTTTGAGCTAATAACATATTGTCTTTTCTCAGGGAGTGTATTAATTCAGGGGTGGCACTCCACTATCATTACCATGGGTCTTCCATGACAGTGTTCCTTCGAATTTTGAGAGTTCTGTGTACATCTGAAGAGCTGAAGTCTGCCTTTGCCTGCTTGTATACAGGACTTTCCCCAGAACAGTTCAAGTTTTAACCCTGCCTGAATAAGAATGGCACTACCTTAGCTAGCATCTTGGCTTGTCCTGTAAATCCAGGGTCTTACTTCTGTGTTGTTCAAATGTATTACATAAAATATTTTCTCATTTCCAGTATTAGGGCTGTTAAGACACTGCAGTTACCTGATGTAGTCTATAGGCTATTTGGTTTTATCTACCAATTGCACCTGTCTAAACCTACCATGAACTCCTGTGAGGGGATGCTCTGCAGACAGCAGGTTTATCCATATTTCAGTAGATTACCTATTTGGATCAGATTTCTTTTCATGATGAGTGAGAAGAAAAAAAAATGCAACTTTATTACTAAGCCACTCTGTAACAAAAGCTTTCACTGTGGTAAGACTCTTAATGGGGCAACTGTTTCTTTACAACTCATGGTTCACATAATTTTTAGACCACTAACAGGGACCATTCCTGAAAGTTTTTTCGTCAAGGAAGCAGTGGACCATTTATCTCAAAATAGTGCTGTCAGTCTTCTGCTTTACAACATCTCTATCTGAATAGAAGCCTGTGATGGATGTGCTTGTGGCAGCAAAAAGGTACCCAGCAGTGTTAGAAAATCTGTGAAACTGATGCCAGAAAACCTTGTAAAGAGCAGAAAAAGTCTGAGAGTTTTGATTTTTCATGACTGTGAAAAGGAAATCTTATTTGCTGTAAGTTGAAGCTGTGTTGTACAACAGACTTTGAAAGGCAGTGAATAATTTCACTACCAGCTTTTTGGGATTTTGCAGGGTAGCACTGTTTTTAAAGCTGAAAGTTTCCTTTATCTGTTGTTATCATTGTTTTTTTTAACTTCATAACCTCTCATCTCAAACAGCCTGTGAGTTTGAACCCTTGACTAACCCTCTAAACTTTTTTTCATCTTGAAATTCAGATAATCAAGGGTATATAGTTATATATTAAGTGTGACTTGAGCTTTTCTTTCCCTCATAGGCTTTTTTTTTCTGAACAGTATGGAATTCCTTTAAAACTATTAATCAGAAAACTGATGGTTTTTTTTTTTTTTTTTTTTTTTTGTTGTGTTATATACTGTCTGTAGTTAAGCAATCTTGAGATTTTGCCAGTGCTTCAGAAATGCCTGAGTCCATCTCACAAAATACTAGGCACTTAGTGGAGGTATCTGCATTGGGCACCTTACTTAGCAATGAAAAGCATTTCAGCTCTTTGGTTTGCCTGTGATTTGCTGTGACTGGATGTCTTGTAGGACATGCCCCATTGTGTTATTTCTGCACCTTGCAAGAATATCTGTTGTTGCTATTAACACATAAAAGCAGTGTATATGATTTTCGGAAGTCCTGTCTCTGTGTTGCCTTTAGTCCATTCTCCTTCAGTCAGTGAGACTGCTGCTGTCATTGGTTTGAAACAGTTCGGACTAAAATGACTGGTTTTGAAAACCCAAGCTGTAAAAATGAGTGTTTTGCAAAGACCAGTATGTGTAAATTTGAAATGTGATCGTTTGTGCCAGTGAAACACGTTTGCCTACATATACTGAATGGACAAGGACATAATACTTACATTATGTTTACAAATATCTGTAGGGTGGGTGTCAAGTAGAAGGGGTCAGGCTCTTTTCAAGGGTGCCATGTGATAGAGCACAAGGTAATGGTCACAAACTGGAACACAGGAAGTTCCACCTCAACATGAAGAGAAACTGATTTTCTGTGAAGGTGATGGAGCCTGTCCCAGGCTGCCCAGAGAGATTGTGGAGTCTCCTTGTCTGGAGAGATTCCAAACCCACCTGGCTCTGTTCCTGTGTGGGCTGCCTGGGGTGATCCTGCTCTGGCAGCGGGGTTGGACTCGATGATCTCCAGAGGTCCCTCCCAACCCCCCACCATTCTGTGATTCTATGGTTACTGAACCAAGTTTGTTCACTTGAGGGTTGGTCTCATAAATAAGGTACCTCACTTGGTCTGGGAAATGGATGAAGGACATTGCTGAAAAATTAGTGAATCTTTTTGCCACGAGGTCCCTCCTTGTGAGTGAAATTAACAATGCTTCCCTACCTTATCATAATTTATTATTACATTACATCTTACTATTATTTCAAGTTACAATATTGAATAAGGTGATATGGATATAGAAGTAGATATGCTTTGTCAAAGATCGAGAAGCTTTAGTCACCGTGTTTGTTCAGTTCTGGTTGTAAAACAGAATGATAAGGAAAGTACAAGGACCGAAGTGTTTTTCTGCTTCAAGAAGAATACAGGTGGATTTTCTACAGTGAATCAAACAAGAGCTACTGCTCATCTTTCTGTTAGCTTTGCTACATTGAGGACATCTGCTTAATTGCACTGAAAAGGTCACGTCTGCTTATCTAGGAGTGGGATATGTTTTGTAATTCACTGAAAAGAATGGCATAGGCCAAGTGGCAATGCAATAAGGCTGGCCTGAGCAAAGCCAATGCAGGAGCAAACACAATTTCAAGAAGCTCTTCAGGAAGGAGCAGCCACGGGGAACCCACATGTGCAGGCTTTGAAGTCTGTAAGGAACTTCTGGACCTTTATTACTCAGGAAGCAAGCAGATGAAGACTGAAGGCTCCCAGCTTGAGCCAGATCTGGCATCCAGGTTCCTCCAGTGGCTAAAAACCACTGTGAGCACTTTTAAGTCTGAGATGGAAGAGCTGACACTTCAAAGCCGAGTTGTATCAGTTGCCTGAGGCACTCAAACTTTATCCCTGGCTACAGCCCACGGACGCAGATGTGTCCCTTAGGGGCAGTGGTTATCAGGGGGCTACGGTGCAGTGTGAGATGATTAATCCAGGCTGATGAAGAAAATCCGGAGTTTCACCATCTTCTTTTCATACCACAACTGTGGTGAGGCTTGTAGTAATCAACTTTATGTACTCTTTTTCTTCTTTTTGTCTTTTTTTTTTTGGAGAGGGTGACTAAATATAACCCTCTTCAAGCAGAAGTGAATCAAGATAACTCTCTTAATGCTACTTTGGGGAGGTGAAAAGCATTACCACTGCAGTCACACCACTGCTAAAAATTTCTGCTTATCTGAGTGACAGTAGCTTATCTGAGTAACAACAGCTTTTTCTGTAGCCCCTCGTTCTTCCAGGGACTCCCATCTTCTAACATAGTATCTAGCAGCAGTCCTGAGCAGTTACTCTAATGATGAATGTGTTCACAGTGAAAAATGACATTATAAAAGCTGACTGTAATCAGGGGTAAAATTGTCTGTTGTGCTGCTGAACATTTGTTCACGGTCAGTTCTTTACAAAGCAGTATTTTTTATTTCACAAGCAGAGGGATGATTTTTGTAATGTCTCTCTCCCCCAGCGCTCCCTGAGAGCTGGAAAATAAAATTTGTACCCTGTAGTGTCCCTGACATAACTGTGAGGCATCAGTTTTCTGCAGAGCAGACAATTTTGTCAGTGATGCTTAAGACAAAATAGAATCCAAGTCATTCTTTCAATTTTTGGTCATAATGCCAGCAGATTAATGGAGCTGTTTTTATCATTAGTGGGAACAAGTACGAACTTTTATTTAATCTTGGCCTGAGTGTGTTTCATCATCAAATGCTTTTTAAAGCAGGGAAATTACATTAACATCCAAAAAAAAAAAAAGAAAAAGAGAGAAAGGGAAGAATTTCTCTCTTAGAGGCTGCCATATGTCTTTCCAGGTGGAAGTACAACAGGGTGCAATAAGGTAAGGTTTGTGGAGGGGCACTGTTGTGCTTGGCTGTTGGAAAGCATATGGTATAATAATATTCCAGCTCTGACTGTGAATTTTCATTCTCTCATCTTCGCTGGCAAATATGCTCCTTCTAATATGTAATCAACCATTCTGTGTGTGCCTAGGAATAGAGTGCTCCTGTCTTCCAAACTACCGGTTAGATCAGGTCACACTTCAGAGAGAACCCCAGAAGACACAGAAAAGAGGTATGAAAAAATGTTCTTACTAACTGTCTGAACCACCTTTACGATGTTTAAGAGATTATTGAGGCTTGGTTTCAATCACCTAAAAGGAGATTTTTAGGATGCTGGAGTTCCAGGAGAAGGAATCTCTCCCCATCTTGAAGCCATAGCTGCTCCAAAGGATGAAGTGCTGGTTCTCAGCCTATTTTTGTGCCCCTGTGATCATGTTGAGCTGCAGTTGGCTTGGTCTCAAGACTCCCTTCCTAGCCTTGGAGGTGACTGCGTGGAAATGATCACTTTTCAGAATGTATTATTTATTTTTTAAGTTTCTCAGTGCATTCTTTGGGGCACGATGCTGCGGAAGCATTAGTAAAAACTCAGTTCTTATCATCCTGCTCTCCTCTGCTTGGTCAGGCATAGCTTGGTTTGCGCAGGAAGCTTCACATCTCCAGGGTCTTAATTTGTGTGGAATGCAGTGAAAGGCATCAGGTGCATGTTTAATCAGAGATTACAGCAAAAGGTAGAAGTATTTATATTTGTTTCGGTATTGTGCCTGTGTACAATAAAGTTTGTGAGTGAGGCTGTTGCTTGTGGCCTCTGAAGCAAAAGACTTAATTCTCAGGCACTCTGCAGTTTTGAACTAAACAGCTCAAGCAGGAAGTTTGTAATCACAAGCAGTTTAATGGCTGGCTTCTATTCTGAAGCTATTCTCCTAAAACGTATCATTATTATCTCTGAAGCTATTATCTCTGACATAACTGAAGGTATTTGCATTGTCCAATCCTTTTTGAAAATCCTGTTAGGCTTTTGACCTCTATGATTTTTATCTGCACAAAATCCCTTGGAGCAAAATTAACCCTTTACAAACTTTCCCTGCTCACAGAGCAGCGAGGGTATTTCTGCACCAACAACTTTCTCCATCCTGGTGTCCAAAAGGTTAGCAACCTGAAGCTGTGTTTTCCAGCGTGGCTAAAAGGAGTCTGTGGATGCATAATTGGGCAAGGCTGTAATCTGGCAGCTTTGCAGTGTGGTTGTAGCACAGCTGTAAGTAGCAGGGCTGAACTCCTTAGTTGTTCACTATGATCCTGAAACTAGTTGTGCCGCCCTCTCTTCTTCCTTTCCATCTCTTTCCTTGCCTTACCTCCATCTTGCCCGTTGTCCCCCCGAAGCTGAAAATGCAAAGTAATGCAAAGTAACTCAAACTCATCCACAGCAGATGCAAAACAAATACTGCAGATTCTCTTATAAAGTGGAATCCGAGTTGTGCTTCCAGGCAGTGACTTGTGAGCTTCGCCTGACCCGACTTGGCAGTGGCACGCAGAGCATTCATCAGATTGTTTATCTGCCCTGTTGCAGTGCCACTGTTATGCCTGGATATACCAGTCGAATGAACTGGGCAACATCACCTTTGCTGTGTTACACAGAAAATGCTTCCTCTTAACTCACAAATGTTGAGTAGGACAGGCAGCACTTATGTCATGTGTGACATTAATAGCAAAATGGCAGCATCTTCTTGCTGTCTCAGCAAGTACGTGCTCTATTAGCACTCTCCACCTGCTGAGTTTATCATTTTTGTGTGTTTTATACTTTAATGTTTTTCTCAGTGGTCAGGGCAGTGCTCCATAACCAGAGCACAAGAAGGTTGCAGGGTTTTCTAAGGGTAACAGTGGACACTGCTGTGTTGATAAAAATATCCCTTGGAAGCATCAAGACCTCATCTTGAATCACAGAATTAAATCACAGACTGATTTGGGTGGGAAGGGACCTTTCAAGCTCATCCAGTCCAACCCCCCTGCAGGGAGCAGGGCCATCTGCAGCTAGAGCAGGGTGCTCAGAGCCCCGGGCAACCTCCCCTGCAATGGTGCCAGGGATGGGGCAGCCACCACCTCTCGGGGCAGCCTGGCACAGGCTCTCACCACCCTCAGCACCAACAATTTCTCCTTCTCTCCAATCTAAATCTCCCTCTTTGAGTTCCAAACCATCACCCCTTGTCCTGTCCCAACAGGCCCTGCTCAAAACTCTGTCCCCATCTTTCTGCCAGGCCCCTTCAAGTGCTGCAAGGCCCCCAGAAGGTCTCCCCTTGGGGAGCCTTCTCCTCTGCAGGCTGAACCCCCCCAGCTCTCCCAGCCTGGCTCCCAGCAGAGGGGTTCCAGCCCTCCCAGCATTGCTGGGGCTCCTCTGGCCCCGCTCCACCAGGTCCCTGTCTCTGCTGTGCTGAGCACTCCCGAGCTGGCCCCAGCACTGCAGGGGGGTCTCTCTCTCTCTCTCTCTCTCTCTGCCCAGAGCCCTGGGAGCAGAGGGGCAGGATCCCCCCCTCCCCTGCTGCCCACGGAGCTGGGGGTGCAGCCCAGGGTGCCAGTGCCTGCTGGGTGCCAGCGCACGGGGCCGGCTCCTCTCCAGCTTCTCCCCCCAGCACCCCCGAGTCCTTCTCCGCAGGGCTCTCTCCAGCCCTTCCCCCCCAGCCTGGGCTGATCCCGGGGGTTGCCCCAACCCAGGGGCAGGACCTTGCCCTTGGCCTTGTTGAATCTCAGGAGGTTCGCAGGGGTCATCTTCTCCAGCTTGTCCAGATGCCTCTGGGTGGATCTCATTCCTCTGACCTGTCAACTGTACCACTCAGTTCGGTGTCATCTGCAGACTTACTCAGGGTGCCTTCTTGTGCCCTGCTTTGAGGCACCACGTCTCTTCTGTAGCTGGTGCATGCACCTTTACAGGATTTTTAACATTGATGTCTTTTAATCTGCTTTACTTCTTTGAGGGTTATCTCTCTGTGAATAATCACTCTTGAGATGCTTAGTCTGAACTTGCTCTTTCTCCTTGATCCGTGGGATCTGAAGAAAATATTGGTCTCGCTTTCCTTTTTACTGCCTTTTCTGTGGGTGGAAACAAAATTCTGAAAAATTCAGAAATGTCACCTTTGGGAGTTTATAATCCCTTGTGTCAACTTTCTGGTGACCCAACATTATCTGGTGGTGGCGATTGTGGAAAAAAAAAAAAAGATGAAGTCAGACTTCTGCAAGTATAAAAACATTAAGGAGTAAAAGCACAGTGAGAAATATATGTTGCAGAACTTCACAACTGTCGTAAAAACCAACTCTTTTCGTGATAAGCTTTGAGAAACATGCCCATGAACTCTCGGGCTCTGAGGTAGTTTGTTGTGGGCCTAGGGTGCTGGGAGCTCAAGATCACTGAGTTTTCTCCATCAAGTACATACTTAGGTGGCAGAGAAGCATCTTATCCCTTCTATGCCCTTCTCTTCTGGGGAATCCTGCAAATGTGACTGTTAAGTTTACCAGTGGGAAAGTTGGGAGTGTGGTATGGTCATTAATGCCACTGGTTTAAAGTCCAGATTTATTGGAGGGGGGTGTGTGTTTTAAATAGAATGAGTTGCTCAGAGCTTGGGGAAGGCACTTTCTAAGCATCCGCGTCAAGCAAACTGATGTTGTGACAGAATTACAGAGATGGCAAATTATACTAGAAATGGAGAAGTCCTGCAACGTAGCTTTTTGCCCATTGTCTTATCTGCGCGCGTGTCTATAACCAACCTCTCACCTTTATCCAGATTTAGAACTTCAAGTCTGATTCGAGGTGTGAAACGTGACGGCGAGTGGATAAGGCAAGGGCATTGTTCCAGATGTCATCAGCAATCTGTTGTTATTGTTCAGTCTCCCCAGAGATCTACCTGGAGTCTTTTAGCAGGAGCAGAAAGCTGCTTTGTGCTGTGTTAAACAAACGGTATCAGGCAGTCCTGGCCTCAACTAGCTATTAATCTAATAGCCCAGATTCTGCAGATTTTAACCTATTCCATCCTCAAGTGAATGACCCCAAGCAGGTCAGCGTTTGAGTCAAGTGACCCGTGAGAAAGCTTGCAGGATTAACCTGTAGATTCAGTGTTTAACTCAAAATTATGCAGGAAGTAAGTGTTCTGCCCCTCTTTTTTTTTCTTCGTTTTGTTTTTTCTTTTCAGCAGTCATACCTGTAAAAAGTTGCATCGATTCTAAATATAAAGATTTAGAATGTTGTTCACATTTTAAGGAAATAAACCTTTTCAAAGACAGTCTAAACGCTTCTTTTAGATTCAAAAATAAAGTGTAATAGTAGAAAGGCTCCTTAGAGAAGTTTAATTGATTCCAGGGGATTTCAGTGCCACCAGAGTAACTGAAAGAGCTGTTTCCAGGAGAGGGAAAGATTTAGCTCAAGAAGGAGTTTTCCCCCAACACAAGCAGCTGTTTCTTGTCACGTAAGACAGAAAAGCTGCAGAAGAAATAGGACAAAGTATGGAGTGAGTAAAACTGCCTCTCCCCTGCAGACATCCCTTACAAAGTCTCGAGCATCGGAGGACTTTCCAGCTGCTGATGGAAGAGCCAAGGCAAGAGGTGGGTTTTGTGGGCTGGGCTGAAATTTGACATCAGGATGAAACAGAAACCCAGCATCAGTGGAAGCTGTCTGTGATGCAGAGGTGAAGGCTGGATCTGGCTGGACACTTAGAGGAGAGCCTGTGATGCAAAGAGTGAAAGAAGCAGGAGTCCCTGAGTGGCAGTGGAGGAGAAACGGAGAGAAAGGGGCTACCTGGCATATCAGGAGGGCATCTGCAGCATGTGTAGAAGGTAAATACATACTCACTGTAAAACAGGGGGCAGTTTGATTGGAAAACGTTTGGTTGCTGCTGTTCTTCTGGTCTGGCTGGGTGCCTTGCAGATGGTATGTGCTGTTTTCTCTACAGCTTATTTCCAACACATTCATGCAAACCCTTACAGGAAAAACTCCACAGTGAACTACACTGAACTAAAAGCTTAATTTAAAATTGTGGTTCAACTCCAGAAACAAAAGAATGAGTTCTCAAGCTGTGATTTTTAATATATATATATTTTTAAAATCTATTTTATTTTTAAAGCAAAATACATTTGTATGGAAGAAAACAAGAGTTCAGGGGCAGGCATGGAACATCTCTAGCATGAATGTGTGTTATGGGAGGTGGGATCGCAAGCTAAAGACTCTGAACTTAATGAGTGCTTTAGGATTGCTTCTTTTAGATGTGTTAACAAGCTGTTAACACCTGCACTGAACACAGTTGCCAAAAAATCCTGGAGTATTTAACTAACTCTTAACAACAGTTTCATATGTTAAGACAATGGTGTGGAATTACAGCAGTAGGAAATAAAGAGGGATCACAATGGAAACTGCGTGATGAAGTATAAACAAATCAGAAGCTAAATTAAGTCCTGTTAAATCTGACTAAGGTATGATTTGCCTCAACTTGACTTCTCTGGGGTTGCAGGGTGGTTTTTTTCCTGTGCTACCTAAATAGTATTTGAGCATTGTGCAGATGCAGCCAAGTTAATCAAACAAATCATCATTTGAGCATGAGCATGCGTTTTAGGGATGAGTAATCAAGGCAGAAGGAAATTTTTTCACCATAAGAACAAGGAGACATTGGAAGAACCTCCCAAGGGAAGTGGTGGATTCCACTACACTGGACAGTTTTAAGACTCAGACTGATAGGGTGCTGAGCCAGCTCATTTAAGCCATATATATATATATATATATATATATGTATAGTTTACCTTAAAAGATTGGGCTACATGATCCTTGAGGTCCCTTCCAACCTGGGATTCTATGACTCTATGATTTGCCAAGGCTGCAAGTTGTAGGGGACCCCCTTAAACTAAACAGCAGTGCAGATCATCCAGTGTGTGGATGAAAAGGGGAGAAAAAAGGAACCTGTATCATAGCATCTGACCCTGTAAATGTGACAGTGGCCCTGCCCTTGGAGAAAGATTTAAGATCTTATTTCCTGCTTCCAAGTAAATCTCTTATCTATCTTATCTAGTATCCATTATCCACCAATATGTTGAGAGATTGCAGCAGTGAGTCTTCCCATCACATCCAGGACAGGCTGCTCACAGCACTACACCTCTCTGGC
Source organism: Todiramphus chloris collaris (assembly GCA_025345505.1). Lineage (NCBI taxonomy): Eukaryota > Metazoa > Chordata > Aves > Coraciiformes > Alcedinidae > Todiramphus > Todiramphus chloris. The sequence goes on from JANVCC010010235.1 coordinate 703,543, forward strand.
ATTACACGCTCTAATTACATGCAAGGTCTTTAAAAGTGCTGAGACATCACAGGAAAAAAACAAAACAAGAAAGTAAAAGCCAGGATGTCAAAAAGTGACAAACCCGGACTTCCCAGATAAACTCCAATACAGAAAATGCAGCTTGCTTCATTTTGCACTTGTTTCACAGACTTAGCTATTCCTGCAGGACCGAAGAAACCACAAAGGCAGGCTGCAGTACTTGCAATTAATTGCTCCACAGAGGGATGATGCATCACCCATGTCCTGTGATAGCTTTGGTTTGAGGAACTAAATTACTCTCCAGCCACCCTCCCATCCCCGTGCTCAGCACAGTTTTGTACCCTGTCTCTAGGCAGGAAGCCAGGTTACTTACGTACATCCCTACCTTCTTGAAAGACTTTTTCACAGATTATCAGGATGACGTATTTGATGAAGTATTTAGGTGTCGTATTTTAAATTAAGAGTAACCAAGCAGTTTGATATTTGTTCAGAAATGACACAAATTTTGTGAGGGATGGGGCCAAAATAAGCTTGATTTAGGATCAGTTTACAGAAGCATCTAAACCTCTCTCTAGAATAATTCTGATATTTATACAGCACACTAATATGTGAATGCATCGTGGCTTTCAAAGACCGCAACTATTTTTAACTAAGGTATTTAAAGACTACAGGTGTTTTTGACCACCAGTGTTAGTTTCCTCTAGACATATATTTTTATAAGTTGTGCAAAGAAAACACCTGCTTTCGCAGAGTGACTTTGTTCTTTGGCTGTTATTCTACTCACTGCAGTATTAACTTATTTTTAGAAGTCCGTATTTCAGGCACATGTGTGTGTTTCTAAAGTATTGAAAAACAGCAGTCTTTCCCTGTCAGGAAATGTGAGGAAATGGGGGTAATTGGTATTTGCATTTGTATAGCATCTTCTCTCAGAGGGTATAGAAGCACTTTGAAAATACTCAGTGACCCAAGATCCAGGGAATTTTCATTAAAAGTTTGTGTGATATTGGCAGGTCTGTCACTGACTGTACTAGATGTGATGAAGGAGTCTCTGACCTCCAGGCTTTACATGGAAAAGGAAACGTGGAAAAATGGAAAACAGACCTATGTCGTTACGTCAACTGTTCATTCTTGGATCTGTAGACGTGAAGTACTCCAGATGATATCTGTGGAGCCATGCATGAAGGAAGGGACAACCTGAAGTTGTTGCAAAGTTGCCAGCTAGCTTTTAGAGCTCGAGCCTGTTTAGAGCTTCTTCCACTGGATCAGTACAGCTTTGGTACTATAGACAGCACTGGTAGGGGATTTAATTAGAATAACCCCTTCTTATTTAATTCTGGGAATGTCAGCTTGCTAATTTTACCTCTATCTCCTTTTCAGACACAGCTTTTTTTGGAAAATACTTTTTAAATTGGGATATGGGAGGCTAATTAGGTCACTGGAAGCGATGGACTTGAGATGTAATCAATAGTTCCTTGTTGGGAAAGAAGGTGCTGAAGGAAGGGTTGCAGGTCAGGTGAAATTGCTCTAATGGGACTCAGAGTCACAGACCAAGATTACTCTTTGTTGCATTTGCTCATCATCAGTTATAACCCTTAGTGTTCATTTATCAACTTTCCAATGATTCCCCAAAGAATTAGGATGCATTTGCCTTCCAACACTCTCAAGAGTGTGATTCCTACTATGTGGGTATTAAGACTGTGGTAAAATATTTAAGTGTATTGCTGAGAACTGTCAATACACTTTCTACTAGGAAAATTAGCTTTAATTAGGACAAGAAGAATAGCTTAATAAAAATCTCACTGTCTCCCTCTGGGGATGCAGACCCACTGAACAGTTTTTAGCTCTCTTTTTCCACAACAGAAAGAGAAGCACAACCTTGGAAGTGAAATTTCACCCGGCCATCTTTGCCCTTTAATGCCAAGATAGGTGAGCATCTTTCCGTGTGACAACTGTAAACACTGATAGTATGTCTGCATTCTTAGCTATTAGTGTGTTTATAGGAAAATGCCTCTTTTTGGACCTGTAACACCGGGCGAATCAGCAGTTCCAATTTGAGAACTCAGTTATATATATCCTGACTTGAGATCTGAGAAGGAAAGAGCAGTTGGCCTGTTTTTACTGTCAGTGTGACAATTATGTGTTCAGTTACCAGTTCGGTTTTGCTGCTGCTTCTTCAATATCTCATATGTGATTTTACATGTAAAAATCATGTGTGATCATCTTTGTTGAAGGGACAGTATGTCCCACGTGATCCTTGCAATCATTCAGTGTTTCGTAGGTCTTGAACAGTTACCTGCTGTTTCCTTTTTTTAAAGTGATTCCTTATCAGTTCCAAAGAGGAGATTGAAGGTACTGTAGATATCTATCTCCTGCACACCTCAATAGAACCATTTTGCAAGAAGTTTGTATTCTTTATGATGAAACCCCAAAATATTGCTATGTTATATCTGGGATTAATCCACAGCTCTTAGTGGCCTGTGTTCTGGAATTAAAATCACCAGAAAACCAGGAATGTTGTTTCTTGCAAAACAGTTTGAGCTCAGCAAAGGTGGCATGGCCCCTGTTGCTTTTCATCGAGGCTTTTGACAACTTTTTCAGGCTTAGAAAAGAATGAGAAATGTTACTAGTCAGTTACAGGAACCCCACCTGCAGTACTTTTCAATTATCTGACAGAAAAAAATGAAAGAAATTGTTTCAGTTAGTGGTGAAAGCAAATTGCCTGTGGTCCCTCGCCTTGAAACTCATCAGATTTTCTGGGCCATGCAGCAAATTATTTCTTACATGACTTTTTTTCACTGTTAATTAATTTTTGGCAGCATGGCATAGATAGAGAAGAAAGAAAATCTGTCCTGAGACAAATTACTGATGTTTTGTCGAATTTCAAAGCAAATTTATTAAGTGGACTTCTGGGAGCATATATTCAACCACCACAGGAGACTGCTAAGAGAGACTGTGGAATCTAAAGTACTAAAGACTTCACTGGAGAAGGCCACAAGCAACTTGTCAGAGTTTCAGAGCAGGCCTTGCTCTGAGTCCCACGTTGGACTAGAGGACCCCCAGAAGTTCCTACCTTCATAAATTAATCTGTGCTTGCAGGAGGTTTTGTCTCTACGAATGCAAGACCTCCATCCCAGTTTAGCCACAGAAACTCAGAGTTTGAGCTGAGAAGACACCTCACCCTGATTTTAGTTCTCTTCCAGTGTGAAGCCATTATCCCTTGTCTTATTGCTACAAGCTCTTGTAAAAAGTCCCTCCCCAGCTTTCCTGTAGGCCCCCTTTGTCGAGGGAGGTGATTCCCCCCTCTACTCCACTCTGGTGAGACCCCACCTGCAGCACTGTGTCCAGTTCTGCAGCCCCTGTCACAGGAAGGATATGGATGTGCTGGAGCGTGTCCAGAGAAGGGCACGAGGATGATCAGAGGGCTGGAGCACCTCTGCTGTGGGCACAGACTGAGAGAGTTGGGGTTGTTCAGGATGGAGAAGAGAAGGCTCTGGGGAGACCTTCTTGTGTCCTTCCAGTATCTGAAGGGGCTACAGGAAAGGTGGGGAGGGGCTTTTTAGGCTGTCGGGCAGTGATAGGACTGGAGGGAATGGATTAAAACTAGAGAGAGGTCGATTCAGGTTGGACATCAGGAAGAATTTCTTCCCCATGAGGGTGGTGAGACACTGGCACAGGTTGCCCAGAGAGGTGGGGGAAGCCCCATCCTTGGAAGTGTTTAAGCCCAGGCTGGCTGGGGCTGTGAGCAACCTGCTCTAGTGGGAGGTGTCCCTGTCCATGGCAGGGGGGCTGGAACTGGATGAGCTTTAAGGTCCCTTCCAACCCTTCCAATTCTATGATTCTATGACTATGACTCAGATACTGGAAGACTGCAGGAAGGTCTCCCTGGAGTCCTCTCCTCTCCAGGCTGAACACCCCCAATTCTCTCAGCCCGTACTTGTAGGAGAGGTGCTCCAGCCCTGAGATCATCTTTAACTAGACAGCCTTTAAAGGTCCCTTCCAACCCAAATCATTCTGTGATTCTATGATTAATCTCCATTATTTTTATTTGTAAAGAATCTACAGCTTTTACCTAAGACAGTCATTAAAGCACTTTCTGTAGTCAGTGGGCAGGGAGAAGCACACCCAATGGCTGATTTTTGTGTCTGTCTATCTTAAAAAGCAATGAAACATTTCTGGAGATGTCTGTTTTCATCTGATGGATACAGAGGGGTCTGCTGAGCAGCTCTTCTAGACATCTGTCAGCGAGGGAGCTAGCATCCAGTCGATGAGTTCTGTATTTTACACACCACACATGTGTTCTGAGCAGGTCCATAGCAAGAGCTGGTGCACGTTTCCTCCAGAAGGAAGGGAAGCTGCATTTAATTTTTATTAAAGTTCAGAAAAAGCACAACATATATCTTTAATGTATATATAATTAAAGCTATAAAAATTGACTGTTAATCAGACTTTTTATTTGCCACTACTAAGGCAATATGCCTTTTTTTACCAGACTCACTGGTAAGGCAGGCTAGTACCTGAACTCTGGAAGTCGTACATGTGAAAAGAGAACATTTGGAGAAAACATATTTGAGAAAGCAGACATTGTGTTACTATTTTGTGTTAAGAATTATCTGTTCAAAGAAAAAAGTAGGGCTTGTAGTTCTCCTTAATCTGCATGTGGGATGTTCATTGTTTCCCAGGGAAACCATTAAGGTAGGATTTGAAGAGTACCGATGAGAAGATATGATAAAGCAGAGCTGGAGGCAGAATCTCTTATAAAAGCCGCTGAGAGTGAGTGAGTAACCCTAAACACTAACTAGATGTCATGTGGAGGTTCCCATGAGTGAATGAGGACCCAGGCATTGATCCTAAGAGTATGCGGAGTATTAAATCATACAAAGCAAAGTAATTTTAGAGAGGTGACGGGGTGTTTTCAGCCTACGTAGTACTTTAATCCTCAGGCCTACTGTTCTAAAACTATCAGCTGTGGTTAATCAGGAATGCTTACAGCAGGGGTCGAAATGGCCAGTTCAACTCCTGTTTCCCAGTCAGATCTTGCTTTCAGCTACGCTGCTGTCCTACGCACTTGTGAAGGTAGGATTCGTTACGTCGTTTGGATCTTCTCTTGACTGCAAGCCAAACAAAAATATGCGTTTGACTCATTTGCTATACAAGCTGGTTAGTTTTCCCTCTGGACTTTCATTAGCCTGTAATAAACCCCTCCAATTTTTATGTGTTTTAATACATGTTTTCTGTGTGTTTTTAAGAGGTCTGGATACAGCTGAGTCATTGCTCCTAACCTAGACCTGTGTGGGAGCTTTTCTGTAGGATGGGGTGTTTTTCAGTCTGTCTGGTTCATGCCCATTTCGCTGGTGCCTCTGACTTCCAGGTGCCCTCCCAGCTTCTTACACCTATTCCCTCAGAGTTTTCCTTATGCAGGGCAGGAGGGATCAGACTGGGCTTCCAGCTTAATCCCTCCTGGGGTCAAACAGGAAGGCAGGTGGTGGTGCCTATGCTGAGTGACACCATTTCATCATCACTGTCTTCAGCTATAGAGAAGCTACATCTCTTGACTAACTGACCTGTGTGGTGATGGTCACTATCTGTTCTGAGTCAGAGTAACGCTTTCTTTCAGGATGAAAGGAGCTTTTCAGGCGTCAAGACAGGCAGAGTCCTTGCCCCTCTCAGTAGCTTGGCTCTGTTTTTGCTCTTTTTGCATGATAGTTGAACCCTCCAGACTGAGAAAGAGCTGTTACCTGCTCAGGTCAGGGCAACACTTGAGCAGTAGTTGAAGTCAGTGGCTCTAGGTTACTGCGTGAGTTCTTTTCAAAACAGGCAATGAATGATGTGTCTGTTTTCTTTGCTGGGAAGGAACAAATCATAATAACCCACCATGGCATTGGCCATTGCCAGTCATCATCCAGAGGCTGGACTGAAAGACGCCTAAGCTTGATACTGCCTCCTGGTGTTGAAAATTTGCCCATCTGGAGCCGGCAGGTCTGGTCCTCTCTACACACAGATGATGTGAAAGATGCTGCTGTCTGCCCATTCTCTTGTGCTGGTACGTCCCTCTCTGACCCATATTAAACATCTCTGCTGCACACTGGCACGTGGTGAATTCTGCAGCGGACGGCGTGCGCTTCTTCGTGTGCAGCGATGCCAGGTGGGCACACAGGGCTGCAGTTCATCTTCTTTTTTTTTTTGAATCCACAGAGATCTTGGCTTTTCAAGAGTTTATTCCTTTTCAGTTCATGGCTGGAGAGTTAAGACATAAAATTCACGCCTCGTTAGTTTATTGTAATTTTGAAAGCTCATTCTCTGAAACTCATGGTTATTATTTCGTCTGAATTTCACTGTGAAAACACCAAAGAGATTGTGTGCTTTGGTGTCCCGCAGACTGGCCTTGAATGGCAGTAGCACAAAGGAAATGATCAGATGCCATTAGCAGCCTTCTGCTCTATTAGTGGCCAGCAAAATCTGCTTTCTAGCATTGGTGCTGTGATTTTGTATATAATTGCCCATGAGAAGCTACCTGACATCCAGCTCAGCCACACAACATCTAGCTCAGCCCACAGCATCATGCTGTCAGGCCTGTGCACCCACATGCCCTTTCCTACTGGTCGTCCAGCTAAGGCACATGGAGGCCAAGTGCCTCTCCCAAGATTACACAGTGAGGCAGTAGCTATTCTGCGGTTAAAATCCCCCATCTCCATGTAGCTCTTAGCTCTCCAGGCTTTTTGTCCTGGCCACTTGTGTAATGCATCTTTATCCCCCTGCCTACTTGGTTTTGTTGGAAAATCAGCCTGTGCTCTGCAAAAACCAGAGAGATGTGGTGTGATGTTTTCCAAAGATGGCATCAGGGCTTGTTTGAGAATGCCACAAGTCACTTACCGATGCCATCATTTTGCAAACACTTTCAGCTGACAAAAGCCAGCACAGTTGCAAAAAGAGTCTGTTCTCCTCACCCCTTCACTTCCAGCTTCCCTGCTCATGCCTCCAGTGTAGCATCCCCTCTCCTTTTCTGGGGTGGGTCTTTGTGTGCTTTTGCAGTGAATCTGGACTGGGAAGCTGATCCACGTGAAAACTAACCTTGCTTGTAAATTCATCTTCTGTTGGGTTTAGTCTACACTGGATTAGCTGTCACGATGCATCCATGCAAGCACTAATGCTATACAAGAGAAAGAGCAATGCAGCAGCAAAGTCAGATAGCTGAGATCAGGACAGGTTTGCTTTTTCCAGTGGTAATACCAGCTTCAGCCAGGTTGTGATACCTCTAAAACTGCAGCTTCATGTTGTCTTCAGCTGTTAAAAAAAACATTCTGTCCTGGCACACCTTGAACATTTCCATAAAAGACTGCAGTCTGGAACAGCTTGTTGGAAATGTTTGAGAAGATGGTGGGGTTTTTTTTGTTATTATTTTTTTTTAATTAGGACCTGTTAGACCAGATGCTGCACTTCCATTAAGCAATGGCACAGATACAGGAGAGTCAAAGAAAACCCTTTCTGTACCCAAAATTATATATTTTAGTCTCTTCCAGAGTCAGGAGATGCTGTTTTGCCCCAGGACAGCACACAGACCAGGCTGTGGACACAGAAAACGTGAGGGAGGAGAAAAGGCCTTTGACAGCCTCCCCAGGCTGGGAGGCAGAGGTCAGAGAGGGGAAGGGAGCTGTTTGTACTTTGGATGTTCGCCTTGTCAGAATTTGTTTGGTGATAAAACAGAAATGTTTCCCAAAGCTCTTTTTCTGGGCACATCTGTTATTATGTTCAGAAAAGGAGCTAAAATAATATAGGGAGGAAAAAGTTAACTCCCTAACATCAGACACGGAGAAGGAGTGATACCCACTTCTGGCTGTCAAATTCTAACTGTGAGGGGTGGAAACTTCACCCCCAACGCATTGATCACAAGGAGGTTCCCAGCAGCATGATCAAGAGGTTACGTGATCATGGATCCTCTGGAGAACAGGGTCTGACCAGCTCCTGGGAATGCCTTATACCCAGCTCAGTGCCTGCTATACTGATGTAGCTCAGCTTTAACACGAGCAGGATTTTCAGGGGGAAATGTGAATTTTCAGCAGTGAGAGCCTAGCTGGAACCAACAAAGATCCCAGATACCTTCCCTCTTACTTGTCACCAAGCATCTGTAAGAAGTCCGGAGCCCACGCAAAACGAGTGAGGACGTGTGGGGTTTGAGGCACCAACAGAGCCTTTGACAGGGTCTGAAACAGGAATGGGAGTAAAGGAAACATGACAACATAACTTGGAGCAAAGCAAAAAGTCATCTGTGCTAAAAAATGTCTCCTAAGGAACACAGTCTCTCTTCTATGCTTCTAGCACCGATTGTACTTGATTAATCAGGGTTCTGTGGGGGTGTTTTCCTTCACTCCGTTTCTAACAGCATAGTTTTCCGTAAGTGGTTTTAATCTGGTTGCAGATAGTTCTTTGCTTGAAGGAGCACAACAGTTCAAAAACTTTGCAATATTTCACCCCCAAAAAAGAATACAGTTCTTGTCGGAAAGCTATAAATACCTTGCCAAGACAGCAGCCCCCATAAAGGTATTTGTTCTTTTAAAAGTAATCACTGGGCATTTTCCTCCCCTCGAAAAAAGGGGGGTGGGAGTTAGTCTGATTTTGATCCCGCGGAGTTGATTGAAGTTTTCCTGCTGGAGTCCATTAGATGGTTTCAAACCAGGGAGCATTTATGTGCAATACACCTGTTTCCAATAGCTCCCCTACCTCCACAGAGACAGCTGCAGCAGAAAGTCCTATTCAACCTGGGGAAAACACATTTTATAATAGCTTTCCATCCCCAGACAGATCAGATCAAGCTGAGGCAGCTGCAGTCCAGGTCCCATGAGAAATACTACAGAAAGTGCAATTAAAATAAGTAGTTAATGCCCTTTTTTTTTTTTTTTTTTTTTTTTTAATGCGTCATGGTAAGAAATAGGGGGAAAAAAAAAGCTTGAAATAGCTATTCTACATGTCAGTCCAATATGATATTGGATGCTTCCCAGGATTGCTCTAAGCTTTTCCTAGGGCTTTAAAAGAGCTTGTGTGTGCTCGGCCAGTTAATGGATTAAGAATCTCTATTACCAGTGGTAACGGGGTAGGTTAAAGCCTCTTGTGCAGTAGATTTTGCAGTGAGAACAACAGCAACAAAAAAAAGAGTCTGAATTGATAATAAAGTGATTTAGATTCTGCTTCCTCCGGTGGAAATCAAGATTGCCTCCCATTGATTTAAGCATGTACTGGCTTAGGTTCTGATTAAGCAGAGTTTGCCCGATGATTCAACTTTATGGGGGATGTACAAATGAAAAATACATGGCCAAATACGTCCCTGGCACAACTCAAGTGAAATCTGGCATTTACCCAGTCGTTAGCTGCTTGTTTGAGGGTTTCTCTGCTAACCTTCGAATGGTGCAGCAGGTGAAGATTTCTTTTGCAGGCATTTTAATTCCATTTCCTGAAATGTTCATAGCAAATAAAGCAGTGTACCTGGAACTGCATCCCCAGCACGCTGTATTTGTTATTGCCATAGCAGGTGGTATTTAGTGTGGAGCCAAGCAGGGTGGCCGAAGGATGAACTCAAACATAAAAAACAGGGTAGATTCTCTTAACAATCCCTGGCTTCCCTGGTTTCACTCTCAAATTTCATCCAGGGGCCAAATTATGCAAACAGGAGTATTTTTTTTTTCCCTTCATTTCATATTCCTGTCACCGTTCCCTGACATCCCCAAGGAGGAACCTGGAGGTCAGGCATCTTAGTGAAGGGCATGAAAATAAGGGAATGTTGAATAATAAATGCTTCAGGTCGTGCAAGCTGTTTCTGTCTCCAACCCTCCTGACAGATGATTACAGAATATCTTAGCTGAGGAAGTTCTGAGTGGCTCACACAGTGATTCTGGGGTGTTAGTATGCGATCTGCGAAGCTGTCAGTGCTTGTAGCCTTTGCATGAGTTGTCAGAGGAGTTTTTGAATCTCAATAAGCACTCTGACATGTGGCAGGGACTTCTAAAAGCTACGTGCTGCATAACCGGGCATTTCCGTCTAATGGTTTCAAATTACCCAGTTTTTCTTGGTTTTTAAATTCTCTCATTTCTAGGAGAACTGGTGTATGAAAGTGTCTGATTTTCTTACATTGTCTGGAAAGGTAACTCCCCCCCACTCCCCTCACCACAGACTACTTTTGAATGTTAGTGGAAGGAAGAAATACCACAGCTCCCCAGATTTGCCTTGTCTTCCTTTTGATGGTGAGAGGAGGGTTAACAGCAGAAGTGGGAAGAAGGGTTAGCAAAGGGGAGGGCTAGTCATGTGGACAGAACGCCAGCAGCAAAGCTGGCACGTGTTTCATTCGCATGAAAGTATGTTTTATTCATTTGCTGATGATCATCTACAGTAGCTATGAGAGAGAGGAAAAAAAAGGACTGGAATATTACTGGAAATCTAGGTGAAACTCTGTAGCTTTGTCCCTATTCAGTGCCAGGTGGCTTCAGGAAATCTGAGTTCCTGTGACAGTTTCACTAAAATTAATTTAGGCTCTTTCAGTGGATTAAATATTAAAGGGGACGCATTCATATCTCACTTGTGTTATTTACTTGGCATTAACTTCAACTTGTTTTCATGCTGTTTTCACTCTTGACCCTCTCACCGGAGTTTAGGCATCCATTATGGAGATACCTGCAACTGAACTGGTCATCCCAAGCTCCCGTTACAGACAAAGGCATTTTTAGGATGAAATTCTTTTGACATAGGTTAGAAATTTACTTTAGGATAAAAAAAAACCTGCTAGTGTCCATGGAGTGTATTGTCTCCCCCAGGATGAGGATAAGGAGGAACTTGGCTTTTGGCCTGCTGGGAGGGAGTTTAATGTTTTCTGTTAAGAAAGGACTGGGTATCTCTGCAAAGTGGCAAACTAGGGAATAGTTAGTGATTTTTTTAATTGACTCTTTTATTTTTAATACTAATAATCTATTAAAACCAATGGGGGACGAGACACTTGGAGCTGCTGTTTGCAGCCAGCTTGGATGGGTGTTTGTGGAACTGTAACTTTTTTGGTAGGTCTGTAGCTTCTCACTAGCTGCTGGGATGACAGTACTTCGAACAGGAACCAGTGAGTTCTGGAGCACAGCCATGTGCTGGGAGAGTGGGAATGGCAAGGAAGGAGAGCAGACATGAAACATGGATGGCTTTCCTGCATATTTTAGGGAAGGGTGATGCTCTGGCAGCAGCTGGTGAGTTCAAATATGTATTTAACATTCTAAGTCAAGCTCTGCTCTGTGTAGGGCTGGTCAGAGCTTGCAGGGATTTACCAGGTGTGTGGCCCAGAGCGAGATCTGTATCCTGTGAAGTCGGTGACCATCTAAACTGAGATCATGTGCCACCACACAGTGTTTATCATGAAAGCATTGCCGTGCCAGCCAGTGCCTCTGCTTCATCAACTGAAAAGAGCAAAGCTGAGGAAGAAGGCGTGTCCTTCCCCTGCCCAAAGCAGACAGATGCTGTGTGTATAGATCCAAACTGTTGTGTTGGGGGATATGGTCTAGGGGTGAACTTGCAGAGTAGGGTTCATGGTTGGACATGATGATCCCAAGGGCCTTTTCCAACCTGAATGATTCTGTGATTCTGTGAAACTGCAGCTTCCTTGGCTTTCCCAGCCAAATGTGTAGTGGTATCCAGGGCACCTGAACATGACCTGTCAGAAGGAAATTGATGACCGTGCCATAGTTTCCTGCTACTCTGAAAGGCCTTGAGTTCCCCATTGCTTTGTATTTAGTATTGTGCATTTTTTCCAGTTGGGAAAAGTGAATGGAAAAACTCTACCCAGGGTGGTGTATGGTAAGGGTTGGCTCCAGGCCTGGAGGAGGAAAATCAAGAGGAAGTGGGAGGCTAGAAAGCTGTAATTTAAAAAGGGGTAAGGGACACTCTTCATACACCCTTTCAACTTCTAATTTCCTTGTCTGTTAAACCTTAGAGCAAAAGTTTAATCAGTTTGTAATGACCGTATGCACTGTATAGCACATATCCTCCATATATCCTCCATCCTCCATTGTCTTTGCCGCAGTAAAAAAAAGAAAAAAAAAAAAATTACAACTTAGTGTGGTCTTTGTGTGATTATTGCCCCTTTTATTAAACAAATATTTTGTCTGTAATTCCAATAGAGGTGAATTCACAGCACTGTTCTTCCCATAGACTGCAAGGACCCACAAACAGTACTAGTTATGATTTTTGTGATCACATCAGGGAAGAACTTTCCTCGTGAATTAGCCAACGTTTGGACCTGTGAAACTTTTAGTGTGAATCTGTCACTCTGGTTCACTTTCTTCAGTGTTGCACGGATGGCAAAAGAGGAATAGTGGTTTGGCTGTTCCCGTTTCATCCACGTCTGTGAAATGGGAACCCAAAAGACATCACAAAATGAAGAATCCGAAACGCAGGTACAATATTTAATTTTAAACTGATTGGGAAAAAAAAGCAACTATCTGCTGTAGAATATCTTCACTGGTGACTTCTCACTGCTTAATGTCCCAACATGTTGAATCACAGGTGAAATTTAGATACGCTGAAGAATACGTTTGTAGACTCCGAGCCCGAACAGCCATGTTTTTACTGTGCTTGAGCCCCAGATTTATATTGCCCTACCCAGGTCCGAAGCTTTACTCTCTCACTGCCACAAGCTATTTTGTTGCTGCTGTTCGCTCATGTGAATCTTATTTATTGTCATTTGTCAGAAACTAAAAATGCAGTTCAGAAAATGCTTTACCAAGAGTAATTTGTTCCCAGCAAGACCTTTCTAGCTACACAGTAACATGAAAGCATCAAAGTGCCAGGAGAACCTTTTAAAAATACACTGCCCTGGTACTAAAATAAGCTTTAATTGATTGAGAAATGCACCAAGCCTGACAATCTGAACCATTTATTATTCTTTTTCCTTTCAAGCTTCAGCTTCATGTGGTTTAAAGTGACTGAATTACAGTTCCCACATACCTTCCTACCTACACTGCACGAAAAAAACCCCACTCACAAGCTTCTTAGCTCCAGAGGAGCTGCTTGACACACCTGAAAGAAAATACAAGAGCTGATTGAAAGTGAAATCTAAATAAAGGTGATGATGATGGGAATGTTCTGAAGAAAACACCCCTGTTCTGGCTAAATGCCGTGCTGTGCTCCCCTCTCCTCAGAGGAGAGCTCTCCTGGAGATGTCTCTCCCTATCAGAGGCATGTCTTCAATGCCTTCTTGTAGAGCACTGGATCCCGTAGGCCAGATGCTGTTACATTTCCCCGTGCTGGAGATTAATAACAGGCTGTGAATAAACTACCACTCTGTATTCCTTCTTTTAGGTTTTTAAAGAAAAAACACAACTGGGTGGCTGTACTCAGCTATTTAAATAAATAACTTGTTGCAGGCTCTCTAGCAAAAGGTCAACACCATCATCAAAGACTGCTGATAAATGTCTTAACACTTTCCAGGCAATGGAAAGGCAGCTGTACTGGTGGCCCTGCACTAGAGAGCAGTGAGCACTGGAAGAAGGAGGAATACAGCAAAGGTGAATGGGGTTTCTTCTTGGCAGCATCTTGTGGAGGGTGTAAATCTGTTCGGACATTCACTAGTGGTAACTAGTGACACTTTTTTAAAAGTATGTCATCCGTGCTGATGGCATGTGTGGGTGTGCAAGCAGGGAAAGCATGGGTAGCTGCCTTCAGCCTGGGGAGTGTTTTTAGACTTGTACCCGTATAACAGGGCCTATGGGTCACTGGTAGCTGTGCTTTCCCCAGGGGCTATGCTGTGTTCAGGTCAAAACCACTCCCAAGCTAGTCTCAAGCTTCAGCTGAGTTTATGATCTCACTGTAAATCCTCATCTGAATTATACCCCTGGACAATTCACTGCAAAATAAGGATTTTCATTTAACTCCCAAAATTTCAAGAGGAGAAAGGTGCTTTAGTACTCTTCTGGCCTCAGCCCTAAATCTCCCTGCCCATGTCAGCACTGCCTTTGTTAGTTGTTTTTACGTCCACAGAGCTGGCAAAGCTCGAACTGCTGGTAGATGTTAGGGGTGATCCATGTCCTATCTATGGATGAGTTTCTTGGTCTGGGTGTCTGTCTGTTCCCTGGGGACACCCAGACTTGTTTGTTGGCAAAATGGACCATGGTTGCCCTGGGTTTGCATCCTAGTACGTGTTTGCAAGCTGGCCAAGTTGCACGCTATCATACTTCACCTCTAAATTGCAATTTCTGCTGTCGAAGGGGCTAATAAACCCCTCTCTCACCTTTCCCTCTTGCCTGCTGAAATTGTAAATTCTTCTGGCAAGAAGCAGGTCTGCCGATGCCACGCAGTTGTGGCCCTGGAATGGTGTCTGTTTGCTACCCTGATACAGACAAGCATGACCCAGGAATGCAGAGCAGATCACAGATCCAAAGGAAGGAATTTGAAAAGGTCACCAGTTTTATTAATAGCCATCCCTGCAACCTCCTGCAGGTCAGACTGGACACTGTGCAGGGCTTAAAAGCTGAATCCACACTACCACAGGAAGGGCAGAAAGGTGTACCCAGTCACGGTCCTGCAGGCATGGAGATTTCTTTCCTTAGGGTTGGTTGTCCAGATTTCCAGTAAGCCATTTTCACAGTGCCAGATGAGTGAAATAAAACATATTTCAGGAACAGTGGGGATGTCTGAAGACCACAAAAGCCAGCTGGATTTTAATGTTCTAATTTATTTATAATTTTTATCATGGACTGAACTACGCATGGAGTGGCATGGACTTGTTAAAAACATCATGATGTGTCTGCAAACATAGTGGCTTTGACTGGAAGAGTAACTCAGGTAAACAGACTATCCAAGACAACACTTGTTGCCTACAGAGTAATGTAACCAATGCCACAGGAGGACGTCATGAGTGGTTTGAAAGACGAATGTCTGGACTCTTCAAAAATTCCTGTGAATTGAAGCTGGTGCTTAATTCAAGAGGAATATCCTTCGTTCCTTCGAACGCAAAAATCAATGCAGAACTGTGGTTAAAAGGCAAAGGTAACTTTTCCTAAATAATTTTCTAGAATAAGTCTCTTCTACGTCTCGATAATGTGAAATTTTGAAGTACTTAATTAGCTGATTATTCAGAGGAATATTTTTCTTTTTCTTATTTAACTTCATACTAGTTAGTTCTACTCATGAATCGTGTTCCACAATCAGATTTGTTGTCTCTATGAATTAAATCTGACGCTATGTGTCATATTATAGTTCTTAAAAACATCTCAGATCAACATTTTTACGTGTTGTTAAAATAGTGAAATAATTACTAATTGGGTTTTTCAGCATTAGACGTGTGATCCTTGTTCTGACCATGGGAAATATCTGTAGTGTTAATGCTAGAATATTTTCAGCACAAAGAAGTATCAAAACTTTCCACTGCCATTAAACTCCTAAAGTGAGTGCCGCTGACTCCAGAACTTTCCAGGCTTTAACTAGAGCGTTTCAAGTGTGGTTTTGATGGAGTAGGTGGGAATTATGACTTACTTGAGATAAAGACAGGATCATGTTCCTCTTCTGAGAGCAAGTGTCGGTTATAGAAACCCTTTGACCCCTCTGTGGTTCTGCCAACATCTCATTCCTCTTGATTTGGTGCTAAATCCAGAGCTCCAAAATAAAACTAAAGCTTTTAACAGATGATTCCTGTAAAAACAGGTCCTGTTTTCTTTTTACCTGCAAAGGAATTGAGCTTCCATTGTTCTTAATCATTTGCAAGGTTGTTGTGAGGTTGTACAGGGTCACTCTAAACTTCCTGTATTTTCCAGGAATCTGGAAACGCCACTGGGAAAGCAAGACTGTCCCTAGCATTGAGCCAGGCTTAGTTTTGCACTTTGCTATACATTTTAGCAAGACCTGCTGTAAAGAACTGTTAATAGGCTGGCTGTTGGTAGCATGTTAACTGTTACTAGCTTGGCTACAGCACTGCAGCCATGGCAGCCTCTGCATTATAATCATGGAACCATAGGATGGTTTGGCTTGGAAGGGACCTTTAAAATCATCTTGTTCCACCCCAACCCTGCCATGGGCAGGGACACCTCCCACTAGACCAGGTTGCTCAGGGCCCTATCCAGCCTAGTCTTGAACACTTCCAGGGATGGAGCATTCACAGCTTCCCAGGGAAACCTGTTCCAGTGGCTCATCACTCTCAGAGCTAAGAACCTCCTATTTTCTAATCTAAATCTACCCTCTTTCAGTTTGAAGCCATTACCCCTCCTCCTATCACTACAAGCCCTTGCAAAAAGTCCCTCCCCAGCTTTCTTGTAGGTTCCCTTCAGATACTGGAAAGCCACCAGAAGGTCTCCCTGGAGCCTTCTCTTCTCCAGGCTGAACAAGCCCAACTCTCCCAGCCCAGCCTCCCAGCATGGGCCCATCTTTCACTCCTGTCAAGGTCCCTCTGGATGGCATTCCTTCCCTCCAGCACGTTGACCACACCACGCAGCTTGGTCTCATCTGCAGACTTGTTGAGGGTGCAGTTGATCTCACTCTCTGCGTCACCGACGAAGATGTTAAACAGCACTGGTCCTGTTAGAAGCCTATTAGAGCTTCCTGGGCCAGTGAGAGGAAGATCTCATTCCTTTTCCAGCAGAGACGGTGTCAGAGATATTTTATGCACTGGGTTGTTTCTCCCCTGGTGCTTATATAACCCATAATTGGAAGGAAACTGGTCGTGATTCAATAGATGATGTAATGTGTACCCAGTGCGCAGACCATATTATATCTTCTGGACACTTCCTCCAATTCAGGCAGCTCCACAGGTAGGAGGCCTAGTGCCAAATCAGCCACTGTCATCTCGTGGCTTATCCCAGCTCAGAAGGAAATAAATGTTTACATCTTGTCTGAATCATTTCAGCTTCCTTCAGTATTCCAGCGTAAGACATACGGATTTGTGGCAGTCATGGGGGAACCAGACATTGTGTTAAACACTAGATTATGCTAATAAATTCATGCTTTATATCTGCAAAAGAATTAATATTGATAAGCATATGTTTATGAGTTTCACATTCGGCAGAACCTTCCAGGCATATACCTATGTGCCAGTGCTTTGCAAAGTCAGAGATCTAGCAGTTGACACGAGCATTGTAGAAACTGTAAATAGACTTGATTTAATTTTAAATTAGGGGGGAAAATGAGATGTGAAAAAACATTCTACTAAAACCTTTTACAGCCGGTAGCATTCTGCTGTGCTGCGTGTGAAGTTCTCTCATCAGCATAACAGTCGTGAAGAGGAGTGGAAAGTGGCTGAGCAAGCAGGGACAGAAAAATTCCCCAAAGGGGAATGTGAAGCATGTTTGGATTTACTCTGAACCTGTGCCATACTGTGAGTTTAACATGTTCCGTCGTGTTTACTGTGATTTAAACAACCAACAGGCAGATCCTGCTATCTGAGTCACTCAGTGCCCTTGGTTTCAGCTGAAACTGAAGTGCATAATCAATCAAATGATTCAAATGACAGGTTCAGTGAAAAGTACTTAAGGAAATTCCCAATCGGACCTGCCCATCAGAAGTTATTTTTTCTGTTTCATTTGCCTTAAAAAATAGACTGCAGCTCGGAGTTAAGGACTGCATGTTGTCCTTTCAGCAGAGGGAGATGTGCTTGTTCTCTGCACAAGAGAAGTAGAATCTGACTTCTCCCAGGTTTTGTCCTTTCATTAATTCAGCTTGTGTGGAACTTCAGAAACATGGTCTTGATGTTTAGCCAAGATCTCTTTGTCTTTGAGAGTCAATGTTAACTTTTTTTTTTTTAATTCAGTTCTGCTTCATTTGGACTTAAGTGCAAACAGTGAGCTCCCGTTGGAGGCTATCACTGTCTGGAGCACGTTCATGTTTGTGTTCAGTGGCTCAGAATCTCACTGCTCGGGCTGGAGGAGTTTCCTGTGATAGATTAACTCTGATGATATTTAGTAAGCAGCTCACATAACAAGTGAAGGCCAGCAATATGTAAGACAGGCTGCTTCTGGCAGCTTAATTTTATGACAGGCTATGAGCAGTTCCCTTTTGCCACTTCTGCTTTAGCCTCTGAAGTCTATACTCCAGGAAACGATATAGAAATACCCTTCCTGAGCTTGTGCATATCACGCAGCATATCTGTCTCTCCCTCGCCATCTCGGAAGAGGAATTCTGAGTAGCTGATACCAGTTAAGTGATACTTGATCCTCTGGAGACGGAAGAGATCTTATTTACTGGGTTCCTGTGCTCTGGCATGATGCTGACTGGAGTATGGCATGACATGGCCTGCACTCCCTCTATGTTGCCAGTGCCATTGTAGCCCGTTGCAGGGTCAGTACATATGTGGCTAGCAGCCCGTGCTCTTCACAGCACCTGAGACCCAGCCATGCCCAGCAAACCTGTGTTCGCAACACAACTTACTGCATTGTGCTTTTCTCCAAGCCTTTCTCACACTCTGGAGAGGATCTTCTGTTGCCTATTGCTTGTTTAAGTGCAGGGTATAAAGTCATTTAAAAAAACCTGACAAATTACTTTGTTTTCTGCAGAGGCCTGGTGCTTTCAAGGATGCCGGTACTCGACAAGTCAAACTCTCAAAGGGCCCCTGGGAACGAGCTCTGGCATTGCTCATTCAGCCCTTCTG
Source organism: Todiramphus chloris collaris (assembly GCA_025345505.1). Taxonomy (NCBI): domain Eukaryota; kingdom Metazoa; phylum Chordata; class Aves; order Coraciiformes; family Alcedinidae; genus Todiramphus; species Todiramphus chloris. Next base: position 722,132 of record JANVCC010010235.1, read on the forward strand.
CATGGGCTGTGTGACTGTTTTCACTCACGGCAAACATTGCAGGCAACCTTCAGCATCCTTTGAAAATTTGTTGGTAGACATCCTGTTTTCTTTATGCTTGTGTAGAGCTGCTCTGCTTCCAGCTCTGCAGTGCTGTTGTAGCACTGGGCTGAAGGCAGCAAACATATTTCTTTTACATGTGACATCAGGAATGGTGTCTGCTCCAGATCTGGCACAGAAAGCCCTCTCCACTTAAAAAAAAAAAAAATCTTTGTACTTTGATTTTTGTTGTTTTGCTCTCCTGCACATAGACCTCTCAGGCGCTGCATCTTCTGGCCAGGTCTGATGTATCAGAGAGAGATGAGAGGACACAGAAAATCAAAGGTCGACTGTTCTGGTCTGTTTACTGATGACCATCACTCTAGGCGAAAGAATAGCTGCTAGGATCATGAGTTTGGTGCATTATGGCACAGGTACCTCAAGGAAAAAAATCACTTTGAATGAAGGAGGATAGTGGAAGAAAGGCTGAAAGTGGTTTCACCAAAACCTAGGTGATGTTAAAGTCTGCAAAACTGATGTCACACCTGTAGAAGGTGTGTTCAGAAGAAGCCAAATTCTACTCTCTGATACTTGGCTGTTACTGTAAAATAATTTCTGGAGCAACTAAGACAAATTTCTAGGGGAGGATTTTCAAAGCTATCAGTAAAAATCCAACAGATCAAAACAGTAAGTACCTTTTACTTCACATCTGCCCTTAAAGGCCTTACCTCTCAGCTTCTCCATACAAACCTGCCTGCGTGGTCCTTTGGGGTGTCTCAGGCTGGGATTTCTGATGGCCATACTGCTTTTCCTGAGAAGCACGTGTGGTTAGATCCATCTAAATAGTATGGTTTCTATATGGAAACATTTTCATATTCTGTGGGCTTGTATGAACCAATCATTAAAAGAATCCTATTTGTCCCTAGAGCTGATGACTTTGACAAAAAGGGAATCAAACTACTTTTGCTATTTGATTTGCTGTATGTGCATTATTCCCAGTACAGTACAAATTAGTGCATCCAACTCAGTTATATTTCTAACCAAAATACTGTTTTTCTGTTTTTCTTCCCCTGGTTCAGGGACACCCTAAACCACAAAATGGTAGGAGAGTGTTTCCAAGGAAGTATTAGGATGTCCTCGCCCTCTTCTGCTCTTCCCTGTGTATCCAACACTGGCGACTGGCAAGGACAAGGCACTGGGCTCGATAACCTTTGATCTGACCTGGGATCACCACTCTCTTTTTATGCACAGATGATAACTGAAGCATTTATCAGGCTTCACAAATTCATGTGCGTGAGCTTTGGAAGGGACTGAAGAGGGACATAGCAGAGGCTGGGTCCCTACACCTTCTCTGCAGTGTCAAGGGTGTCTGGTCTCCTCTGGGGGTTCCTGCCTGCCAGGAGTTCAGGGCTACCAGGTTCCTACCCTTACTCAGTTCTTTTATGGCTTAAAAATAGGTAAGGCAAAACCTACTTTAGCCCTTGATTGTCTTGCCTAAATTACCGCAGGTCATGCTAAGGACTAGCCCTGGCCGCGGCAACTGGGTTGAAAGGCTTTCACAAAGTTACCTTTGGCCCTTCTTCCCATGCAGAAGCAGTTGCAGCTGAGACAAAGTCCAGAAACAGTTCCAGTTTGCTGCTTCACACAGCTGTGCTGCTGGCACGCCAGAACATTTTGAATACGCTTGTCTGTTAGAAAATTTATTCACACAAAAATCTTCCCATTCTCTTAGACAAAGGATTTTTTTCCACCACGTTTCGTTGTCAAAATCCTTTTCCCATCTGTTATTGGGGCAAAACAACCTCCTAGCCAGGATGTTTCATTCATGGGTAAAGCTTTCGTTGGAATTTGTTTTAAGAAGCTAAGAGACAGGGGCAGATTTTGCCCCCAGCGAAATCCGCAACAAAACTTCCATTGATTTGCCTGTGAGCTGAATCAAGCCTCTCCTGACAACGGGGAGATTTTCAGAGGAGTTATGATGGCCGTGGATGAGGTCTTGTTGCTTTGCCCTTTCAAAAGAGAACTGTTTCTGGCAAAGGAACAATTAGAATAGTTGTCTCTTTAAATGAATGGTTCTTGGAGCCTGCACTGAGAGGCAGTCTCCCTCTCTGCGGCTGTGAGGCTACTCGGAGCCTCCAATAAATCAGCATGCAGGAACTGAGAGCTCTGTCCTTGAAGGGATGCACAGTGACCTTGCTTATGCTTACTCTGGAGGAATAACCAGGGGAAACACAGGAGCCCAAAGAGTGAGCGGGTGTGTGGCTGAAGGCACTGCATTCTGCATGCAAATGCTACGGTACCGAAGGCAGGGTAGAGACAGCACGCTGCGATGCAAAATGCAGCTTTTCCTGCTAGCCTGACCAGACTGCTGCTGTTGTTTTTTTTTTTTTTCCAGGGGACTGAATGAAATCCTCATGATCGTTACATGCTTGTTCAATAATAGCACACCCCAGTCACGTCTCCTTGCAAGCACATTTCGTTGGAATCACTGAGCAGAAGCAGAGAAGAGCTGACGACTATGTGTTTCCAACGCAGGTTGCCGGAGCCCTGTGTTTGCCATTGGCTGCAGTTTTCTGGTTTATTTGCAGCTTCCCCCATCTGGAATATGAAAATGGGATTGAAGTAGATAATTGCTAGCAGCGGGTTTTCAAGAGAGGCTTAGAGGGAACAGAATGCCTCTTGCACAGCACAGGCTGCCTGCGCTGAAAGAGCTCTGAGAGATGATTTTAGATGTTACACACGTCTGATTCTCCTGGAAACTTTACCATGGAAGCGAGCAATTGCGTACAGTCCCGGCGCTAACATCCAAAAGGGGCAAGGAAGAGGCAGCAGGGCCAAACAATGGGATACCTTGTCCTTGGATTGCTCACAGGAAAGCCAGCAATCATTCCCCTCTGCTTCCCAGCAAAACGGGCATGAAGGCGACGATGAACTGAATTCTACCCAGCGGAGCTTCAGTGGCTTGTAAGAAGGATGGGATACACTGACCCTTCGTCAAGCAGGGACTTGTTAGGGAACAGAACTTTGTTCTTCATATTCATCTGCGCCTTTGCCGTAGTCACCTTGCTGCAGCAGATCCTCTATGGGAGAAACTATCTCAAAAGGTAAGGGGGGATTCGAGGGAATAGGAAAAGTTGTGTGATCGGACTGAATGGAGATAGGGATCCAGCCATGCCATTGTAACAGTACAAACCACTTCTCGGTGTTGTGCTGACCGTATTTAATATCTTGTCAGTCTGAGAAGGTATATCCAGCATTTGTAATGACTGTTAGACTATTAATAATGGGGACTGTTAGGCAGAATGTAATCATTTGTGTGTTTCTTGGGTTGTTCTAAGCCTCAGCTGTTGTAAAAATCTAGGTCTTCCTTAACTTAAGCAAGGCTGACTTTTACCACCGGAGTATTTGCCCCTGATCAGTATTTGCCCTGCCATAGAGTCTTTTCACCCTGCATAGCTTCAAGCTGAAATGGCTTGAGGGGTTGAATTAAGGCAGCACACTCATGGCTTAAACTTAAACTTTAATGTATGTGTGCAGTTCCTAAAATGAGAGCAGCAGTATTAGTGTTCCAAATAACAGTGAGAGCACTTTATTTTCTCACTGCTGTATTCTCATGAATTACTACTGAGACTGCTTTGTCGTAGAGCACATCAGTCTTTGATGTGAAGATGGTACTGCTCTTTTTACAGCAAACACCAGTGGGGATCTTTTAAGTGTTTAACCTTGACCCCCATGGAATTTATTTTACTTAAATCTAGTTCTGAAGTGTTACGGCTTGTATGGTTGTATAAAGGGGAGTGTTTTCTTTTACACACTTTGAGGTAAGTGGGTTTCAGTAGCATAGGCAGCTGCTGTGGAATTTTTTATTGGAATTTAGCTGCATTTTGCCAGAAGAGATCAACGGTTCGGTTCTTGCCTGTTTTGCAACTCATGTAGTTGTTTGCCTTGTGCCAAGAACAAGCAAAATGCTGACAAATCAGGAAATGCTTCTCTCTGGGGTGAACAGCAAGCATGATATCAATATGTATAGACAGGAGCATTGTAGTTTATCCACAGAGCAGTTTGTGTGCCTTGCTTAGCAGTGAGGCCTTGGCTGGGGGACTCTGCTTTTTGGGCACTGCTAGAAAGATGTGACTCACCTGGAAGGAGCCAAAGGAAAGCAGCAAGAATGAGCAAAGGTGTAGAAAATGTGTTTGTTTGGCTTGGGTAGGATTGAGGGGAGATAGGATAACAGACTGGAAATACCCAAGCTGTTCCTGTCAAGAGGAAGGTAACAAACACGTTTCTGTAAAGACTTATGATGTGATAAGAAGTCATGAACTTAAGTTGCAGCAGGAAAGATTGTGATTTAACCATGAAGGAAAACTTTTAAAGAAAAAGGCTACTGAGGAGGTATAAAATCTCCATCTTCGAGGGCTTCGGGAACCTGTTAGGTAGACAAGGGTAGTAGTGAGCTGCCTTGGTGTTGAGAGGATGACTTTATGACCAATTGAGACCTCATCTTGCCTTATTTTCTCATTTTTTCCCATTTGTCCTGAACACCTTGCAGCCCTACCAGTACTTGCTTTTCTAAGTTGAAATTACTGCAACGGGATTGGAGCAATGAAAAATAACTCCCAAGTATAGATTAAAATGAAAAATGGCAAAGTAAAGGTAAAATGAGAAGAAGATGCAACAAAAACTCCTCCAGTGAGTGATCTCTGTGGACAGTCTCTGTCCTGCCTTGAGCCCTGGGAGCCTCGCCTGTCATCATCAGACTGCAGGGAATGAAAAAAAGGGTGATGTCCAATTCCCAGGCTTGCTAGGACGAAGCCTGGTTCTGAACTATCTGCCATCGGTGGGGCTGAAGCAGGGAGATATGCGTACACTTTGACTGGAAATACATTTAATTTTTTCCTTTATTTATTTATTTTTAATTCCAGCTTGTAATGATTTGTTTCTTTTCCTTTTTTTTTTTCTTTAAATTTTTTTTTTTTAATTTTTTTAGAATCACACAAAAGAGTCTTAAAGAGTGCTCCCCCCACCAGTCAGTGCAGGGAAAAAGCACTTTGGCTCCTTTTTGCTGGGAAGTATTGGTTCCTGTCTTTCATGGGCAGAAAAATGAAGTATGCAGCAGTCTCAGGCAGTCAGTTATTAATGGCAGAAAGGTGATTTAGACAACAGCCTATGTTACCATAATATTATCATGAAGGTACTCTTTCACTTCTTCTTTCCCTCTCTCTCTCAGTCTCATGCCCAGAAGTACCTTGTGGTGGCCACTCCTGGGCTGTTTGGTTGCCAGCCTGCTCCGTGCAGAGGTTGCTGTAACCTTTAATTAGTCTTTTCTGTCGCAAACCTCTGATGGTCAAGGCCCCCTGCGAGAAGCTGAGGCTGTCTGCGAGGTTCCTTGATATCTTGCACCTCCAGGGACCATGGTGGAGCTGGTGGTTTTGGAGACCATCCTCGCAGAAGAGAAGTGGGATATTTATAGCTTTGGTGCCACTTGCCGAGCTGGAGCTTGGGGACTCTGCCGAAACCTAAAGCTGTTTACTTGCTAGGATTCAACACGCTGCTGGTTTTGTGATGGCCTTTGCTTGCCTCCTAACACCCGCAGCAATAACAGGCTTCTGGGCCTCTTCCCGAGGCAGCAGGAGGGAATTCCCTCGTGTATTTAGAGAAACCTGAAAATTACCCTGACGTACCGCTACTCCAGTAAATGTACAGTGCTTTTAAGCCTAAATATAACACAGAGATAGCTTGTTCCTTTGCAAGAAAACGGTGGAAATGAGTAAAGGCCAGCAGGGCGAGGGGAGTCTTGATGTGAGATGAGCAGCTTGGGCACGACATGGGGGACACGCACAGGCTATGCACGGTGTGGACAAAGGCACTGTTTTCTGGGAGGAAGATGGAAAAGTTAGCTGTAAGCTGTGCCATGCCCCTTGCCCTTACAAGCAGGGAATGGGCTGGTTTTATTGCCATAAAAAGCCACGTGAAGCTCTCCATGGAGGATGGCATGAAGGGCCGTGGTCCTGCGTTTGTCCACAGCCATGCTTCCAAAGCCTGGCTGTGGGGATGGCAGGACTGCAGGTGGGAGAAGATGCTCCAGAAAAGAAACTGCTCAGTTGAATTTGGCCAGGTGTCCAGCCTATAGCTGAGTCCTCTGTTTCCCCCTAATGAGATACTCACGAGCTCCTGGCATTGCTGGAAGAAGGGAAGAATGTAGAGACTGAATTTCTAGGTATTCACACATTTTTCAGCTGTCGTACAATGTTCTTTACTCCATCCCTCGCTGTTTTGTACTACGTCATTGTAAAGCGGATTCCTGCCCAGCTGCCTTTTTTTCCCCTTTTTCCATTTCCCCCCAACTGTGACAGATGTAGGTGCTCTCAGCAAGGCCAAGGCTTTGCCCTTGTGGCAGCTAAAGTCCTAACGAGTCCTAAGCATCACTTGGATGTGGTGCTGGGGGAGATGGTCTAGGGGTGAACTTGTAGAGTAGGGTTAATGGTTGGACACGATGATCCCAAGGGGCTTTTCCAACCTGAGTGATTCTCTGTGAGAGAGTTAAACTGCAAGCTGTAGAATGACATCAGGAAGCTCTGCTCTCTGTAGCTCCTGATCCTGAGTAAAAAAGGACGATGAAACGAGATATAATTAAGGGACTTTAATACGGATCTGTGGGGTAATTATTTTTATTTTAGGATTAATGCGATGATTAAAAATCTGCTGCATTGATCTGCTAAAGTAGGTTAAACGCTCTGGACTTCTGCTTAAATCCAGAGCTGCCGCTTGCTTTTGTATTGACTCATCTCTCCAATGCTTGGCTTTCAGCTGAGTTTTCTTCTGAATCAGATGCTCAGCTGAGGGCTGGCCTTTTTTTTTGTGAGCTCTTGTTTCGCCAGCAGGGAGTAATCCTGGATTACATCAGGAAACTGCCCCTACAGTAAAAAACATTGAAATGGTCCCATCTTCATCTCACAGCCTGTTGCATGGGAGAGATCAATACAATGGTCTTTGCCCGATTTGGCAGGGGAAAAATATCAGAGCAATACTTTGCTATATACCAATACTCTGTTGGCAAGGAATTCTCTAAATGCTGTTTTTTTAACAGCCTGACTTCTGCACAGTGTGAAAATCAGCTAAAGAAGGGAATCTGCCCCTTTAAAATGACGACTTTTGTTTTTTAAAGCCAAGTGAGGAGAACGTGTTTTCAAAGCTATTAAAGACTTTAAACAAAGATTACCCTGGGGTCTGTCGGAGGAGGCATGTACAATAACTCAAAGAATCACACAGCAAGAAACAGCAAACCTTCCGTGCAGGCAGCCTGCATTATTTGAAAGCTTTACAGCTTTTAAATGAGAATAAAACATCACTCCTGTGTATGTGTACCCTGTAATTAATATCAGATGCTCATGACGCGAGGTTATACCACCATTTTGGTATTTCTGAAGTAGCTTTTATTCAACAGTCAGAAATCAGTCCCCAGACATCTTTATTCCTTAAATAAATAAATAAATGGACTTGGACTGCACCTTGAGAGATCATTGAGTCTGTATGGTACTGTAAGACGAGATCATATCTTAGAATAATAGAATCGTTTAGGTTGGAAAAAAATCTATAAATGCCATCAAGTCCAACCATTAACCCAGCACTGCCAGGGCACCACTGACCCATGGCCCTCAGCACCACAGCTCCACGGCTTGGAAACCCCTCCAGGGATCATGGAGATCCCACCACTGCCCTCAGCAGACTGCGACAGTCCTTCACAACCCTTCTGGGGAAGATATTATTCCTCAGGTCCAACCTGAACCTCTCCTGGAGCAACTTGAGGTTATTTCCTCTTGTCTTGTTGCTTGTTCCTTGGGAGCAGAGCCCAACCCCACCTGGCTCCAGCCTCCTGTCAGGGAGCTGGTGAGAGCCAGAAGGTCTCCCCTGAGCCTCCTTTGCTCCAGGCTCAACAACCCCAGGTCCCTCAGCTGCTCCTCACCACCCTTGTGCTCCAGACCCTTCCCCAGCTCCGTTGCCCTTCTCTGGCCACGCTCCAGCCCCTCAGTGTCCTGCTGGGAGTGAGGGGCCCAAAACTGACCCCAGGATTTGAGGTGCAGCCTCCCCAGTGCCCAGTGCAGGGGGACAATCCCTGCCCTAGTCCTGCTGGCCATGCCAGTGCTGACACAAGCCAGGTTGCTGGTGGCCTTTTTGGCCACCTGGGCACACACTGGCTCATCTCCATCTCGCTCTCAACCAACACCCCCAGATCTTTTTCCACTGGGCAGTTTCCAGCTGCTCTGCCCCAGCCTGGAGCTTTGCAGGGGGTGGTTGTGACCCAAGTGCAGGACCCAGCACTTGGCCTTGTTGAACCTCATCCCGTGAGCTTCAACTCATCGATCCAACCTGGCCAGGTGCCCCTTCAGAGCCTTGTTAGAGCCTCATGACAGTCCAGCAGATCAACACTCCCACCTAACTGGGGTGTTGTTAGCAAACTTACTGACTGTGCCTCCTTCCCCTCCTCCAGATTGTTGATAAAGATACAAAAGAGAACAGGCTGCAGCACTGAGCCCTGGGGACACCAGCTGTGACCAGCCACCAACTGGAGTTAACTCCATCCACCACCAGTCTCTGGGCCTGGCCCTCCAGGCTGGTTTCTATCCAGAGAAGTGTACGCCTGTCCAGGCCATGAGCAGCCAGTTTCTCCAGCAGAATGCTGTGGAAGATGGTGTCAAAGGCTTTGCTGAAGTCCAGGTAGACAACATCCTGGACAACAGCCTTTCCCTCATCCACTAAGCAGGTCATCTTGTCATAGAAGGAGATCAGGTTCATCAAGGAGGACCTGCAAACCCATGGGCTGGCTGGGACAGATCATCTGCTTGTCCTGTATGTGTCCTATCTATATATCTTATATATTTTGTATCTTACTTATACCAGCAACAACAGTAGTTGTGATGTGGACACGGAGACTGCATGTGGACTGAGTTGTATTTTATCCTAAGCTTGGCTCTTGAGGAACTACAGCCAAATCATGGCAGTTGAGAGCTCCTGCCCCATCCCTAGCGTGTGCTCCTCTGGCCTGTGTTAACCTTGTGAAGATGTTAACCATAACCTAAAACCAGTGTGTTTAAAGTCTCTTTCCATTTAAATACTCTTCATCGAGAGACATAAGATGAAGGTCACCTAGTGAGTCATCTCCCTAACACACAGCTCTGTGCCCTGCCTGTTTCAACCAGAGTGAAATACTATCCCATGGGTCACCTCTCTGAAGCCCTGACGGGGCTGCAGAGTAGGACTTGGTGTTGGTTGGTTTTCTTCAGAAGAGGTGAGGAACTGGGAACTTCAGGAGACAGCAAAGTCTTGAGGCTATATATACGCCAATATATGTATGTATGTATGGGATATGGCCGTCGCCTTGAAGTGACCTGATCTAGTCTAGCATAGCAGGAGAAGCTGAGACTCCAGCCATGCTGTTCTTGCTGCACAAGAACTTGCAAACAATGACGACTGTTATGGCAAGCTGCAGCAGACAATTCTGTTGGGGAAAGTTGCCCTGAAGCCAAATTTTTTCCTTCTGCTACTTGGAGGGTTTTAAAAGAAAATACCAAGTGGCTGCAGTTTTATTACCAGAGGGTATGTTTTTTCCTCTCTTGCGCTCCCTGACAGTGCTCTCTATGTCTCTGAGGCAGAACACGGGCAGGGTTAGAATCCTTACTCCCTCTACACTTGCTTTATTTCTACCGTGGTGTTGCACCTCTGCTGTTAAGACGGCAAAACCATTTGCTGATCTAGTCAGTGAATTGCCTGTCCTAACTCTATTCCCCAAATGACAGTAAATTAAGATGATGAAAGTCAGTTTTTTCAGTATTTTACATGAGCAAATTGCATTATTCCTGAGCGTGTCATTCCCTCGTGTGTTACACCATGGCCCTTCCTGAGCCCAGACTACAGGGGATGTGAGTGATCTACAGGCATTTGCAACTCTCACTGTGGCCGTGGCCTGTAAACCAGTCCTCAGAATCCCACCCTGTACAGGGGTGGTTGATTTGCTTAGGGTTGGCATGATGTTAGGCTGCAGGAACTCTGCAGAAGCTTCTTACCCCGGAGCAGTGAATTACATAGGCGTCCTGTTTACCAGCCGAAAGGTGGTCATTAGCCTCAATGATTAGTGCAGCAAAAATTAAATCCTAATTCACATAACACCCAGTAGCAGCTTGCTTCAGGCCAACACTGGTGTGTGTGGATCTAGGTCTACTTATGTCCATGCAGGCCACACTTTTGAATATTTGGCCAAATATCAATATTGAATAGGTCCAGAATCAATATCAATATAGGATAGGTCCAGAATATCAATATAGGATAGGTCCAGAATATCAATATAGGATAGGTCCAGAAGGTTTAGATTAGGAAAAATGTCTTCCCTGCAAGGGCTGTCCAGGGCTGTCCCAGGCTGCCCAGGGCAGTGTTGGAGTCCCCATGGTCCCTGGAGGGGTTTCCAAGCCGTGGAGCTGTGGTGCTGAGGGCCATGGGTCAGTGGTGCCCTGGC
>JANVCC010010235.1:733056-751762 GCA_025345505.1 Todiramphus chloris collaris
TTATTTTTGACCTGATTGGAGTTTTCTGATCATTCTTACCCTTGCTGGATGTGCTTCAGACATAATCGTTCTGCAAAGCTTTGTATTTTCTTTACTTTCACTGTGCCTCATTCTTACCCTTGATTGCTTTTTCGTTTCATTTCTCATTTTTTAATTCAAGTGTATTCATTGCTCAGCAGTCCATGCCTCCCTCAGGAAAACTGTGGACTTAACCCCTCATTTCTTTGAGGCATCCTTGCCCTCTGTTGCTTGCATCTGCTTTGCTTTTTCATCAGCCCTGCAGACAGTCACTGTCCTTCCACGTCCTCTTTATTTAGTTTTACGCTTTAGTTCTCACGATGAAACCTTAAAATCAGCCTCTGTCCCTGGTAGGTTCATGACACTTTCCATAGGAACAAATAGAGCCAAAGCTAGGCTTTTCACAGTCCTAGCTGAAAATCTTGGGCGATCAACACTTTGGAGGGCTTGCACAAATGGCAGGAGGACATTTTGCTGTCCGCTTCTCCGCATGGAGAGAGGGAACGCTGCCTGCTCCCGAGGCTGATGCTGCTGGGTGCAGACACTGACTCTAAATGGCGTTGTGCTCACCGTTTTGAACGTGAGTCCTCAGCGCTGCTGGGGCTCTGTGGGTACGTTTACACGGAAGAATATAGTGCAGTGTGGGGGACACTTGACCTGCTGCTAAATCTGTAAGTTTTGGGAAGATGAGATGCAAAGCAATTACCTCAGTCAGATCTCTAATGCTGTGGTGAGATTGCCTGTGGTACCCGTGCTGCACCAGGTGTCTTTGCAGTGAGCTATTGCCTCCCATGTCAGAATTTGCTGGTATCTTAAGATATTTGCTATTTCCTGTGAGTCTCTGTGATTGGGTCTTGATCGTCGTTTTCTTTTGTTGGGAAGAAAACAACCTGCTTCAGTGTCAACTCATTCTGCTGCGGGTTTTGTGTTGCCCCTAATTACTACAAATATTAAAACTTTAGTTATGAATAATTATTAAAATTAGAATTGATACAGGTTATCTATTACTCCTTGGATGTTCATCTTCCAGCCACATATGAGGAAAGGGAAGATTGCATTGTTGTTTTGAAAGGTACCTTTCTATGTCCTTGATGTCTGAGCCAACACATTGTGCTGTTGAAGCAGACTAGTTGAACGGTGTTGAGTCTATACTACCTTTCTTGGGAAGTGATTTTAGATCTTTTTTTTTTCAGACATTGCATGTGAATATCTGATGCAAGGTTTAACCCAAATGTAAGAAGTGCTACACGAAACAAAACCTTTTTTCTGCATAGTAGTGGTTAGAATCCAGAAGCTTCCCACCTATGTTTCCAGTTTTCCTCTTTGTACTAGTCAAAATATACTCCTCCACCACTTTATTACTACCATCTCCCTCTGAATGCAGAGCCAAACCTGTCCCTGGTGTAGCACTGTATGGCCGAGTGTGTGGTGGGACCAGATGTGCCCATTTCCCACATCCTCCATCTGTATTTGCTTTTCCTGGGACCCACATTATTTCGTTTCTTCCTTTTGCTGTGAATATACCATTCCTTATCCATGGATACCGTGTATCTTATCCAGACTAAAACTGGCATTTTGCTAATTTTGCTTGGGAAACATGTATTTTTCTAAACTAGTCAGATTCGACTCTGCTTCCGCTGAATACAAATGTGACTTTTATTAGGGACTCATATAAGAAGGTGAGCATCCTGCTCAAGGACATGAGTTGGCCCCAGAAATGTTTTGTTTCTTTGTGCTGTGCCTCAGAGGATTCTGCCCATGGATTCTCCACTGAAAATGGCCAAGGCACGCAGGATATTTTTCTGGTATTATAACACAGGTGAATTGGACCTGGTCTGCTACAGGAAGATTTACATTTCTTTCATCTGTGCTGTGTCTTTCTCGATTGCAGTGCCTTGAATATTTGTCTCCAAATGGATTGGAGTGTTTGAAGTGATATTAAACTATTCAAGTAAGCATTTGCCTTTCTGTGGTCATCTAAGTTCATCACCTTCAGGGTCCAAGCCTGGCCCTTTTGTTAGCAAGGAGGAAGTTTTGGACACAGAGGTTAGTCTGCCTTGACTCTGCTGGGCTGGGTTTGATCTCAGTGTCTCATTGTTACCAAGTGGATGCTTTACTCCTTTTGAGCTCTTCTGATGTTTTTGTCAAGGGCAATATAAATAAACTTACTGTTTCTGCCCTGCAAGGAAGTAAATGGATCCCTGTTTATTCTCCAAAACTCCTCTTACTGTTATCTCTGCTGGCTACTACGCTTGTCTTCACTTTTGCAGCAGCCTGTCACATTGGAGACTCCTGATACTCCCCTTTCCTACCCATCCTCCAACTCTCTGATCCATTTCAGTGAGTGTTTTCAATCACTCTCATCTACAGGTCATTCGGGCATACAACTGTTTTCGTTTTATTTGCCATACACCCTGTGGACACAGTGAATCATAGTTTCTTTATTTTGCAGAGAGAAGGAACTGGATCTTCAGCAAGATTAACCATCTGACTTTTGAATACCTCTGTGAACATCCCTCTTAGTAAGCTAGGGGAATCACTTTCCATTTTCAAGGAGAGTGGCATGATCATTTAACACTGAAGTCTTCAGTTCCTCCTCTCAAGGGCAAAAGAATTAAGCATCAGGAGAATTGAGGTTCAGTGAAAGTAAGTGATTTTCCAGTGACTTTAGGAAGCCTGGACTGCCTGGGCTTTCCAGGGCAGGCAGGGACTGTATATAGTATGTATATGACTTCTGTGTTTGTGTAGTATGTAACAGCATAGTGCAGCACCATGATCAGGCCTGTAGAAACACCATTATAAAATTGTTAGTGATGTATATGGAATTAATGTATATACTGTTAGCTGATAACTTAAACAGGAGCTGGAGTCAAAAAAGCTGGGCTTGCTGTGAGCTCCTAGTGGCCTCTCTGCTATGGAGAACATATAGGGAGAAGGAATATGAGAACTGCTGGAAAGAAAGAATGTGAAAAGTGAAGACGAATAAGAGGGGGAGCTCAGAAAGAAAATAATTTTCCTTACCCTTGGGGACATTCAGATCTTCCCTTTAGCCTATAGACTCCTCTGCTTCCCCTTGCTTGACCATCTATGGTGGGCCAGCAAGCTGAGTCAGATTTTGGCTTATCTTCACCAATCTAAATTGACATTGGTTTCTGTCTGATTTTGCTTGTTTGTCTGTTAAGTTTGTCTCTGGTAGATGCAGGATAGGGGTAGCAGTAGATGTCACCTTGAAAGATGAGTGGAAGTAGCCTGCTGGCTGGGATTAAATGAGATGAGCTGGTGGGTTTTGGGGAATGGGTTGGTATCAGGTACTTTTCCATACCCTCTCCTCCCACCACCTCTGTGATGTTCCTGTTGCCACTCAGTCCTTGTTAACCACAGTTGCTGATGACCGTCTTGCTCAGCCACTTGCAACAATCCGCTCTTACGCATGAAAGCATGTGGGTCCCTCCTGAATAAATCCTGCTGCATACATGGTCGTGGCCTGCTCTCTGGTTAAATCCCAGGCAGGGCTGTCAGCTGTGCTGAAAGTCTTCTGGATCTTTTCCATTTATTATCTGTAGAATAGCTCCCTTGAAAAAAGCCTGGACTTCTTTCCTGAGATGAATTTTCACCTTGCCTTCATGCTTTAGGAAGGCAATGAGACGCCCCTGAGGTGGGATCTCGGTGTGACGGCAGCACGGATACGAAGCTTCTTGTTGCAATCTATCCACTTGTTCATTCTCGCCTTACAGTTCACAAACCTCATAATTGTTTGACATCCTCTGCTATTAAAGCCTGCACTTGTGCAGCAGTTGCTTCTTGTTTGGTTTGCAGCAACAGGATTTTTGCTTTGCTTCCTGCTGCTTCCTGACAGCCGGTCTTGACATGCCCTTCAGAATTGCTGCTGCTTTGTTAATTTTCTGTTTTTTCACCCCCTCCTGCTACTCTTACATTATGCAAGTGTTTATTTGACCACATACCAATTGAACATTTACAGTTACCAATTAGAATCAAAATACTGCTTTGACATTTACCTGAAACTCAAGGTCTTTATTGCTAAGACATCCAACTTCAAACAGAGCTCCTCTAGCGCAAGGCACAACATTGCTCGTACTTCTGTTTGTTAGGGGCACGTCATATGGTTAGTGATGTCCATAAACTTTGAGAAATTTCCTTACAATGAATGATCAAAGCTAAGCATCTCTGCACTAAGAATGTTCGTACATCTTTCAGAAACTCTTCCCTTGTCGTCATCAGCATCACACCTTGGGGAAACATTCTAATTTTAGAAGGAAAAAACATCAGGGCAAATTGAGCAAATGGCAGAGTTCCACCATTGGTAATCATTGGTAATGATCCCAGGGTTAAAATTAGCTTTTCTTCTTTATTTATTTATTTATTTATTTTAAACTCTGTGACATGAACTGTCTAAATTACATAGGAGATCTCTATGTCCAAGTCATTTCCTCTGTCCTTCCCTTCTTTTAATCTTGCCTTGCTCTCTTCATCTTCTGCTTCTTTTTCTTGTCCTTTCCTGTGTTTCCATCCTGCATGTGCTTTTCTCTTGCAATTCTGATTCACAGAAGCTTAATTTACCTCTTTATTTACCCATTTAAATGTAGTTAGTGCTGAGAGTGAACATGGTAGAATTTAACTACAGTAATATGCCAAAGAAATATACTGATGGAGCAGTTCAAGTCTCTTTTCTATTTTCTCAGGCTGTTAGCAGATTTGACCAGACAGCTTTTATGAACTTGCAGCTGAGAGGATTAGAAAATTCTGTGTTTTTAAAATTGAAATCTGCCAGCTCAAGGCTGATTGAAACAAATGGTAAAACTCTCAGTGATCTTGTTAGGAACAGAATTAATTCAGGTCAGTGTTTTTAAATGTCTCATCTTTGATTTCTACTCAGTCCTAATCGTACAAGCCATTATTTATGGGTATTGTTCTTACTCAAAGGAAGAGGTTTATTTGTGCCACCATTCCAGAAACTGCAGAGCAGCAGCAGCTTGGTCTCAGTCTTTCAGACTCGCAGTGAGACCCACAGTCCTGTAAGAAGCCGTGTATTATTTCCTTGGTTTTGTGCACATGTAAGTCTGTGTGTTAACCTGCGGGAAGAAGAGCACTGTCTGGTCCCCTTTCCCTGTCTGGTTTAGCTTACTCCTGACCCTAAGCTCATCTCACAACTTTGTACTTTGTCCTTAACCACAAGGAAGTGTCATACCCAGACCCTTGCTTGCCCTTGTTAGATATTTTTGTACCTCAGTTAGATCCCCCCATTCTGCCATTTCAAAGCTAAGTATTTTAAGTGGCTCGTCATAAGACATATCTAACATTCCTCAGTGTTAGTCTTCCTGATCTCCTCTTGGATCTTACCCAAAATGAGCATGTCCTCCTTTAAACTTGGTGCCTCAGCTGAAGTACGTACCGTTCCCAAAAAAAAAGCCTTGATGAGAGGAGGGCATTAAAGATTTTATAATTGATTTTATAATTTTTTACCCCCCTCTGCCTTTGAGTATTTCCATCCAGCTCTTACATGTGACACGAGGACCTACCAAGGGAAAGGACTTCACTCTGTTTTAATTCTCCATTTCATCTGCCTGAATATTGTTTATGCTTTAGGAGAGTTCACCTCTGAAGGACACACAGACACCAGCTTTTTATCTAGATTAACACACTCTGTTTCAGTTTGCAAGTAAATATCTAAGCCCAGAACATCTAATTTAAATCCAATTAAAAAGTACAGTTCCAACTTCATTTTCTCACACTTGTACTCTCTCTCCCCATGTATCATTCAGTGCTGCCCTTAGCAATTAAAACATATTTTTAAGGCCATATATTTAGATGCTTTTTAGAAGGAGATGCACATTCAAAACAAGCATGTTTCCATACCAGCTACAGTGTGTCAGAAAAAATGTGTTATACTGCGGTACATGGGAGAGAATCACAAGTCTTTTATTTCAACAAGCCTGTAAGTGAAGGTGTCTTAGTAAAAGTGAGAATTTTCCCATATTTTCTTCACACCAATATTCTGCCCAGAAGTCATACACTGGGCAGCCTCAGCTGATTAAAAACTGTCAGGGCATCATACAAGGTATGGGACCCCCTGACAAGCCATAGCACTGCGTAACCCTCTAGCCATTATAGCATAACCTATACCCCCTGTGATGTGATTCTCCAAACTGGTCACCAGAGCAGCTCTATCCAAGCTGAATATATGATATCATCTCATTTGGCTTATGGTGATCGGCATAGTGTCTTCCACTTGTTGCAAAGCAGGAGGATTGCATCCGTGTATTTAACTAAGAACTAATCAGAATGGGTCTCCTATGAGCAAAAATTTGGCTTCTGTATTTGAAATGTTCCTGGTTTTATGCTTAAAACGTTTCTCTTTGAAAAAGCAATATTTGACCTGTGGAGAACATCCAAGAAATGAAAATGCATTTTAAAGATTCGGAAGAAGTGTTTCCAGTATTTTCATAGTGCTTTTCCCCCACCTTTTGTGGTGGGAGGCAGCTTGGGAGGGCAGGGGGCACTTTAGGAGGCTACTTTTTCCTCAGGTCAGACTGTTGAAATGTCTACCTATCTTCTTCAGAATTCCTTCTCCTTCAAAATTCCTTTACCAAAAAGCCTGTTTTCAATCAAAAAAAAAACCCCAAACCAAACCCAAACAAAAAGCTTAAACGACATGAAACATACAAGGATAAACTTCTTATTTCAAAATATCTTGTGTTTGGGTCAGAAATAAATTTTATGGTGACATGCACTGTGCTTCACTTGGGTGGTGGGGTCCTTCTGTCAGGTGTGCCCATACTACAAGAAACCCTGGGCTCCTGGTACTACAGATGGAGGAATTGTTTAGGGGATGGACCAGTTCACCCTAGAATGAAGGCCAGCTCTGGTAAGGTGAATCTTTCCCTAAGCTAACTGTACTACCCCAATTTCTACCAATTTTTAAGAATGAAGACGATTAGCTCATGTGGAAATGCCTGCTCTACAGATGCTTGAAGTTAGACAAGGTTATCATAGAACAGCTGTGACAACAAGAAGTTACATGCACACATTTCGACACTACAGAAGAACTAAACTCTTACTATATGTTTTTGGAGCTGTTCAGAGCTACTCCCCTTTTCTGCTGTAGGAAGCAAAGAGGCCTTATTTTAATGCCTCGTGTTGTTCCTTCTTCATTTCCTATGCTTATAACTGATGCCAATTAGACTAGAGGATGGATGTGGTCTGAGAGGTCCTCCAGCCCTTGGAATAAGCCTGTTGACCAAGAAAACTATTGGGGTCCTGGATGCCCTTTCTTTTGGGCAGAGCAGGTTGGCAGATTGCTTCCTGGCTGTCCCCACACAGCCCAGCCAGGAAGTTAACTTTCAGTATTGGCAGCACCAAATGTTCACAAGTCAGCTGCCAGGCTTCTGAAATTGGGTTAAAATGGAGAAGGTTAAAAATAACTACCTTCAAGAATCTTTTTCGTTGACTTTTGAGCTAAGAGAAGGATTTGACTTTGGTTGTCAAATGTTTCTTCAGGGGGTTCTACCCAACTATAGGTATAGTTTCCAGAAGTCTGTAGGCACTGTGGGTCTTGGAACAAATTCATGCAAGTTTGAGAAACAAGGAGTTGCAATGGTTGTGATATGCACTGGCTTAAAAAAACACCATCTTCCCAAACAGGGAAAAGAACAAATACAGTGTGACTTAGAGAAGTCATCAAATCACAGATCCTTTGCTAGCATGGCCAAAAAATCAGAGGAAAGACCCAGTGCCCACCAATTTTTAACAACTGCTGTGGATGTAAAATTGAAGATTGGAAGGTTTACTTCTTTGACCCTGCAGTTTTCCACATAAGTCTCCAGCTTTTTGCACTTGCATCTCTGGGAATGAAATTTCCACCTTGCCCCATATATATAATATATTTTTTTTATGAGCACAGGTAATTACTGGCCTTTGGTTGGTGAGTCTGGTGTTGTCTTCAGCCAAGGACTTGTAGAGTCTGTGGGAACTGAAAATTAATGATTTTTCACTAGTAAGATGATGTCCTGTGGTTTTTGGTATCATTTTATTGTTTTTGATGAATGTGTCGTAGTCACATTTCTGTGTTAAGAAAAAGGACATGAGAACTCATGCTGATAGACTTAACCTAATGAATGATATAAAATATCAACTGCCTCGTTTTCTTGCTAGAGGGCTGCAGTTTAGCTGGCAGAATGGAGAGGAATTGGCAAATTGGACCGGCACCTTTAATATCACGGATGACGGAGCAGTGAAGAGTGGCAGTGACACAGGCACCAGGTACCAACACCCGAGGGAATAACTGCAGAGATCTCTCTCTGTTTGTGTGAACTACAAATGTGAGCACAGGCTGTTTGAAAAATGAGATTTGCAGTTTGCTTTGGCTGCTTAGAATGGCTCCCCATGGCAGAGGAGATGCCAGGGGTCAGCCCAAGTGCTGTGCTGTTTTACCCTTTCATGGCCCTTGAGCTGATTTGGAATATGCCATAAGTGTTCATACATAATGCAGGAGGGTGACTTCTGTGCCCTTGGCCTTTCCTATTTCCATTCTCCCACCAGTTACGTGCCAATATATGTCAGTCAGTGAGGGAGAGTAGGACTTGGGACACCATGGTGTTGATGCACACAGAACACACGGGAGAATCTATCCCAAGGCTTTGTAACAGAGTATGTGTTCAAAGAAAACATAGTTTAACTTGAAATCTTTCCAGGGATTAGTAGAGAAGTGTTGTATCAGGGTAAGATTGGAGTATTTTCTTTTTTTGCACTGTTTTGAAAATACAAGAAGTAGTGATGTGCTGTTGCACTTTCTGTACTTACTAGAATTGTAACAGAATCATAGAATTGTTTGGGTTGGAAGAGACCTTTAAGATCATGAAGTCCAACTGTTAACCCAGCAGTGCCAGGGCACCACTAACCCATGTCCCTCAGCACCACAGCTCCATGGCTTGGAAACCCCTCCAGGGATCATGTGGACTCCAACACTGCCCTGGGCAGCTTGGGACAGCCCTTTACAACCCTTTCAGGGAAGAAATTGTTCTTCATGTCCAACCTAAACCTTCCCTGGTGCAATGTGGGGCCCTTTCCTCTTGTCCTATTGCTTGTTCCTTGGAAGATCAACCCCCTCCTGGCTCCAGCCTCATGTCAGGTAGTGTTTTGTAGTAGAATCCTGTTGACTGACATGTATCTGAAAGGTCACAAAGAGCTATGTGCATAGTGAGGAAGCTGGCTGCAGTTGTGCCTAAATTTCTCTGTATCCATCCCAGGACATCTGAATGAGTCCAGGTGCAGGCATAGGGTGAATATTTGGGATATCTTCCTGGAAACTCAGTGTAGAGATTTAAAATCCTGTCATGTGTAGTATCAAGTTCAGCAAGTACTGGGGTACTAGGTAAAGCTTAGGAAGACTGTAAGTTAAAGAACAAACAAAATTAATTAAAAGAAGCTTACATTTATTACCTATGTAGGAATAAAGCTCTATCTGTATGCATTATGTATTTTGTTTAAAATATCGTTGTTTTGGTGAACGTACACCACTACAGCTGTGGAGCTGATAGCATTTCAGATGCAAGCAGAAGCGCAGAGTCTGACCTGCCAAAAACCATCCAGTCGTGTTGAACTACAGCAATGCTGCAATTCCTGTTTCAGGTCTTTGCTGTAGGGCAATCCTGTGTGAGTGCTAACCACCATTCAGCTGGCTTAATCGGGTAAGGTTCTTTATAAAAAGAACCAACTTAAGCTGCAGTTTTTCACTCAGAGCAAGGGAAAAATGCTTCATTCTATGTATGTATGTATTGTGTATATAATCTATCTATCTATCTATCTATCTATCTATCTATCTATCTATCATCTATCTATCTCTATCGCTCTGTCTGTGCTTTGGTTGAGTATTTTGTGCATGCCTCTACAGTCTGTAATGCAAAGTCTTCAGTTCAGGCACTTGTCATATAAAAGAACTGAATGTGGCACAAAGACAGATATCTTTTTGAAGACATGAGAAAATTAATACGTATAGATTTCTCCCTCTAGGGACCTTTAGACAGAGACAATTGAACCATCATTGATTGCAGGACGGGGAACCAAAACTCTTGACTGCAAAATTCATACCAGTTGTGAGGCACTGAGCTATAGTACTATTCTGTTTAGTCTCTTCAAAGACAAAGACAATCAGGATGCAAGTGTTTTTTATCAAACAGGCTCAAACTGCATGACTGAGTTATACATTTCAATGGTTATAGTATCAATCAAAGCTGCAAATGTCAAGGTCTGTATCACGTTAATGACTGTGGAGCTGAAAGCTGGGGATAAGTCTTGCTGCAACATATATTGCATGTAAGTGTGTTACAGATATTATCTATCCATTTGTCTACTGTTGGAATCTGAGAATACAGCAAAATAAAAAGGAACTGTATGTATGTGTAGGTGAGACTTGTGCATAACTGAAGAGCTGTGTCATAAATTGTTTACTATTTACCTTTGATCACCTTTCTTACTGTGCCATCACTCGACATCTCCTGAGAGTCTTAATCTGACACCCAACTTCAGGCTGTTGATATAAATTGAAAACAAGCCTTCCTCTAATGAATAATTCTTTCCACCAAATGGAAAACTTGCAGACTACATTTTACTGACCTGATTTTACTTGTATATATTTACAGGTCCCCAGAGAGATGTCTAAAGTGCACAAAACTAATTATATGTCAGCAGATGCACAGTAAATACCTTTCACTGCATGGCTCTGCAGTTTATTGTGTTATCACCTCCTCATAAAAGGTTTGGTGTCTAAAGATACTGAAACAGATTTTAATGTGCTTTTCATTAGCTTATACCATTTGTATATCTAGATGTATATAGACACATGTTTATTCATACATCAGCAGTATCCATCCGTGTATATTCTCCAACTACTCTTTGTCTTTTAATCATGTAATTTGCATGGTATAAAGACACCGACAGCGCATTTTGTAGGAGTGATTTATTAGATGAAAATGAAAACCAAAAGTGCCCTGCGAGAGTGAGTGCATTAGAGCTGCAGGACACCCAGACTTCACGAGTAGTGGCCATATCAAAACCAATGAGCAGTGAAGGTTAAACATTGCACAGAGGTAAAGTGTGGCTTGCAATTGGAATGCTTTTTACTGTCCAGGGAAGTTCATCGTGCTGTTTTGGAACATGAGCCCTACTCTGACAGCAGACAGCTTGACTGTGCTGGAGTAGCCAAGCTAACCAAGAGCATAAGACACTTCTTCAGATTAGGTAGAACTACTCCATGGAGATGAAAGCTGATGTTATAAGCTCAGCTCACTATGTGGTACAACTGAGTGTGGATCATGACAAGATGCCTGACAAGAGATCTCTATGTGCTGGGGCTTTTTAGGTGCTAAAATCTTCATTTTGATGCATACTGCACTGCTGCAGGTCTTCTAGGTAGCAAAGAAGTTGTGAGTACTTGCAAGGAGTAGAAGTGAAATACTCAACAACTCCCCAGAGCTGTAGGGATGTGTGCTTTCAGCCAAAGGAGGACTAGACGGGCTGCAGACCCTCTAAAACACCCACTCAGGTGCAGTGTCAGCCAGTTGTTGAATAGTGGCTTATTTTTGGTTCTTATGCATCAGTCATTGCTCAAATTTCTACCTTCTGCTTTTTTATCTTGTGCTATTATAAATCTCACAGCAACCTTGTAGGGAATCAGGTAAAGGGTTCTATCTGATGTAGGTTATGAGACGTAATACGTGAAACTACTTCCTAGAGCCCTAATTCCTTGGTTCTCCTCTTTATGTATTTCTCGTCTTACTGGGATTGTGAGTCTCCGTGCATGATTAAAACATTTTTCATTGCCAAGAAGATGTCTTAAGGATATACATGATCTATCTGCCACGTTGTTTGGGTTATGGTGTTCTCCGCTACCTTCAGACCATCTGAGGTGAAGATAAGATTCAGTGTAGGACTTGGGTGGTGAGACCACAGAAGCCTTTGATGAGCGCGAGGAGACACGAGCTTTATACTTTTGGGCTTTTCAGTTTGTACACTGCATTCTCCAGCATGACAAATCTGGAGCTGTGTCCCCAGTGGCTACGAAACAGAGAGTGTAATCAATTGGATTCATCACATAGGCATTTTACAATAGAGAGTCTCAGGGCTTGAGCCAACAGACCTCATTTGGCCAGGACAGTAGCTGACGATGTTACTTAAATCATAGTGCTGATCTCCTCATATGAAGATAACTAAAATCTCAAGAACCACAAGGGGCAAAAAAAAAGCCATTGCTTGCAATGATAAACTGAAACGTGTTTGTCTGAGATGTATAAGTGTTGTCATGTGTTTTGTTATGCCTCCCAGGTGGTCATATGGATAACAACATCAGCAGCTTATTTCAATCAGAGTGATGGGAATGGGCTTGATTAAAACAGCCACACAGCAGTTTAGTAAAAATGGGAGAGATCTGGTAAAACAGGACTTCCTGCAGGAGTCAGGCTGGACTTTATGATGTCATTTAGGTCTGTGTCTGCTTTATCTCCTGCTGTTAGACCCACAGCTGTTGCAGCAGAGCTGTATTGGTTGGTCTATTATGCTGAAATTGTAGAGACTTGGGTCCCAAATAAGCAGACTAGATGAGATGGGAACAATGTGGCACTGGCAGGAGTGGATGTCTGGTCAATTCACACTGGTAATGTGGTGCTGGGCAGCAGAGCCGAGCAGTCCCAAACAAACTGTGTGCTGACATATGAGTAGAGAAGATCAAAATCAGAACGGCAGTGAGCAGCCAGTGCCAGTTTGCCAGGAGCTCTCATAGTCGGCGATGAAAAACCCAGCCTCAGGGTATCACAGCTATCATCTTAACTGCACAGATGTGCAAAATGTCTGCGAAGTCACGGGACCAGATCAAAAAAGGAATCCAGAAAAGGAGCACCTCTGAGATATGACAGATGGATACATGAGTTTTTCTAAGGTTACTTGGGAGAAACAGAGAGCGATCAACAAACCACTTTTAGAGGACAGAGGTATTAAACCCACTCCTCTGTGGATGATCAAACTTATGAATTGAGGGTTGGTTCGTGGAAGGACTTGTAGTTTTTGGAAATAAAAATCTTTAATTCGGCAAGTACGCAGGGTGTCTTGGGAAACTGCCCTTGTCTTGGTGGAGGGACAGTTCTGATGCCATCTGTTACCAAAACCCAGAAAAGCTTTTGAAACTGTAAGAAGACAAATCTAGCTAAACCTTTCAAAATATCCTATGTGGATGACCAGGAGGTTCATGAGTTAATAGCTTTTAACCTCAGCTACACAAAGCTCCTATGAATCATGGATCTCTGTACAAGAATTCCAGCCTCTGAATTTTGTTTGATTACTCCGCTGCTTCTAGAAAGAAAACCAGCTTCGAATTAAAGATGGTTTTTTCTATCTTTAGCTTCCAGGAATTGGGTTTTCCTTGCTATTCTGTATTGCAGGCTTCCTGGAAGCAGTAGTTGCTTCCTGGTGCAGCGCATCCCTACTCAGTCACCATACATTTAGATTTAAGCTCCGTCCACCTCACATACTTCTTAGAACCCAGGGAACTTCTGCAGGCCCTTTTGTATCTCTCACCACTGTCTCAAACCCTCATAGATGAAATACCAGAATGGAATTTCAGCAATTCAGAAGAGCTATTACTACATAATGTACACAAAGACGTATGACTGTTTTCTTTTGTGGGTATTTTCATTTTTTTTGCGTGTCACAGTTTATAGTGACCTATTTTGTTCCTAGCTGCAGCCACATACTGAAAGTTCATGGTATTAGACATCTACTACCTACAGTAGCATTGGAGGTGAAGGTGGTAAAACATTTAAACTGGTTAATACCAGTGACACTAGTATGAGCTGGTGGTACTCATGAGGAACGTGAACTATTTTTATATTTGTTGTCCCCAAGGAGGGGGTATTTAGATAGTTTCACCAACCCTTATAGAAGACTATTGCTTCTGCAGCCTCCTCCTTTGTGCCTACATCACCTTCTCTCCCAGTTCTGTCTTTCAAGCTCTATCCAGTATGGACAAGTCAATTAAGGTTCTCAAATGGCAGGAAGAACACATCCAACAATGTGATTTTTTTTTATGCCAGTGAAATGTAAATAATTCAAGGGGATCAAACATCTGTGCTTCACGTGTCAGTTCTCACAGCAGGGACATCTCATTTAACATGAATAAATCCACGGGTGTTTTCTTTTGCAAGGTATAGTATGAAAGGTCATTATGGTTTCCATTAACTTCAGAGACTGCTCTTGTTCTCGGTGGTAACTGTATGGTGCAGGCAGTGTCTCTGAGAGCAGAACCCAAGGTCCCCACTCCTGTCAGTCACGGGCTTACCTGTCTGAAGATCTCATGCTGGCCCTGGCAGATGAAAGCAACTCCCTGCGTGCTCTGGGGAGTGTGCTCTGGCACGCTTGCAAGGTTTCTGAGTAGGGAAGGTGAATCTAGACCCAAGGTTGGCCATGGATCTGCTCATACTGATGAGTGCAAGCATCGCTAATTGGACAGTTCTCTTAATAAGTATTTAGTACAAGCCTGCAGGGCTTGATTCACTTGTTTGCCTTTCTTAGTCACTGGATAATGTATATTTTTGGAAAGATCTGTTTTTCCTGCAGGGTAGGAAAGAATGTATTTTTGGACAGATCTTTGTTTTTCCTGCAATGCTGCGCTCTCTTGCAGCGTAAGTGCTGCGAACAGCGCAGAACTGGCACGACAGGAGTGAGGGGAATGGGAAGGTGGCTTGTGCAGGAGAAAATGGTCTTGTTTTAAAGATGCCTGACAATTACACTCAGCTGTGTTTTAAAACCTTTGCTCAATATATCAGACAAATCAGCGCCTCAGTCGAAGTGTCACTTGAAGGCAGGATTGAAGTCTCAGGCTTTTAAATTCCTGTAGCATGGTCAAGAAAAGCTTATTTTTGATCAAAGCAGAGGCAGCCCAACCGCACATGATCAAAGACCTAGGAGTTAGCTGCTG
The DNA here is from genome assembly GCA_025345505.1 of Todiramphus chloris collaris. Taxonomy (NCBI): domain Eukaryota; kingdom Metazoa; phylum Chordata; class Aves; order Coraciiformes; family Alcedinidae; genus Todiramphus; species Todiramphus chloris. Next base: position 748,055 of record JANVCC010010235.1, read on the forward strand.
TGCTGGGAAACCAAATCTGTCTCTCACTGGCGAGCTCAGTAAGCTGCTCAGCTGGAAGTGAGGTTGCAACGGGAGGCATGAAGGTTAAAAAAGAAAATCTCAGTCAAAAAGAGGAAATTACAGAGTGAATAGCATCTCATTTCTAGGCATTCAGTACTGAAGAGCCAAAAAAAAAAAAAAAAAGAGCCCTCTCTGAGTACTTGCAGCTTGTGTGTTGTGAAGATACAGAATTTGATCCTGGCAAAATGCTGCAGGTTTGAAAGCTGCAATAGACCTGATCGGACATAGAGCAGTGACTGGTGTGTAGTGCCCTTGGAAAAATGCTCTCCCATGTATAGCTGTGTGGTTTGCTATGGTTCCGTTGTGGTCGTGTTCCCTGTCGGTAAAGAACCGTGGATTCTTGTGTTGGTTTTTTTCCCTTAGACTTGCCACCTTTGACGAATAAAAGTTGTTTGGATTTCAGCAGGGGAAGCGAAGGCAACGCAGGGAGGTGACGTTCTGGCAGTGACATATCAACTCTGTTTTGGGTATAAAACATGACCATCATTCATGTGAAGCTGAAACACAGCCCTTTTCCTTAGCAAAAAAGAGTAGCATACTCAGGTTTGTCACTTGTCACTAAGCAAGAGCATAAATGAAAATAAACTGCACTACACCCTTGCTTCTTAGCTAGATATCAGAATGAGGAAGATGATGGGGAGGACAGTTTCCATTTGTGCTAATTAAGTTTTCTGACAGGCAAATGTGTTCACGGGGAACTACGTGGTTTGGAGTGGGAGTTAATAGGCAGAAGCAGCACTCAGAGCCCAGGGAGTGGGTGAGGCTGATGCTTCCTCTGGGAGAGCGCGGGGGACCAGTCTCCAAACACTCCCGGAAGGACCAGACCCTACTGAGCGGAGGAGCTGTGTTTAAAGGACATCCGTGGGGGTTGAGGGAACCCGTGTTCCTTGTGCTGGAGCCCAGTGTTGTGCAAAAGCTGTATTCTGGGAAAGTACAGCGTGGAACACTTCTGTGGGAAGAGGTTGGCCGGTGCTCCAGGGAGCTGCCTCTGCTAATTTCCCTTGGTGTCAGCAGTAGGAGGGGGATTGCTGTTGAGCAGATAAACAGCATGAACACTTCTGGGAGAAAGAGCGGAATTTTTTTTTTTTTTCTATTTTTTTAATCCATTGACCAGGTACTGTCTTGCAAATTCCTCAGCACAGTGGTAGCATCGTTAATGCTTGCGACCCAAGTGCTGCAGCATAAGTAGCATTAACACTAAGGAGGCTTAAGCGTCTGGCTGTCTGCTTCAGATGTGGTTCAGGGCTGATGAATGACAGCCCAGATGATGATTATCCAGTGGCTCAGGCACACTGAGCTTGTTTCTGCCAGGCTCACCCTGTGGCCTGTAGCATCTTCTCCCCACTCGGTGCAGACGACACTGCCGTCCGTGTCCCCTGCCCTTTTCTGCAGGAGCCACATGTCTCATCCAGCTTGTTTCCTGGTTCCTCCCTCTGCACTTTCACAAGGTGACAAATGGCAAATCCGCCATTCCCAGTGACTCTGCTGGAAAAGCTGGAGCTGTGGTGAGAGTTATAGACTTGCAGAACAGTCCTGTGCTTTTCCAAGCTGTGGGCTAATGGAATAACTTGGCTACAAATGAGGTGCTGCCTTGCGTGTTTCCTTTCAGGTCCAGAAGCGGTTTATTTTTTACCTAATCCTTTCCTCCTTACCCTTCTTCCTCTTTGGTTACACAACCTTTTTCATTTCTGTTTTTGGTTTGTGGGATGTTGGCACTAGATGATCTTTAGTGTGCCTTCCAACCCAAACTATGCTATGTTTCTATGGTTGGTTAGATAGGCAACAATCAAAGCAAATCTGGGGCTCAGGAAGTTTCATCTCTGTTTCACAAAATGACATTGTTGTGTCAAGTGCCATGGGCTGAAGCCAGCTTTCCCCTGCTGTTAGACAGATGTTCTAGCAGAGCTGCAGTTCTCTAACTGAGAGCACAGCCAGAAGTATGTAGGAAAGATGAGGAATACATGTTAATATAGATTTTTGACATTTTTATCTGTCCTAAGGCACATACAAGGTACTAAAATCCAGTGTTAGGTGAAAGGCAAGGATGAGGCTGATAGCCATTGCTATCCCCCTTATTCCCAGAGGGGCAGGAGTGGTGTGTAACATGCTGAGGGTTGCGTGGGAGTGTGTACCTGCCTCTAGCTCTTGTGCAGAACATGCATATTCAGGGTTCCATTCTCATCTGACTCGAACCAAAGTAATGAATGGGGTAGAAACCAAGCTAAGTGGTTTGACTGACATGCCTGAGGGATGGCATATCATCCTGGGGGACCTTGACATGGCGGGCCCATGCCAACATCATGAGGTTCAACAGAGCTAAGTGCAAGGTCCTGCCCCTGGGTCGGGGCAACCCCCGGGATCAGCCCAGGCTGGGGGGGAAGGGCTGGAGAGAGCCCTGCGGAGAAGGACTCGGGGGTGCTGGGGGGAGAAGCTGGAGAGGAGCCGGCCCCGTGCGCTGGCACCCAGCAGGCACTGGCACCCTGGGCTGCACCCCCAGCTCCGTGGGCAGCAGGGGAGGGGGGGATCCTGCCCCTCTGCTCCCAGGGATCTGGGCAGAGAGAGAGAGAGAGAGAGAGACCCCCCTGCAGTGCTGGGGCCAGCTCGGGAGTGCTCAGCACAGCAGAGACAGGGACCTGGTGGAGCGGGGCCAGAGGAGCCCCAGCAATGCTGGGAGGGCTGGAACCCCTCTGCTGGGAGCCAGGCTGGGAGAGCTGGGGGGGTTCAGCCTGCAGAGGAGAAGGCTCCCCAAGGGGAGACCTTCTGGGGGCCTTTCAGCATCTGAAGGGGACCTACGAGAAAGCTGGGGAGGGACTTTTTACAAGGTCTTGTAATGATAGGACAAGGAGCGATGGTTCTAAACTGAAAGAGGGTAGTTTTAGATGAGTTATTAGGAAGAAGTTCTTCACTCTGAGAGTGATGAGACACTGGAACAGGTTTCCCCAGGAAGCTGTGAATGCTCCATCCCTGGAAATGTTCAAGGTGATGTTGGATGGGATCTCAGCAACCTGGTCTAGTGGGAGGTGTCCCTGTCTGTGGTAGAGGAGCTGGAACTGGATGATCTTTAAAGTCTCTTCCAGCCCAAAACATTCTATGATTCTATACTGCAAAATACAGGAAGAAAAATAGGTATTGGAAGAGGACAAAAAAGGCTGTATCCTTCACCCCTGTAAAATTCTGTGACCACCAAGAAGTCCTGTGGTGTTGGTTTCACAGAGAGAATTTCAGTTTAGTTTAGGAAATTTGTCTGAAGTACATCTACACAGGGCTTTCAACCAGGTGAGCTCTTAATCAGGTTTCAGTTGGAGAAGCTTTCAAAAGGCACAAGTTGCTCAGCTCCAGCTCAACAAGGCAAACACGCAGGAGATGGACCAGTGCAATGGATTTCAGCTACTCTTCAGTAACAGCTGAATGTCCTGGTGAATGATCAAGTTGGAAGGAGAGCCCAAGCCTTTTGGTGAGAGACCAGATGAGGATTCCTGCTACATGAACTGTATCTCCTTTTTGGAGGCCAAGGAAGTCTGCTCACCGATTTGTTGCTGATTATGGAGAGCTTTAAATACATAATTTCCTGTACAGAACTCATAAAACTTCCTTGTTGCCTTGAAGACTATGCAAGCACATTTCCATGGTCATTTTTTTAAAGATTGC
>JANVCC010010235.1:751862-777027 GCA_025345505.1 Todiramphus chloris collaris
TTTTTTTTTTTTTTTTTTTTTTCTGACAGAAACCAGTCTTTACTTCTTTATTAGGAATTTATGATGTTCTCCTCCTGCCACCTTTTAGGCATGAGCTTCCTCCTTTCAGTCTCAAGGTTTCATACCCTTCACTGGATCACATAAATGGTTGGTTTGGGATTTGGCAAAGCTGAGGTGGTGAACACTTCAGGGAGAGGTGAAGGAGACACTTCCTAAAGCAGCATTTGACAGGTTAGAAACGTTCCCAGTTGGTAGCAGATTGCTTTTGGAAGCTTTTGGGCTTTTTCCAGTCACATACTATGGTCCCTTTCTCCCTTCTATGGTTTTCTCCCTTCCCCACTTTATCAGATTTATTTCTGAATGTACTTAATAGGCAAAATTCAGAAGCTGTTTGCTTTTAGATGCTTCTGGCCTTTGGAGGTCCTGTTGGAGGGCTTGTTGGACCCAAACCCTTAAGTTTCCAAGGATGGTTTAAATAAAGCTCTTCCAGGAATCTTGCATTTTTCTTTCAAATTGAAAATTCAGAAGATAGTTTGGAATTGCAGCCTTATGAATTCTGAGATTTAAAAGTGTCAATCAAGAGAGCTTGCTCTAGCCTTGGTCATAATACCAACTCCTGCAGGTCATCTCCTCATGTTTCTTCATTATGCCCATCACGGCTCTATGGGTGTGCACAGTTCTTAGGTACTAGGTTTTAGTATGGACTTCTAATGATAAGTAATGAAAATGACACAGAGCTTGGTTTAAACTCTAAATCATTTTTTGTCATTTTAGTCTCCTTGACTTCACTGGACATTGTGTTTTGTTTTCCCTTCACTTCAGTCTGGTGGCTAAGGTGAAGGAATTTAATCAAAAAGTGTAAATATTTATGTCTGTATTTTATTTAAGAACAGCACTGTCATTTGTGCTGTGTCTGAGCATTCAAATCCATTCAATCTCAAAACCTCAATTTTTTTGGAGAAGATAATCCCTGCTTCCCTTCCTCTCTGAATATACCAAAAACCCCAATGAAAAGCCCAGTTGTCTAGAGCTATGCAAGTCTCCACAGACAAGAGACAACCTCCAGCACTTTACTTTCCACCTAAGAGCAAATTTTAAGGAGCTGTTTTTTAAGCTCTTAACATATTCAGACACTCAAATGGTGGGAATAGTGCTCCTTAAATCATCAGTGACTACCCTGGCTTTCAGCTCTGGCTGCCGTGTGGTGACTGATGGGAGAGGTAGCAAGGAAAGATAAATGATCTCTTGTAGGGGGAACAAACTGGATGTGGGTGGCCGTCCTACAATCAGCAGCAACATCTGTGTTTTCCTGTGAAGTAGTAACCTGCCTGTGGGTCAAACAGCATAGTCCAAAGTGAGGTAGAAATCATAAATGACAACTATAAGCAAATTTCCATTGATGTGTAAGACAAATATGCTAGTGTCAGCTTTATTTGTAATCTTTCTTCTTCTTCTTCTTCAGGTATTTTGAGTTTTATGAAGGGCCTTTGGAATACAACTCTACCAAATGCCTGGAATTGCGACAGGACATCATTGAGGTGAAGGTTTTGTCTATGTAAGTATGAATACAACTCCCTGAAAGGAGGCTGGAGACAGCTGGGGTTGGTCTCTTCTCCCAAGGAGCAAGTGACAGGACGAGAGCAAAAGGCCTCAAGTTGTGCCAGGGGAGGTTTACGTTGCACACGAGGAAAAATGTCTTCCCCAAAAGAAAAGAATTGTCAAGTCCTGCCCCAGGCTACCCAGGGTAGCAGTGGAGTCCTCATCCCTGGAGGGGTTTCAAAGCCATGGAGATGTGGTGATGAGGGATACAGTTTAGTGGTGCCCTGGCAGTGCTGGGTTGACAGTTGGACTTGATGATCTGAAAGGTCTCTCCCAACCATAATGATTATAATGAATGCTTGATAAAAAAGGTTACTTCTCAGGCAGGATGAAAATGGTAACTTACAATGACATTGTCAAAAGATACAAAGCTCGAGAGATCCCACCAATAGTGTTCTCATCAGGGATTCCTCAAGGTTCACTTATACCTGCAAGTAGTGACATTTGAATTTGATCTGAGGTCCATATGAAAAAGATGAATGCTTTTCACATACATTAAGACACTTTGTTCAGGCTCAGTGTCACTGTTTGAAGTTAAATACAGTGTTTGTAATATTATTTGTAATATTATATTCCAGGTAATTGAAGAATAAGAGCAGACAGACTGACTCATAGCAAGCATCCATCTAGCTTAAGGCTTTGTCATTGACAGTAGTGAAGGCTATGAAATGAAACAAAAAGGGTAGTGCTTCCTGATAATAAATACTGGCAAGGGGACTTGCTGAGTGGTAAACACTGACTGGACTACAGTAATCAGAGTGGACAATAGACCTCTCCATTTACTTATATCTTTTCTGAGCTCAGTTGTGCTTTTGACCGTCTCAATCAGCATTGGGTAGCATTAGTAACACTCAGTAAAAAGTAGCAAAACGTGATTCTTAGAAACAGAAAATACCTATAATTTGTCCTTTGTGGTCCTGTACGTACATGAGGAAACTAATGAGTTGAATGGGATGTATCCATAAAGACACAGCAACGGAGTTGAGGGCGGGGAAGAAGTGAGGTTGGCAGCAGAACTCATTGCAGAGAGCACAGCAGGGTATTTTTGCTTTTCATTTTCAACATCACAGTGAATTTAGGTGCTTAGATTATGCCTATTCCCTTCCCATATCTAAACCCTGTTGTTTAGGAATCTTTCCGACCATCCACAAGCTGAGAACCTCTGTTGAAAGTTCAGTGATACAAGTGCATAGCATTAAGCAACCAAGGCTGCAGAAAATAGAATTTATTGCTCCGGGTCTGTATGATTTTGAGCATGTCTCCCTCACTGACTTTGTGCACAGAAAAATGTAGGTTATGTCCTTGCCTCCTGTATTCGGTACTGGATGAAGGATACACGAGTAACAGCTTTGCACTGCTTGCTGACTTGCAGTGCTTAAAAATAAATAGAAGGGGTGAGAATGTCACACTTCTGCCAGTGTTCTGCTGAAGGTGGGGAGTTTTGAACTGCTTTCCTGCATACTTATCAGGTAATACAGTGAATGACTCATTCCTCTTTCTCCTGTCCCATGGCATGTAGAAGGTAGTGGACTCCTGCTCATCCAGATAGAACTATCCTTACTTTTACAGTAGATGCCGTGTGACATTAAGCTCTTTTACTGTGCTGGGCTCTTCTGATGTGCTGGCTTCTAATGTGCTACATTTCCTAAGTCAGCCCTTATGGTAATGGAAGGTTTCCAAGTTAATGTGCTCTGGTGGGCTACAGAAAGTACAATATGACCTAATTCCTTCCTGTAACTTCCACAGCCTGGGAAAACCTACGTTCTACGCACTTTAAATATATCATTATCTTAAAAGTCTTTGCTTTATTCAACGATTCAAAGCCCTCAAGCCTGAAGAGAACTCGTTAAGACCTATCAGTCTTGAAGAAATCTCAGACTTCAAAATTTCCTAGCCACATCATGACAGTGCTAGATATTTTCTAGGCCTTCGTTATCTCTGCTATCCGAATACAGAAAAATATGTATGAACTCTAAGGTAGAAGTGGTTGGAACCAATGATATCATCAAAAATCTGTCATCTTGTATCAGCCTCGCAGAACTAGGAGCATCATTCTTTTTTTCCTATATAACTGAAAGTATATCTATTAACAGAGGGGGAAGGAGAGATTTTTATGTAAAGAGCTTTTCATGTCCTCTTACCATCACAGATGCTCATCCCTGCATGTGTGCTCTTGCCGTTTATTAAATGGGTATACCAACAGTGCTGGTCTGTCGGATCTCACAGGTTACAATAACCTCCACAAAATGTAATGGTTGTTGGAGAAATTACCTAAAGTATCCTCTTTTCCAATATCCCCTCTGCTGGGCCCTTCTGTTAGGTGCAATTTTTCCCCTCAAAGATGCTGTAGTTGCCAGACACTCATGAGCTTCCCAGCAGAATGTGGGCAGGCTTTGGTACAGTAGATGCTTCTTGCTCGATACTGCATTTTTTTGTCATGCAGAAATGGAAAATGCCTCTCAGGGAATAGAAGTGAGTTGTAAACATCTGAAGAGCTCCACCACTACCTGTGCACAGTCCGTGGCTTAGAGTTGCTATGTCTGAGCAGAGAAAGAAATAAAAATGGTAAATTTTTCACTGGCTAGACTGACTGGTTTGCCCTATCAGAAGCCTACTGCATGGCACCCTGGCTGCAGCTGTTTTAGGAAATGAAGCCCTTGTAATAAAGTGAATTTTTATTTTCTTTCTTTTTATCTTCTAGGGTGAAACAAACGGAATTGTTTGACAGATGGAAGAGCCTACAGATATGCAAATGGGAGATGAATGTCACAGAAGCTAATTTATTCAAGTAAGAATGGTCCACATTAATGAGACTGAGTAAGATTTACTTTAGCTTGAGTTTAGCTTCCTGTAGAAAGATGAAACCTTCATATGGATAGCAACAGTAATTATTGTAACACTGTTGTTGTTGGAGTACCATCCTTTTGAATAAATAAAGCTTTTTTTCTACTTTAAAAAAGTCAATAGCAAGAGTGAAAGAAAGCTCTTCTGGCATGTGGAACAGTCTTCCCAGGAAAAGCAGGCAATTTGGTATGGGAAAGACTTCCAGGTATGATTCAGGCAGAAGTGAGAATGGTGCCAAGACAATGACTGTAGCTGATGCATCAACCTAAGTCTCTGGTGGTGTAAAATGGTAATATCACGGGTGACACTGCAAATTTGGCCTACAAAATACTCGAAATGGTTCTTTTTCTGTAGTGTATTAGGTAGTATCAGACTTTGTTTATGACTTCCTTGTTTTAATGACTTCTCAGCTATTACTCCCTGACTATGTAGGTATTTTTTCTGGTGTTTGGAGACCTCTGAAATTTTTTTTCCGTAGTACTTCCTTCTTATAGTCTTCCTTCATGTGACTTGCTCTTCACTGAAGGTCCTCCATGGTCTTTTCAACATACAACTTTTGAAACTGGTCTTATGAAGGCAATAGTAGAATGAAGCCAAAACAGTATCTCAACCCATGAGTTTTACTTTGTTTCCTGATTGTCCTCCCTGTCCCATCAGGAGGGTGGAGGAGTGAGCAAGCAGCTGTGTGATGCTTAGTTGCTGGCCGTGGTTAAACCAAGCCAGCTGTGTATTCATATATTCAACAGCCAAGCCTGAGTAGGTCTAGAGAAAACAATATTTCAGAGCGAGTGGAATGTAGACTGGTTAAATCTGTAAGTCACTGGCGCTGCGCAGAATAAGGCCCCACAACTTTCTCCCAAATTGTCTTGCATCATTCCAGGAAATATCTGTCACGAGTTAATGAGAGAATGTGAGAATGCATGTGCTGAGTTAGTCATTATCATCTTTAAAAATAACTGTTTGTCCCAGGCTCACAGAAGTTTTTCCAATGTGAGCTCCATACATAAGTTTTTTTAGAGGTTTTTTAGTATATTTTCTTTTTCTGGAAATTACTTGTTGGACAGTAATCAGAACCCATTTTGAAGGCAAGAGCCATTCAGGACTAGAGCTTACTATCTTAAAGATTGCTTACAGTAGAACTAGTGATTGTGCCCAGACCACAAGGAGCACATTGAAGTATGGGGGCCAGCCCAGAGGTGGGAGCAGTGAGAAATGACTGTCTGAAGACCATCAGGAGGACCACTCTCACACCACTAATACCAGCACATTAAGCAAAGAATCCATCCTAAACAGTGCATTGAGAGAAAGAAGAGATGAAAGACTTCTGTCACTGGCTATACCTACCTGACTGATATATCTCTGCTTAAGAAATTGCCACTGGCACCTAGATGTAACGTAACCTTTGTTAGCTGGTTCCAAGAACAATAATGATGCTAGTCATCAAAGGAAAAAAAGAGTGAATTCTGTTTCTCTTTTGTCTTATGGGACAGGGAATTCAGTATGTGAGTAATGTGTTACTTTCATCTTCATGGGGGGGGGGGGGGGAAAGAAGTTTTTATGTGCCAAAATATGTGTGGGAACTCTAGTCCCTTAAAAGCAAAGCAAAGTCTCTGAGTTTGGAGATAGACTAGTAGGAGGCTAAGAAATATTGGTCTAATAACATTGGTCTGTGGGCTTTCAAGCTTTGCCTGTTCTGGACCATCAGGTGAGATGGGGAGAATCCAGTGAAAGTTAAGTGACAGCTACTTAAGCAGCAGGGAGGGAGTAAGCATAAAAATCACACTAGCTTTTGTATCTGGAGACTAAAGAAAACAATTTCCTTGACAGTCTTCTGACATCACATATCAGACTTTAACATTAAGGAACCTGCCTCTGGGAAGCCAGCTGAACAATAGATTAAAGAACAACTTCTCTTTTGGTTCCTTAGTGCAGAACTAGTGAAGAGTTTGTTCCTATCTCAGATATCCCCATTCAGTCCCAGTGACTGCTTGTAATTACTTAATGATTTTGTTATTAGAAATTACTCATTGACTTACTCAGTCCCAATTGCTGCCTTGATCTGATCATTATATTGTGTCATTCTACATAAGTGAAGTACGTAGTGGTAATTGGACATCAGTGAAATGTTTGCATAGTCCTGTATTAGCTTCCTGGTGCTTGTAATGAAGCCCATAAAGAAGACTGGCTTACTCTTCCAACTCATAATGAGGCCACATCCACCAGAAGTAAGGTTTGTAAACTAGGTTGTTTGAGAGCCATTTGGCTTTGCCCGTGTTTATAGGTTTATGCATTTGCCATGACATGTATTTTTCACTAAAGGTATGCGGTGCATCGACAGAGAGATGAATGGCTCTGGAGTAAGAGTAAGCTGAAGTCGGGACTTGCAGTTTCACCAGTAAAAAGTGAGAAGCATTCAGGGAAAGACGGGAGCTAAGAAATCGACCCTTATTTGGAAAGCTGCTTTTCCTGTTTAAATTTCATATCAGAGCTGAATGTTTTTCCTCTTGTGCCGCGAATCCCATTTCTGAGATTTCAAAAACTGTTCTCGTTCGCATCGGAATACCTGCCATTTTATCCCAGGGGCAAAGAAAATTTTGGCCATTTGTCTGAGATTTTGGAGTTGTTGCCATGACCACTCTGCCTGGCACCCGTCTGTTGGAGACACATCATGTTCCTGATGCACATATGTAAGGTCAAAAGCAAAACTAAGACCTTTAAGAGAGCTGGGTTTCTTTTTGTACTCAAAGTGTTCTGTGCTCTGCAGGGGTCTGGTAAGCGGGGTAGTGTCTTTAGTTCCTCAGTGAAGGAAAATCTCACTGAATCTGAAGCTTTCTAAAGGAAAATCCAGCAAACCACCATTTTACCCCTCCTACAGCTAAAAAGTTTCCTTTTTTTTTTTTTCCTGAAAAAAAATGGCTAGTTAGGAGATACAGTAATTGCAAATCCCGAAGAATGCTATTAGCTCCTCAATTTTATTTCTCTCACTTTCATTTTACAGGTCTATGCTGTCAAGGTGTTGCAATGCCCCTGCCTTTCTGTTCACCACCCAGAAAAATACTCCCCTGGGAACTAAACTGAAATATGAAGTAGATACTAGTGGAATCTTCCATATCAACCAAGAAATCTTCAAAATGTTTCCAAAGGTGCCTCATGCCTCTGCCCATTTGCAGAACCAACTTCACTCTGCTTGCTGCATTAGATGCTGTCCAACAGCCAAGCTTTCAGCAGCTGGCTGTTTGACGTTTCTGCGAGCTGCGTTGCTTTTATTTTAAAAATGTTTATTTTTGATGTGATAATTTAGCTGATTACCCTATTTTCTAGTGGTCATCTGCTCTAGTATACAAGATATATCTGTTTTCCTGCAGAATATTACTGACCTAGTAGCAAAGTGGCTAATGAAATAACTTTGGAAGCTGAATAAAAGAGGCATTTTTAAAAAGTACAATATTCACATATAGCAAATCCAACATTTAGAGTAGGTCTGCTTCTGCAGGGGCAATATTTTGTAATTCAGTATTTTGTAATTCATATTGACAATGACTAACTATTTTATACTTATTTCACTTTGCAGCTTATCTGTGAACAGGCTGTACAATTTTAAAATATATTTGTCATAAAGATTATTCAAAACCTTTTCAGCAGATAATCCTTGACCTGAGGGTCGTTCGAAGTTATAACCAGTGGGAAATTCCCATAGTGACTGATGGGCAAAAATGAGCTTATGTGACTATTGATTTATCATGGGGCACACCTCATGAATTTAAAATTACATATTTGGAAGGATAACTGAAATTTATCCCATTACGAAAGTCACAAAAATATTCAAGATAAGTACTTAGATTTGTGTCATTAAGGTTGTCCTTTGGGGTCTAACCGCTTTTAATCCATAAGAACTGCTCAGAGGCATGGTAGTGCTGTTATCTAAATGTGCACATGGAGAACTTGGGCAGAGCAGGGGAAAAGCTCAGATCCAGGAAAGCACTTTGACATCTGAAGACATGCAAAGAATTGGCACATCCAAGTCCAGCAGTATCATCCTTACAACTCTGCCTGATGGCATGGGTGAATGTATGAAAGACTAGACACCTACACTTTTGATAGGAGTGTCCTGTAGCTGCCGTTGCATTTATCCCAGTATGCCTTGAGGATGCTTTTGCAGGCTCTATCCCATGCCAAAGTGCCTTTGGGATTCACTTGGCAGCACCCGTGTGGCCACAGCCACCCTCTGCCCAGGAGCAGAGCTGCAGCATGGCAGATGTGGGAGATGAAAGAGTTGATAGCGTGGGAGACCTGGCTTCTGGTCTCCCTTTCAGGACTGCTGAGGCATTCTGTGTTAAAAGAATTGCTGGATAAAGCATAGACAGCTCTATATTCCCCCTGTTAGACAGCTGCTGCTTTTCTCAGAGAGGTGTAATTTCGTGCCCTTTTGCCCCGTGCCTCATGACTGCTGCGGAAATGTGCTGGGAATAATCACCTAGAAGTGTCATGCCACTGTCGTGTCTCTCTGTAGTCTGCAGTACGAAATTATTGATAAAATATGTATGTACCAAAACGAACGCTCTCATGCTTATATAAGCACATCCCTACATATTCATAAGGTGTAGTGTGGCTCAGTTCTGCGTCACAACCCTCTCGCCCTAACAGCCCAGTTCTGTTCCCAGAGAGGTGATTTTCACTCTCTCTGGCTTCAGCAGCAGCTGCACGTCTGCCTACAATGACAGGATTTTGCCCAAAGAATACAGAAAAGTCCATCCTACCCTCGTCCAAAAAGGTGCCTAAGGCTCTGAGGCACTAATAATCACTCATACTATTAGTACAGTCAGTGGTAACAAGCACTAAAATTTGGGCTAGGTTCTGATAAATAGCTGTAATGTGATGTCTAACTTAGACTTCTTGGGCTTTACTGTCTGCTCTGGAACCATGTGTGCAGACTTCTCAAAACCAGGACGTCAGAGCCTGAGGAGTGAGCACTTTGCAGGCAGCTCGGGAAGGCAGTGCCTGGGGTGCGCCGATTTTATGGTCCATGCCCTCATGTGGAGATCAGAAGGCAAAGCGAGTTTCTAAAATTACTTCTTCCATTATTAAATCTACACAAAACCAGGTTATTGCTTTTTTTTTTTTTTTTTTTCCTTTCCCCTCTGAGTTAGCTGCCCATATTGCACAGAAAGCAATTCTATGTACACCACCGGAATATTGCGGGCCAGAACCTGTGTCAACTTCCTATGATGCAGCAAGATGCAGCTGCACCAAACCCCACCCCCCCCCCAAAAAAAAAACCCAACCAACCAACCAAAAAAATTTAAAAAGGAGACTCATTGCCTACAAGTTTTAGGATATTTGACTATTTCCTTGCTGTGATGTTGCAGGATATGCCGTACCATCGCTCCCAGTTTAAGAAATGCGCGGTCGTTGGGAACGGAGGAATTCTGAAGAACAGCAAATGTGGCCGGGAGATCGACAGCGCAGACTTTGTGTTTCGGTAATGACCACAGCACCATTTTTCTTCTTGCCTGTTTTAGTGGTGGATAAGGGTTGCAAAGCTATTCTCTACCACATAGAATTGTAGAATTGTTTTGGCTGGAAGAGACCTTTCAGATCATTGACTCCAGCTGTTGCCCCAGCACTGCCAGGGCACCACTAATCCATGTCCCTCAGCAACACAGCTCCATGGCTTTGAAACCCCTCCAGGGATCATGGGGACTCCACCACTGCCCTGGGCAGCCTGGCACAGCCCTGAACAACCTCTGCAGGGAAGACATTTTTCCTCAGATCCAACCTGAACCTCTCCTGGAGCAATTTGAGGTTATTTCCTCTTGTCCTGTTGCTTGTTCCTTGGGAGCAGAGCCCAACCCCACCTGGCTCCAGCCTCCTGTCAGGGAGCTGTCAGAGCCAGAAGGTCTCCCCTGAGCCTCCTTTGCTCCAGGCTCAACAACCCCAGGTCCCTCAGCTGCTCCTCACCACCCTTGTGCTCCAGCCCCTTCCCCAGCTCCATTGCCAGACCAGCCGTATCAAGTCTGCTTTTTGCACAAAAACACTGTTTTGAAAAAAACACCTCACTGTATAATATTTATTTTAAAAGTATGCTTTGAGGAATTATTTCTTCCTAACTCCATGTGGTTTATCGTTGACTTACTGAAAAAGTTTGATGTCCTCTTTCAGGACATCCTGTGTCACTCAGGTTGTGGATCTATGCTTCCATCACCATTAGTGTCTATCAACATATGTGATAGACAAACATAAGCAGTGGCAGATTTACAACCTCTACTGTGTGACAAGCAGCTGTGGCCAGATGTGAACATCTCCACAGCGCACAGCTCAGGTGCCTCAGACGTGTGTTTTTGAGGAGGTGCAGAGCTCGCGCACTGGATGGTGAGGTTACAGAAATCACTGCTGTAGACTGCAGGGCGTGCAGAGACACCAGAATAACTAGAGGTAGAGTGTCTTCCTGTTGTGCTCCCCACTATAATTCGAGCTATCCAGGTTTTGCATAGGCTGGGATGTCCCTTGACTTGCATCCCTGGATAACACAGTTTAACAGCACTGTTATCATCCTTAATATATAAGGGAAAGTTTTTTTATTATTCATACGCATGACTAATCCCTCTCTAAATCCTGTTAAGCTGTTTACCTGGGTCATGGCATATGACAGCTGGCTCAGATTCATGACCTGTTCTGTAGAAAAGAAAAATCTTTTTACTTCTGTTGGCCTATTTTCTGATCTTGGGTACATTGCTGTCAGTTTAGAATAACTGTGCATAAATCAATGATTTTCTCTGATTTCATACCAGCAAAAATTAGGTCATATTTTGGCTCATTGCATTCTTAATTTAGTTTGTCATCAGATGAAGTATAAAATTGTACAGGTTCTACCTTCACTATTCATTCTTTTCAAACCCTTGTGCCTGCCTCCTGTGCCCACTTTACAGAAAACTGTTATCTTAGTTTTAATCCGTGAAGCAGATGGGGCTTTGCGTATTTTGCTCCTTAAAAGCCTGGTGTACCCCATATACATTAAATAATTATTGCATATTCCCTTCCATTGTGTTAGGTCACAGCTATCAGTATGGTTGAAAGGAGCAGTACATGTTATGTTGCACATGGAGCTGACAAGCTGTTGAGTGGAAGTGGAAATACAGGCATCAAGTGTCATCATTTATGTATAAAAACTTTCAGCGGAGTTCCCTTTTTACCACGATTGCTCTTCCTTGAACTGTACCAAGAATGATTAAAAAAGATCAGATCACTACAGAACTTAGAAAGTGGGTTGCTTTTGAGACCACTAGTTAAGTAAATAGAGACTTAAGCGGAAATGTGAATAAATCCATCAGTACTTTTTGCAAAAGAACCCCCTGGTTCACCATCTCCAACACATGTGAGATCAGAGACATGCTAGTGTTTAGAAGCTTTAAGGTCTGCTGACATCAATTTTCAAGTAAAGCTTGTGTTTAAGGTGAGGTCTGATCACATCCACTTTCCAGTCTACTACCAAACTGTCAGGAATCACCATCTTGGTCACTAATGAAATAAAAATACTTCAAAACCTGCCCATGCAGCACTGTTAACTTTCAGTAATAGCCTCAGGACACCTGGGGAAATCTTTTATTGACAGGAAGCTTGTGGCCAGCAGGATGCAACCAAGATTTTTTTTTTTAATGAAATAAATTCTGATAACAATTAATTATAGAACAATAGAATACATAAAGTACCCACGGGTATGGCATTTAGTAGTTGTTATTGTCTATCTATCTCCATCTACTGGCCAGAGTGGAGATCTGTGATGAAACCTTGGG
Source organism: Todiramphus chloris collaris (assembly GCA_025345505.1). Classification (NCBI taxonomy): domain Eukaryota; kingdom Metazoa; phylum Chordata; class Aves; order Coraciiformes; family Alcedinidae; genus Todiramphus; species Todiramphus chloris. The sequence goes on from JANVCC010010235.1 coordinate 764,096, forward strand.
TGCATTTAGACATGGGATGACTCTCTTCTCAGGGATGAATTTTTGGAGTCTTCTGACAAAAGTGCAGTTCATGTAGATCGTATCATTTTTATAAGGAGTTATCACTTTCAACAAACCTTTCTTAATCCTGGTGGGAACTCAAGAAAATACTGAAGTATTTGAAAAACCTTTTTCAAGTATAATCTATTGAGCCCAGTGCTAAGGGGGAACTGAGGATACCAGAGGACTTCAGAAGGACATTGCATGACCTAGCCAGAGAAGAGTGCTGGAAATAACATTGCCTATGAGAAGAATGACGTGGCTAAAAAAAATTTCCCTGACCTGATAAAGAGAGACTCTGGAAGGTAGATGTGAACCTCCTGAGTCTGAGAAGGACTTTGAAAGATTTTTGTGCGTTCTTCAGCTGCCCAGCTCACCCTCTCCCTGTGAGGAAGAAATGATGCTGACAGTTGAACTGTAGTATTGTGAAAACACTGAGCATTGCTCACCCTAAATACCTTCACAGCTTTCTCCTGTTCAGCCCTGATCTTCAGAAATATGGAGATGTTTGGGAAGTAGGCACGGCAGTGTTTTGGAGACGTGGGGATCTAAACAGTGATGGCTTTTATTGAGGCTTGTAAATCACTTCAAAAAATGCTCATAAATGTCAGCGAGTACCTAATGCTAGCTTAAACTGAGTGTAAAGCTAGTTGCCAAGGCCACTTGTATTTCTTCTGATAACACACGCCAAAACCTTTGTTTTTTAGATGGATTTCCTGTGGAAGTGAATCTTGTGTGATAGCTCATGTGTATGTGTGTGCGTTTCAGTAACTCCAGCATCTCTTGAGGGGTGCTCTACATTCTAAATGTGAGACGATGAATCTAGGTCAGGGCCAAGGTGAGTGGAGGCCGGGCAAGGTCAAGGTTTTCAAATCTTCACAGATTTTCTCCTAATAGCTTTGACATCCTCCATTGAATCTGTGGAGTCAGAATTGCTGCTCTTACACTGCACTGGGAGATACTTACAAAGGGAAAAGGAAGGGAAGCATATAGTTTTGGATTAATTAGGCATGGACCAATTTGCCTCTCATGGAGCTGCTCCCTTAAATTCTCTTGGTTATAAACAAATATGTTAAAAGTGGTGTTATAGATACAGTTTGTTTATGAATTATTGAATACAGCTCAGCTGTTGCTGAGGAAGTCTTTGAGTCTCTCCTTTTCTAGAGACTTTCAAGCCCCTCCTGGATCTGTTCCTGTGTGGTCTGCCCTGGGTGATCCTGCTCTGATCTCGATGATCTCCAGAGGTGCCTTCCAACCCCTACCATTCTATCATTCTATGATCTATTTTATGGTCTGGTTGTCCCTGGGGCTTCGTCCCAATTTCTTGTCCTAAACACCTAAAAAATGCTTTAATCAATTCTGCTTTCTAGGCCTGAAACAGTCGAAGGAATTTTTTTTTTTTTACTTTCTTACCAATTTCTTTCCTTTATAGATGCAATTTGCCTCCTATATCTGAGAAATACTTCACGGACGTCGGGGTGAAGACGGATGTCGTGACAGTCAATCCCAGTATAATTACTGAGAGGTCGTTTCTTTTTTCTTTTTTTTTTTTTGTATTTTCATCTCTATTGCTTTTCCAAATCTACCTATCGCTTAATTCTATTCTCTAGAGAGGTTTTTTTTTACCAATATGATTTTAAACTGACATGAATCATACATTTCATTCCGAATTGAAGCTGTTCAGTTTGTGGAATCTGTACCAACTTAAAGAGGTGTGTTAAACACTTAGACCTGCACATCGGTGATGGAAGGTGGGAAGCTGATGAAATAAAATTATAACCGCAGAGCCACCCCCTGGAAGTCCTGTGCCATGCTTGCAAGCCCCAGGCAAATGTCTCAGAAACATGCAGGGTGGAAGCAACAGAATCCCACCCTAAATGCTTAAATAAGTAGTTGTCATACACTTTAGTAGTTGTCTTATGTTTCTAAGAAATGCCAGTTAAACTTTTTAGCCAGGATTGACTGAGCGATTCTCATTTTAAATTAGTTAGTACCTTAAAGCCACCTTGCTGACAGGTTTGGGACCGTGGGGGTAATTACTACTCTCCTTTCTTGCTGGGACACTCTGTTTCTTTTCTCAAGCGACATAAAAAAATTTGATTGCATTTTGGATTTCCTTTAAATTATACAGTTAGGCTTTTTTAGGCATTTGCTCTTCTTCTTCTTTTTATGCATTTCTGCAATGCATAGTGCGCTACAGAGCTGCCCAGACCTTGGAAAAATGGTAATAAAACAAGAAATGAGACATGATCAGAAATGTCTACAAAGTCTGTCCACTGTTTAATGAATGTAATGCCAAAAGAGAGGAAAATACGTATTTTTTTATCCCCTGCATTTTTGCCCTACATTTCGTACTGACGCTTTAGCAACAGAACTAAATACATTCCCCTTCCTAACCACAACATCATTTCAATTATCTGTGTATCAGAAACGTTTCAGTAAAAGCCCACTGGAGGTTTCTTGTCTGCTGCATCCAGACTGAGTATGTGCTGGTCTGACCATCACTCCCATCCTTTTCCCTTTAGATTTCACAAGCTGGAAAAGTGGAGGAAACCCTTCTACAATGTGCTCCAGGTCTACGAGAACGCTTCTGTGCTGCTGCCGGCTTTCTACAACACTCGCAACACCGACGTCTCAATCCGGGTCAAATATGTCCTGGATGATTTTGAATCTCAGCAAGCTGTTTATTACTTTCATCCCCAGTATCTCATCAACGTCTCACGCTACTGGCTCGGCCTCGGGGTGCGGGCCAAGCGGATTAGCACCGGACTGATCCTGGTGACTGCTGCCCTGGAGCTCTGTGAAGAGGTCCACCTTTTTGGCTTTTGGGCCTTCCCCATGAACCCCTCAGGGATTTTTATAACTCACCACTACTATGACAATGTGAAACCTCGTCCTGGTTTTCATGCCATGCCCTCAGAAATCTTCAACTTCCTCCACATGCACAGCAAGGGGATCCTGCGGGTTCATACTGGAACCTGCAACTGCTGTTGATGGGGAGACTCCTTCCTCTGACACAAAAAGTGTAACAGCAACTTAATGCTTGTGTATGGTGTAGGAGATTTTATTACACCCTGAGATTATGCAATAATTGTTTGATATAAATTTCCTCAAGGCATTGCATCCCATAGGATATAGGATACCAGCATCTTTCCTGCTAGCACAGTTGGGTCCGTAACAGCGTAGGGGAAGCAAAGCTCCTCTGTCCCAGGGTATACACTGCCCTGGAACACAAGTCAGATAAGAAGCACATTTCCAATAGGTTTAGTGATAAACAGAGCACATTAATATAGTTATCATTTCACTATGAAGAAAAGCACCAAACTTTTGAGGAGAATCAGTGATTGGGAATTTTAGCGTAGATTGTATGACTTCTCATAGGCTTCTGAATCAGGTACTTCGGGTCATTGCCAGATTTTATTGAAAGCACTGTTCTCTGGCATTGGAGTTTTTGAAAAATACTCTTTTAGCATTATAGTTTTAAGGGGAAGTGTGTAACTTGAGGTCTTTGTTCTGTAATGTCACAAAGTGTTGGTGAAAAATAGCAGATAGATGTGATAGGAGTGAGCAAGGTCACTTTATGAATTTTTTCAGCCAGGATAGAAAGGAATGTTAAACTCCCATTCACAGCAACAGGTAACTGTGTTGACCATGGTGTGCAAATACTTTAGAGTTTCTTTCTTCTTCCTTTGTGTGTCTTATAATTCTGGTGTCCTCTGCTGGCTGTGTTTTCTTTCTCATTGTCTGTAATGCTTTCCTTCCAGCTAACGCATGAGCAATGTGTGTGTTATATCCTGCAGTGACCATCTCAGCTTCAAATTGGAGTCCTTATTGAGGAAATACGCGCCTTCAAACTTCTTCAAGTTTCTCTGGGGATGAATAGCAAGGAGATTATGTAGTTACATTCTCCAAGTTGATTTTTTTCTTTCAAGTATCACAGCATAAGATAGAAAAAAACAAGAACCAAAACATTTCTGCTTTGATTTTTATTAAAGACTTTGTAAGACTATCTGAATATTGATTCACTGTTGTGCAGGTTGAGTTAAGAACTTTCAGGTATCCATGGTAAGTACTGTCAGGAAATGAAGTTAAAATACAATGAAGATACTTTGTGGCTTGGATTACGATGCTTATTTTAAGATTATGCATCTCAAGATGTCAGATGTCTTCATGTGACTTTTTTTGTATGTTGGGAATACTGTTAGGACAGTAAAAGGGCTGGTGTGTTTGTAAAGTTACTTGTGTAACTCTGCCAGTTATGCCAAGCTTAAATCTTCACCTGATACAGTGAAATTGGCAAAACCTCGGTGCAGAAAAGATGCCATGTATTGCTGGGGTTTTATTCTGGCTGCTGAACCGTGGTGTAGTAGGCTTCTGGTGCATGCCCTTTCATGCTGGTATGGCTGTGTGCACAGGAGGATGAGGTTTGCTGTTCCAGCTGTGCTGGCATAGTTAAGTGAACGGAGTTTCCTCGTGTAAGCTCTTAGTCTGAAGCACCCGGGCTATTGTCTGGTGCCTTGTCTTGTCTTCCTTAGATTGCAAGATCTTTGGTAGAGGATTCAGAGTTTAAAGTGCTAGTTCTATATGAGGGATACTTATTTTTTTGGAGGGAGAGAGCATTTAAAACCTAATCTGGACTTGGATTTTGATTTTGTAATGCACAAATGCACAAAGCTACTTTTAAAAGCCTCAGTGCTATGCTGAGATCTGCCCAAGTTGCTCACACTACAGATAAAATGATCAAAAAGGAAGTGAAGCACAGTGGTCACCATTTCAAAAGTTCCTACTGACCAGCAGTGACCTGGACGGTATGTGAGAGTGTATTTCCATAACTTTACATGACACTCCAGAGGTCTGATTACTTTAAAAACAACCCACATCCTTCACAAAGACGTCAGAGCTCATTTGGGAAATACCCACCGGGGTAGCTGAAGGACCTGTGCTTAAGCTTTATATACATGTGTTGTTGTGCTTTTGGTCTTAAGAGTTATACCGTGTATTAGTGAGCACCACTCCATATAGTCTGGCTATGAAACACGCAGCACGCTAAGAATGAACCTGTGGATGAAATGGTTTCCTTGATCTAATATGCAAAAGAGGTCTTTGTCTTTGCTGTGTTTTGTAGATTTATGTGCAAAAGGGCTTTGATAATGAAGTGCTGTCATGAAAGTGCGATTTAGAGAGCAATGTGACCCCACGGGTTGGCCATCTTGCTGTGCATTAAGCTTTATGATAACAGGAATGATGCTGAAGCCAGTGCCTAGAGCCCTTGCTCCTTATTCTGCCTGACTGTGGGACTAGTAGTGACTTCAGTATTGCTTTTCTGCTGCTGCTTTGCTAAGGCTACCTTCTTTAGGAAGGGATTTTTCCTTACTGTGGTGATTGAAGTGAACAAAAGCAACCAAAAGGAGTGATACGTTGCAAAAGACGTATCAAAAAAAAGATGGGTAAGCACTTGAGAAGCATCCATACATTGGAAAGAAAAGGTGCAGATCCCTCTTTTTTAGTTGCAAAAATCCTTTTGGACTTTTAGAGAGACAAAAGGAGAAGCAAAACTGTAATTACAATTAAACTGTAATTGCAGGGTAACAGACTTTCCTTTCCTTTGTTTGCTTCATGTAAAATGATCAATGTAAATTCACCTGGGCTACACTGTAATAAGTTCAGTTCTACTGTGCTTAGATTTTGATCACTTACAAATCTATAGCTACTATATTTTTTTAATGATTTTAAAATGTGTGTGCAGGATACTTGCATGTGTGCACCAAAGGCCCAATCTTGCCACATTTATCTGAAAAGAGCTCCCGTTCCAGTGGATGGGTATTTTATTTGTGTAGGGACTACAGAAACAGGCCCAGGCTTGTCTGTGAAGGTGTACATAGGTGTACAGTTAGATATAAGGATATAAGGAGTAATTTGCAAGCCAGAAAGACACTTAAAGAAATATATATATATATAAAGTAATCTTTGAGATTAAATGCATGTTGTAGTGTGTTTACTTTCTAATTCATTTTTCAGGTGTTGTGCAAAAAGTGATGGAAAAAATAGTGGCATTTGACAGCAATGCCATATGCAGAAGCTTTCAGATGTTTTTAGGCCTCCTTACCTTGCACTGGGTGCTGGGAAATCAGATTCCTGCTGCCATACTGCAGCATCTCTGGGGCCAAGTGGAAATGGCGTGGTAGCAGGAGCAGGGTCTGAGGAGGGACCCTGCCTGCTGCTCTGTTCTCTGTGGGTGGCAAATCGTTACTGCCTGGGGTTTTAGGTCATTACTGGAGCAACATCACTATGGCTTTGGTGAGCCAGCATTGACCAGCCTGAGCTTCTGCCCATCCTGCTTACATGGGTGAAAAGAAGGGCTGCTGCGGGAAGAAAGACCCTCCTTGTTTCCTGCCATCATTCTTTTGTGTAATCAGCTTAAGAAATACCCTCCTGACATGAAGAATCTGAGTTTGAGGCTGGTTTGTTTTCCCTTCTCCCACGTGGCCAAAGCTCTGAATGTCCAGTCGTAACCTTCCTTGCACCTGAGTGACAAGGAGTGACAGTCAGCAAGCCAGGTTCGTTTGCTCTACCGTATTACAGCGAGTCAAGGGCGTGCACAGCGTGTCGTGCTTTCCCACAGAAAAGGCTGCAGGACCCAGAGAAATCCCCTGATACAAAAAAAAAACCTGATCTGTCCAAGAAGAAATGCTGTCAGCTGTCTGGTTCCACATCCTGAGCTCAAGCTGTAATCCTGGCTCTGTCACTGAGGATGTGAAATCCGAGACAGGAAGCGAGAAGATGGCAATATTATACTTTAATCCCCAACTCTTCATTTTATATAGGAGAATCTCTTAAGAAGCTCCTGAGATCTGCATACACTGGCTATGCAAATTCATAACCAGGACTGCTTCTTCTTTATTGTCAGGTCAACAGAGGAGGCTTACGAATCTGCCACTGCGTTCACCCAAGGGAAGTATTTAGTCAAAATAGTTTGTCTGCTTGCTTTTGATTTGTGAAATCCAACTTTGCTGTTGGACAGGACAGATTAAATGGTGATAGGGCCATTATAATATTTTAGCATGTTTTCTGTGGTTGTCAAAGAGTTGTCAAAGACAGCTCATGAATTGCAAAGGGAGAGCCATGCCCTGGCAGCTCCACCTGCTGCAGTCTCAAGGAAGAGAGGCACTACGGTTGTGAGCAGGTTTGGAAAAGCAGTATAAAGGGGATATAGGAGGTTGCAGCCACAACTCTGTTCCTGAGCCTTTAGCACCATAAAGTAACGTGACAGAGGTGACAGATGAAGCTTCACGGCTCGCAAAGGGCAGGAGTAGCTCCCCTGGCCCCTGACAAAAGGCAGTCCCCATGCAGGTGTGACTAATGGTAAATTAAAGGTGATGCTCACTTGCCATCACAGCATCAGAGAGCCGTTTGGCTTGGAAGGCACCTTAAAGATCATCTCATTCCAACCCACCTGCCTTGGGCAGGGTCACCTCCCACTAGACTGGGTTTCTCAAAGCCCCATCCAACCTGGCCTTGATTGGATGTTTAGATGCAGTAGACGGAAGGAAGTCAGCTTGAAGAATAGTCCGTTCTGTGGGGGCTCAGTGAATCAGCAGAAATATTGCTCAGACCTTGAAGGCAAAAGCTCTGGTGGTGACGCAGCTACGTGGGCGAACTGCCCGTGCTCAGCTTTCCACGGCAGGAAGGAGCAATCCCTGTTTTGTGTGTGAAGGAAACAGGTGGATAACGCGCTGAGTTGTGGGGAGAGAGGCAGTCTGTCCTTTTTCATGTTCTGAGGCATGGTGTCTTGTCAGCAAAGCTCTGCTTGTGGAGAGCATGAGCATGTGTAGTGAAAATGGAGAGCTATGAAATGGTCCTTTCCCCCTATCTCACTTTCATCTGAGTGTGCAGAGGTCTTTTGGAGCTTTTGCAAGTATAAAGGAGAAAGGAATGGCAAAATTCAGCAATCCCTAAGGGCCATATTCTCTGGGAAATTCTGGAGTGGGCTGAGGTTTGGGAAATTTAAGAGTCTGTATTTATGCTTAGGGCCTTTTCCAAATTCCAGTGAAATCTGTGGAAATTTCAGTGTAGTGAAGTACAGAGCAAGCTTCCAGAAACAGTCCCTGGTCACAGGCAGGAAGAGCAGCCTCTCGTTTCTTAACACACTTGATTTCAGACACCTTTTTTTAATATTCTGTAGAAATGATGCTGTAGCGATGCTGTAGCAATACTGTGTTTTTAATGGCTCGCATAAAGAACAAACTTATCTGGAAGCAGAAATGTTGTGACTGTCACTCTCCCTTCCAGATTTTGGCACTTTTCATCTTTTCAAACTCATCTATGCAAAGCATTCCGTCGTGGTAGCGTAAACCGCCATAGGCAATCACAAATTAACCCTCTGTACCTGACTGTGTGTATTCAAATCACATGCCCAAAGAAAGTTGGGTTGTTTTTTTTTTCCCTGCTTGCTTTAAAATACCCGTTGTGGAATTCATCAGTGGAATGAATGTGTTCAGGGCAGGATTCAGCCTGTTAACTTGGAAGCCAGCACCAACGTTCGCGTTCGGCTTACAACAGAAAAGAACATCGGGTCCGATGCTTGTCAGTCAACCCAATAACCTGCATCTCCCCCCCCCCCCAGCCCCTTATTTTATGTCTTATTATCAACCTTGTCTAACGTGGGCAAGGCTGCTGAGCATCCCTGTGTTGTCTGCATGGTGTTCAAAATCGGTGAGCAATTGTACTTAAGTGCTTTTTTAAGTAAAGGGGATCCAGATGTACGCCAGGCGTTAGACAGCTGGAGTGCCACGCCGTCAGCACCTCCAACGCTCCACCGAGCCCTGAGCATCTGGGAAACATCAGGAATGTGGGACTGGGCTGTAATGGGAAACTTAAAGGATTAAGAGAAATCTGCCTCAGATCTTCAAGGAATGAAAGCTGTAAATACACTACCGAAAATGTCTGACTTTCCCTTTAGAAGCCATAAATGTTCTCGGTGTTTGATCTTTGGGTAGGTTGATGTACATTTTTAACTGTACTAATCTCTGTAAAGCGTGTCAGCATGTAAACCGGTGACAAATTAAGCCAGCAAAGTCGGGTACTGTGTTGGCTAGTTCTCAAACTGTCTGTTCTACCTGAAACTGATGGGTCAAGACACTGAAGTATCTCCATTCCTCTGTAAGGCTCTGATCATTAGCCATTTTAGCAGTGGGGAGCAAGAACTGAGTTAATCTCTGTTTGCTAACCTTGTGCTGGCCAAGTGATGCACGCTCAAGTGTGACGCTGGAGCTTGTGCCCTTAGAGATCATAAAAAACGGTCTCTGGGACAGGACGTGGTGATTTTTGCTTCATTTCTGGGTCCTCCTCACTGTCAGCCATGAGGTGCCTGATCTAACCTCTGCGTTCAGCCCATATAAATTGTGTCGAACAGCTGAATATGTCCCCTGTTTTCACTTGGTGGAAAACAGATGGTTAGTTTGCGAAATACTGGAGCAAAAAAAAAAAAAAAGTGTCTTCTCGCTGGGGGATCTTGGGCTATTACAAAAATAAAGCTTGTTTCATGTTTGCTATTTCTGTAAGGTGGTGGTGGAGAAACCCCATGCTAAGTTTCATGCTGACGTTAATCCCTCCTGTCCATCGACTCACCTCTCCTTTTTTCAACCTTCCACCCCTGTGGATTTTTGCTTATTGTTTCTGTAGCTGTATTATGGTTGTAATAGAAAGCCTAACAATTGATGTAAGCCATAACTAAAACTGTAATCAGGGTATTCTTTTTTGGTCTGTGTCACTGTGTTTGAAAGATGGTTTGATCCTATCGAATAAACCACTTTAACAGTTTTATGGGAAAGGCAATCTTTGGGACACCTTTTGTGTGGGGAAAATTTTTTTTTTTTTTTTTTTTTAAGTTATTTTCTGCTATTCTCTGTCTCTGAACAAAGAGAGTTGGAAGCTCAGCTGATAGAAATTGGTTCATATAACTGAAGAATACCGCTGTAGAATCACGTGATAATACAACATTGTATGTGTATGCAGTTATGTAAAATTATAAGCAGGGCTATACAACGGTATAAATTGAGAATTCGGTATTTTGATCACTGGATGTTCAATGTTACATTCTGGATCGTAGTGTACAATATATGTAGGCACAGTAATTTATTACTAGAAGTAGCAGTTTATGTGCAGAAAAGCTTTGAAAAGCCTCTGCAATCCCTGGGTTTTTGCCTACTTACGCCTTCCTAATTAACAGTTCTGCCTCTTACTGTTCTCACCCTTTACATAAACTCATTTTCCTCAGGCCTTGCCTGTCTTATGTAGCCTCTGTCTTACAAGCTCACACTTCCATCAATATTCTCAGCATCAGGAGAAATAAATGTGAAAATATTTGTGGGAATGCACAATAGCAGAGGAACCAACCATTTATTTTTTGGACCCGAGTGTTTTCCTGTGGTGTACTGTTGCTCCTAGATTGTGAAGTGAAATAGCATAGCAGTAGGTAGTAGAAACAATACCATCTTGACATTAACACTGGTATCAGGAAAATGCAAATGACTTTGAAGATGCAGAGCTGTGGTGAATGCTGGAGGAATCAGTTCTCATTCTTGCTGACATTAAAACTGATGGATGTACTTCCTTCCCCCAGCTGCTTGTGATTATTGTTAGCGATTATTCAATCAAGAAGAGGAAACATGTGGAGAGGGAAAAATGAATAGACAAATTGGCACTGGATGGTATAATTGCTGTCTATCACGTTGGAAATTGCTCAGCTAAGCAAGCAATCAAAGAATGGTTCATTTCCTAAAGACTGCAGCATCCGTCATTTTCCTTCACGCCGTTTGCAGCCTTTCGTCGGAGGAAGTCTTGATAAAAAGCTGAAGTGAATTACAGAGATGTTTCACCACAATCTGTCTCTGACAGTGCCCGGGAGTGGATACTTAGGGAAACAGCACAAGAAATAGGGAAAATAATAAATGGCCCTTCTGCTGGTGCTCTCTCAAACTGGTACTGCCGGTTTGTGTGTTTGGCCGCAGCAATGCGACCTGGTGCCGAGTGTCAGGTTCCAGCTCTGTGCTCCTGTGATGGAGGGATTGCTTTTGCGAGCTTCTCTTTTCTTCCAAGGGCACCCAGCAAGAAGTCTTTGGGTTGTGGGACCTGTTAGGTGGAGCCAGGACAGATACTGACCTCTGTTTTTCCCCAAGTAACAAGTGATGGGACAGAGGAAATGGCCTCAAGTTGTGCTGGGGGAGGTTTAGGTTGGACCTGAGGAAAAACATCTTCCCCACAAGGATTGTCCAGGTCTGTCCCAGGCTGCCCAGGGCAGTGGTGGAGTCCCCGTGATCCCTGGAGGGGTTTCCAAGCCTTGGAGATACGGTGCTGAGGGACATGGTTCAATGGACTTGGCAGTACTGGGTTAATGGTTGGACTTGGTGATCCTAAAGGTCTTCTTGAAGCTAAAGGACTCTACTGTTCTGTCTGCTCCAGGGTGGTGAAGTGCTAGCAGTCAGGTAACTTTTGTCACTTAGTTGCTTACCTGTTCTAAGGCTTCAGCCCCCTCTAGGCTATCCCAGTGAGCCTGGCTAGGGGTGCAGAGCATTTAAATCTGTGAAGGAGCTGTTGTCCACTACAGAGAGGGAAAATATCCTATTAAATGTATGTAACTGCTGCCATGGGCACATTTTCAGGTGGAGAAGACACCCTGGTTAGAAGTATGTCAGTGCCAAAGCTTTTATGTGTGGAAACGCAGAACCTGCTATTTTTTTTTCCACACCTGAAAATTCCTTGAGTTCCCAAGTTCAGGTCTTCAGCACGAGTTGGGAGGGCGAGCATTGTGTGGAAGGTGGGACATGGAAACCAGATGGCTATGTAGGCCTCAGAAACAGTCACACAGCTCTCAAACACTGCTACAGAATGAACTCAAATGCTACAGGAGGTGCCTCACCTGATGTCTGCTGGCAACGGTGTTAGCCCCACGCAGACATCTGTTGGCAGAGAGGCAGAGATGCAAACCAGAACTCTGAAATAATTCACAAAACAGGTCCTTTACTTGATCTGCTTTTGAATGAGTATTTTGGATGTACACATGCTCCAACTGATTCACATTATAATTATAGCTATGCCCACAGCTTTACCCAGCACACAGGCACTGGCTTTTTCTTTCTTGTATGTGTCAGATACCATAGACTGGTTTGGATAGGGAGGGACCTTTCAAGGCCATCCAGTCCAAACCCCTGCAGGGAGCAGGGCCATCTGCAGCTAGAGCAGGGTGCTCAGAGCCCCGGGCAACCTCCCCTGCAGTGGTGCCAGGGATGGGGCAGCCACCACCTCTTGGGGCAGCCTGGGCCAGGCTCTCCTCACCCTCAGTGTGAAGAAGTCTCCCCTCTATCCTGATTGAATCTTTCCTCTTTGAGTTCCAAACCATCACCCCTTGTCCTGTCCCAACAGCAACCGATCAAAACTCTGTCCCCACCTTTCTGCCAGGCCCCTTCAAGTGCTGCAAGGCCCCCAGAAGGTCTCCCCTTGGGGAGCCTTCTCCTCTGCAGGCTGAACCCCCCCAGCTCTCCCAGCCTGGCTCCCAGCAGAGGGGTTCCAGCCCTCCCAGCATCGCTGGGGCTCCTCTGGCCCCGCTCCACCAGGTCCCTGTCTCTGCTGTGCTGAGCACTCCCGAGCTGGCCCCAGCACTGCAGGGGGGTCTCTCTCTCTCTCTCTCTCTCTCTTTGCCCAGAGCCCTGGGAGCAGAGGGGCAGGATCCCCCCCTCCCCTGCTGCCCACGGAGCTGGGGGTGCAGCCCAGGGTGCCAGTGCCTGCTGGGTGCCAGCGCACGGGGCCGGCTCCTCTCCAGCTTCTCCCCCCAGCACCCCCGAGTCCTTCTCCGCAGGGCTCTCTCCAGCCCTTCCCCCCCAGCCTGGGCTGATCCC
>JANVCC010010235.1:792027-816172 GCA_025345505.1 Todiramphus chloris collaris
TCCCCTCTTCTCTTCTCTTCTCTTCTCTTCTCTTCTCTTCTCTTCTCTTCTCTTCTCTTCCCCTTCCCCTTCCCCTTCCCCTTCCCCTTCCCCTTCCCTTCCTTTTCTTTTTTCCTTTTTTTCTTTTTCTTTTTTCCTTTTTTTCTTTTCTTCAGACATGATAGAGATTCACCAGGGGAGGTGATGAGCCTTTATTGTGCCCGTGCTGAGTTCTCCTATATTAGAAGCTCTGTTTGTTTAAAAGAAACCCTTCTAACTGCAGGTAGAAATGTCTCCATCCAATTTCACCCACCTCAATGCCGTATGAGCAGTAGGACCTGGAATCACCAGGCATAGTAACCTCCATGTAACCATGACGTGGTTACCTCTCATGGTAAACATCCAGCTGTTTACCATGAAAGGTAGAAGTGTCAGTGCAGACAGGTATTGAACTTGTTTTGATGTTCACCTGGGCTGTCATATAATTTATCAGTCATTCTTCTGGAGGGAGGTAGCCAAGCATGTTTTGTCTTGAAGTGAGGCTGTATTTCTGGGTGGCACTTTGGACGTGTAATGGTGGAGGGTGGTTTGGTTTCGGAGGGGGCAGGAAATCATTCAGGCTCGGAAATAAATTGCAGGTCAGGCTGGGTTATCTGGTTCCCTAAAGTTGCATGTGGATGTGAGTGTTTGGCCACCACTGCAAGAGGGAGCTTGGGCAGCTGTGATGGAGTCACCTACGGCCAAAAAAACCACAGAGGATACTTCGGGAGGGACTTGGAGGATACTTGTGGGGAGAATTGGTGTAGTGCTTCTGGAGGAATCTTATTTGCATGCTTGCAGCTGCCTACAGCCCTGTTCAGATAAGGTAGAGCAAGCAGCAAGTCCTGCAGGAAATAACTAGATCAACTCTGACAGCCCGAGAGCAAATCCGTGGTGCAGACAGATAAGGGGTATTAGCGTTTCTTGGGTTAGGTCTGGATCCCTGTAACTCTGAGAGCTGTTCTATTTTTACGTCAGCTTAACGGGAAGTTTTGTATTTATTCGGTGTTATCTGGGCAACTTCAGCTGCAATTACTTTACTTTTATCCTTTCCCAGACACGCATATATACCCTTGCACTGTTGTTTCTTGGCAGCTTGTGACAATGTCTCTAATCCTCCTTGGCAGGAATCTTCCAAACTAATTCTCTTAGCAAAATAAAATAAAATGGAATAAAATAGAATAGAATAAAATAAAATAAAACTAAAATAAAAGAAGAAATTTTTGTTAGTGATAATTTTATCACTGATAGAAGGATAGAGGTGAATAAATATTTGACGGAAGAAACATTGGGCAGAGGTCCATTTTCTTTCAGAGCCTGTCTAGAGTAGTTGGTGTGCTGCAAAGCCTTAATTCTTCCAGATAAGTGTTCTTGGGAGAAAGAGGAAGATGGTATTATGAGAGGTAGGCAATGCTACCGGGGTGACTCAGACATCTGGTGAGAATAAAAAGAGATAAACCCAATCAGCTCTTGTGTGTGTGACCAGACTCACAGGTACCACTCGAAACCCCATATGCTGTTTTTGGGTGGGGTTTGTAGGACCAACAGCATTTCCAGTTTCTGGAAGACCTGCAAAAGGCTGTCTTTGGTTCCTTCCCAACAATAGGACTTGGAACTTCAGCCCTTACTTGTGTCATAAGTTTTCTGGAGATCACTAGTATTTGAAAGGGTGAAAAGATGAGAAGAAAACGTGTTTGTACAGAATTGCAAAAGCAAAGCTTATTTGTTATGTCTGTTCTGGGGGTTTTTTTTGTGTTTTTTTTTTTGTTTTCATTTTTGTGTGTGTGTGTTTTTTGATTTATTTTGTTTGTGTGTTTTTTGTTTGGTTGGATTTTTTGTTTGGTTTTGGGTTTGGTTTTTGGTTCTGGTTTTGGTTCGTGTTTTTGGTTTTTGGTTTTGGTTTTGGTTTGTTTTTTTCTTTAATTATTTTATTGTTGTTGTTGTTGTTGTGTTTGACTTTGTTAGCTTTTTTTTTCCCCCTGTGGTTTGGGTTTTTTTCCCCCTCACTAATTTGTTATTAATCTATTTGAAGAGAAAAAAAAAAACCCAGCAGTTCTGCAGCTGTTCTGTACTCTCCATCCTCTCTGATCTCATCTTAGAGCAGAGTTATTGCACAGGATTTTCTGCTGTGGTCTGTCAACGACGGACGCACGCGCTGAACACCCGAAGGAAAGACGACAAATATTTGGTGTACTCCCAAGGTGCTGTTCAAAGAGGTGATTGTATTTAACATCTGAGACAAGTGCCATGCACTGAAAAAAGACTCAGGTTTTGACTTTTGGCAAGACATTTGACCTTCCCTCTTCGAGGCCCTGCCTGCAAAGAGCTGATCTTGTTATTATGTTTACTGGGATTTAGAGATGAACGTAGCTGTGTTGTGGGTCCATCCAGGAGGTTCTAACGGATGTATGTAAAGTATTTGTAGGGTTTTTTTGTCTTTCCTCATAGAACATGTTTGGCTGCTGTGTCTGGCTATGATCAGAGGGACTAGGGCAAGCTGCTTGCCTCGAATCGGTGGTGGGATATTACCCTGTCTGCGAGAAAAAGGAAGAAAGAGGCCAATCTGTGTAGCCACAGCAGAAACTTCTGGTAGGCTGGGGAACACATGTGAAGGTCTGTGATGGGAAGAAAGCAGTTCCTTCAGTAGGTGACCACAGCATCACAGTTTCTTTGTTAACGCGCCTGCATCTCCTGAATTTGGAAAAGCCAGGGCCACCCTTGCATTTTCTTGGGTGAGGGTCATCCCTGTGTATGTAGACACCTCATCTTAGCTGCCATCCATCAGTCCTGGCAGAGGTGTGAGGTGGGGTGCTGGGGTGTGAACACCTATAGCACACATTTAGGTGAGATGAGCCCCATGCAGGCAGCCCTGTTCTGGTGCATGAACATAGGTATCACAGGGCATCAGATGGACCTGTAGGAAAAGCAGGGCTCACAGCTTGGTAGCTGAGCTACTGATGTGAAGGACCTGCCTTTGCATCAAAGTGTTCATCTGCAAGGCTTTGGCTGATGGTAGCTGAGCTGAGACCAGCAAGCTTGTTTGTGAGCACTTGATTCTGTCCCCAGCAAACGTTCTGGGTCAGGTTGGATAGGTCACTGAGCAACCTGCTCTAGTTGCAGATGTTCCTGCTCACTTCAAGGGGCTTGGACTAGATGGGCTTTGAATGTCCCTTACATCCAGAACCATTCTATGATTCTGTGGCCATTGGGGAGGACAACTCCACTGGTGAGACAAATCCTGCTATATAGTAATTGGTGTAAATGATCTCTGGATCAGGTCCTGGGAACAGTGAAATACCATCAAGACAGACAATATTGTGAAGTCGACACCAGGACAATTTGCTCTGGACTATCTATGAAGCATTTATTTTGTGAAATGCCACTGTGATGTCTCTGCTTAAAAAGTGGTTATTCTGGAGAACGCACGGTTGCAAGAGACCACATGCCTTGCCAAGTCTAGTCCCAACTTTATCCATGACATACTTAATCATGAAGGCCTCAAGCCCCTGACTAATCCAGATGTGCTTCTGGAAAAGCCCACTTTTTTTTTTTTTTTCCTGGGAAAAGCCCTTTTCTCACCTGTTTTTGGGGAGTTCTTTGAGAACTTCCCTGCTCTGATGCTGAAAACCTAAAGCTAGCTTATGATTATCTTGTTGAGGAGACACCATTGCTTGTATAGTCCTTTAGCTGCTTATGAAGAGCATCTAATATGTCTCTGAGCCTGCTTCCCTATGTGCAGTTGGCTGCATGCAGCAAGTAAGATGCAAGGACAGCAAACTCTGGGGGTTTGGTGCATGTCATCGCTGGTGACCCAGTGAGCAGGGCAGGTAATGGAGCCAGGACACGTCCCCAGCTCGTCTGTGATGACCTGCTAGGAGCACCTAGCATGTGGCCACACTCCTGCCTTTTTTTCCTATTAGCTCTGTGTTTCTCCTGTCTACCTGTGCCTTTGGGGCAAGGACTTTTCCTTTTGATGTGGTTGTTGCAGCATTCCTCACAGCAAGGACCCCCCGATCAGCCAGGAACTCAAATGTCACCGCAGAGCAAATACAAAAAAACAAATAAACATAATTCCCCCCCTCCAGCCCAGTTATGTGGGAAGAGAACATGCAGAAGCTTCTCTGGTGCCGATTACATCGCTAACAACTGTCTGAAAACGCAAAGCAACATTTGCAGCACGGGGAAGTATTTAAGGTATAAAACACAGGTGTGTCTGGACATCCCTGCCAGGAAATTTCTACCCATGGATATTCCTCGGTGCTGCTGGGCCATGCAGCTTCTCCATCCCCCAGGGCAGGAGGGTCAGAGGCATCCCAGGGATGCTGAGCGATATTTCTGGCAGAGCTTCAGGAGGCTGTGGGCATGTGGGAGAGGAAATCAATGACCGTTGCAGAGGCAATTTGGCAGCATCTGAAGAGCCGAGCGTTTGAGCCCTTCTGGGTTTATTGAATTAGATCCTAATCTTTTAGCAAGCGAGGTGAAGGTAGCTTACAGAATTGGCACGTTTGCTGCAAACGTCCCCAAATTCAACGACAATCTGTGTACCACAGGCCTTAATCATTGCTGCTCTTCTGTTCTCTGATGTGTGGATTCGAGCTAGAAATCATCTCGGAAGCTTCACTCTGTTGGAGTCGGAGGGCATGCACTGGGGTCTGCATATTTTACTGTCTTTACATTAGTTATGGGTTCGAGCTCTGCAGACTGTTATTCCTGACTCCTAATGTCAACCATGCTACTGGCTTCATGGGGAGCACTGAATTCTCACAGGCTTCATCCTGTTTGCATTAAACATTGAATGCTCTTAGATTGGGTAGCCTATGTATGGGTTTAAATAAGAAAATTAAAAATCATGTTCTTTAGCTATGCAACCTTTAAGTAAGCAGAGCTGTAGAAACATCTGTTAGCTTTGATTTTAATCCACTGTATAATAGCTTACATCATAATAAATGATGTTGTGTCGTTTGGATGTAATTTTGAATTTGTTGGGAAGCTCGCAGCCAAATCACTGAAGTTAATGGTAGTTCTGCAATCAGCTTCACTATGTGTCAAATCAGAGGGAACCATTATTGAATTTTAAAAGGCTGAATTACTGGGTTGTTTGTATTAAATCTTAATGCCGTTTTGGATAGCGGTATTGTTTTCCCTTGGAGGTATGTAGTGGATTGGGTTTCTCTTCCTGAATATAAATAACAAACAGGGTTTCAGTGAAATTGCTTGAATTGCAATTTTAAAGGGGTTTGCTGTATCCAAAAGTAATTTCAAACCTGTCCTAAATGAAAGAATACATTTCCCCTGTTGGATATAATATTGCAGCTCAGTCCCTTTTATGAATTAGGAAAATTTAATGGAGCACTGTAATGATGTTAATTACAAAAAATAATTTACTGACATGGCTGATCTTTAAGGGAAGAAGAAAAAAAAAATAATTCACATTTCTCTAGGCTGGAAAGGGAATAGGAATTGCCCTGTACTTGCTTGTCTGGAGGGCATCTTGCTTCTACACCACTGCAAGATGTGCTACAAGAACCATGAAAGCATCATCTTGGAAGCCTCAGGATGGGCTGGGAGCCAGTAGATAGGTATATGTGTACTGTTCTTAAACCTTTGAAAATTGGGGGTTGTAGGTTTTATTGTTCTCTCTGAGCCATCAAGGCTTTTGAGAGAGTAATGGTGTCCTAGACTGATTGTGCTGCTAGCCTCTTGCCATTTCTGTTTGTATTTTCACAGACTGTAGAATGGTTTGGGTTAGAAGGGACCTTGGAGACTGTCCAGTTTCAACACCCCTGCCATGGGCAGGGACACCTTCAACTAGACCAGGTTTCCCAAAGCCCCATCCAATGTGGCCTGGAACACTTCCAGGGAGGGAGCATCCACAGCTTCCCTGGGCAACCTGGGACAGGCTCTCACCACCCTCACAGTGAAGAACTTCTTGCTAATATCTCATCTAAATCTACCCTCTTTCAGTTTCAAATCAGTACCCCTTGTCCTGTCCCAACAGCATCTTTCTGCCAGGCCCCTTCAAGTGCTGCAAGGCCCCCAGAAGGTCTCCCCTTGGGGAGCCTTCTCCTCTGCAGGCTGAACCCCCCCAGCTCTCCCAGCCTGGCTCCCAGCAGAGGGGTTCCAGCCCTCCCAGCATTGCTGGGGCTCCTCTGGCCCCGCTCCACCAGGTCCCTGTCTCTGCTGTGCTGAGCACTCCCGAGCTGGCCCCAGCACTGCAGGGGGGTCTCTCTCTCTCTCTCTCTCTCTCTGCCCAGAGCCCTGGGAGCAGAGGGGCAGGATCCCCCCCTCCCCTGCTGCCCACGGAGCTGGGGGTGCAGCCCAGGGTGCCAGTGCCTGCTGGGTGCCAGCGCACGGGGCCGGCTCCTCTCCAGCTTCTCCCCCCAGCACCCCCGAGTCCTTCTCCGCAGGGCTCTCTCCTCTCATTGTCCATTCTGAGTTCATGCTTAATTTCTAAATAAATTTTTTTAAAGTCTTTTCCCATAATGCACTTCTGGAGCTGAGTCTATGGCTTGATAGGTGAAAACAAGTCTCCTACCTCTGTCCTGGTGCCTCCCTCTGCTGAATCCAGTGCCTTGGAGTTACCTGCTTGGTCTCTGGAAAGGCTGTGTCATCCCAAGCTCTAAACGCTGGACTCTTGTGCCAAGAGAGTGGTAAGGCAGGAGTAATTTCCTCATGTTTCTAGCCTTGCTTTGCTAAGTCAGCTTGGACAAATGCAGTAAGAAATCCACTGTCTCCCCAAGCCCCAGATTACCTGTTTAGATAGTGGTAAAGCTTTTTGGCTTAACTACTTGCTGTAAGGATTGGCTGGTGTTCTCTGATATATTTGGAAGAAAACCAGCAATGCACAGAAACATGACTAATCTTGATTGTTCCTGTTTTTATACAGAAAGTCACAAGAAGGGCAAGGAAGTCACCTGGCCTGATTTTTCCATTGTTTCCCCAAACACAGCCCAGCTGGGGCATCTTTTGGCTGGGACAGTTGAACCACCCTTCCTGTGCATTTAACACTGCAAACTAGCCTGGGATTTTAAAATTATTTTTGTAGCTCTTGGTTAAATCTGCATTTCATAGACATCAGCATCTTTTAGAGGAATGTTATTTGAATTTCTTTTGGTTTTGCTCATGATTTCCCATGGCAAATTCTTGGCTGGTAGGTTTGTCTTTTTTTCCTTCTCTCTCAAGTTATTGACTTGCTCTGCATGGTTCCTGGCCCAATAAAGCCTTTCATGTTCAGGAAAGCACTGGCCCATGGCATCACTGGTGAGCTGGGAGAGCTTTCCTATCTCCCTTGGGTGGTGCATGACAGCAATAGATATAATGGACTCATTTGGATAATTTAGTACTTGCTTAGTGTATCTGGTTTCTCTACTGACACTCTGATGTTCATGCTTGACTTCCCCACCTCTCAGATAATAAATGAAAAAGGTTTCACCTTGTTGTCAGCACTGGCTTTTGGCCCATTATCTTTCCTGACATTGTATACTTGAGAAATTAAATTACCTAGTTTCCTGGCTAGCTCCCTAATGAATGCCATTAATTAATATGTTTTTCAAAGGAAGAGGTGATTTTATTCTTAATCCACAAGAGAATCTCTTTCCTTGGCAGGTTATTTGCATAGCAAGAAGCAGGTTGGTCCCTCTGTGGCTGTCTCTGTCCTGCCATGTCCCATAGGCTTGAGCATGTGGCTCTGTTCCCCAGGGAAATGCTGGATGGAGATGGGAGAAAGTGAGAGATACTCCACGAAATATGAGTGGATGGTGCTAGCTGATTCCCTTTCTAACCCATCTTCTCTTCTACATCAGTCTCTAGTCCACCATAAGCAACCACTTGCCCTAGCAAGGACAGCAGACAGTTGATGTTTCTGCCCTCTTGACTTTTTTTCTCATACCCAACCTTAAAATCCCCTTTTTGTGCATCTTAGACTAATGCTGCTACACAGCACAGTCTCTGTTTGCTCTTAGGTCTTCCTCAAGCCTGTAAAAGAGAAGGCATGTTCATGTGAAACAATTTGCAGAAGACTTGTCCACTTCAGTGCTCCCTAAACATGCCCTTCAGCTTATAGTTTTGTTTTACAGCACTTTTCAGAGGGAGATCCAGTCCCAGGAGCAGCCAGGTTAATGAAAAGGACAAATTATCTCTGCAGGTGATGGACTAGTGTAGCAAAGACATGCTGGTCTTGATGAAGATGGGTGGGAAAGCAGCCTGGTCCTTCATTGGGAATTAGCAGGTGATTGCAGATCGAAAACCCTGCCCCACTTTCTTCTCTTTAAATCCCATTTCCCCAGTGGAAGTGGCAGCCCTGCGTACAGATGGCTAAAGGTTTGTAAAGCCATGCTGGAGAGAGGTGTGAAATGCACACATCTTGGAGATCAGGGATGGCTTTGATACCTCTTTTTGGATGGAGAAAAAGGCACTGAGCGAGGGATGAAGAAAATCAGGACTGGAGCAGTGCTGGGGTGGATGTGGTGTCCATCTGTCCTTGCTGAAGATGGTACTGGAGTGGCAAGGGGGAAACTCAAGGTGTTTGGGATGTTGAGCTGGGATGGTGCCTGGCCTCCATCACAGACAGCAGGTTCAACAGGATGATATGGAATGGCTTGATATGAGCTCAGATTTCCACTTCTGAGCTTTCCCAGTGCCTTGGCAAAGAAGAAGCTGGGTAGGACCTGGTACTGCAGCTGGTTTCTTGGGCTGTGGAGGCTGGGAGCTAGGAGGAAGCAGAGCTGTGCTTGGGCTCTGCAGGGAGAAGCAGCCACATGAGTGTAGGCAGCTGTGACATGCAGCGTGTCACTGGGGTAGAGGCAAAGCTCTCCTGCTTGCTTAGATCTGCTCTGATTCAGGTGGTGCTTCAGGCATTGATTGATCCCATTGATTTCAGCGTTTCTATTCATGCCTTAAATCTCTCTGCACTCAATACCTTGCAAAACTGAACACTTTTGGTCCTCTACCCCTGCTGCGGTGCCTGAAGATAGCTGCTTTTCTCCTCACATCCCTCCACTTGGTTGCTTCTGCTGCTGCCTCTCCTTGTGATCTGTGGTGTTCTTTACTGGGGGTAAGAACAGTGTCCTTTGAAATGCTTAGAGCTGATGTGAATCACGGTCTTTTTAAGGAATGTTGGATTTTATAGCCTTCTGGCAGAACAGAGATGTCAAAAAGTTTTAGGATGCAAGGAGGTAGGCTGATCCCTCCTGGGGGGAAACTTAAAATAACTCCTGCAAAAGATGATGAAGGAGCCTCACCATCTGTGGGGATGCTCAGTACTTGGTACAGAGGTGGCCACTGCTCTGAATCCCTCTTCCCACTTTTGGTGTTTGGGCTAATGTATACTATGATGTAAAGAAATCCATGAATTACAGTCTTGAGGCTGAATCTCTCATTGTTTTGGAGTCAGCAGGACTTGATCAGTTAGTCTTCAAGGAGAAGGTCTATTCAGTAGGAAACCATGTGCAAGACTAACAATTGCATCTAATGCCTTAGTTAGGGCTGGTTGCACAGATAGTCTAAACAGAAAATGATGTCTCCTTCAAGTTCTTTAGCTGACAGTCTAGTCCCTTATGTGTTGGAGTGTTATCTGTGCACATTTGAAGTTTCCAGTCTCTGTGGGTCTTATTTTCTTACCACTTTGGTAAAAGGCAGTTGGAGGAGCAGGTGAAAATGTTCCTCTCCCATTTTCTTGTGTTGTAAAGCTCCCTTTAACAAGGGGACTTGGACTGCCTTCTTCTCGACCTGATGTTTCACAATGCCTTCGGTGACTTCTCAGCTTTGAAACCCCTCTGTTTATGCAAAAAGCTGCAAATAAAGGAGCTTTTTTGATCTTGCATTTTCTGAGTACATGTAGGCTCAGCTTGACATTCCAAGGACCCATAATCACAGCCACAATCACAGTTCAATCTATTTTTAAGTGTCGCTAATTAATTCTTAGCAGTGCTTAAACCATGTGAATTAAATTGATAAAAAAGAAAATCACCTCTTTCACCTTTTCTGCCTCTTTCATCAGCCTTGCACACTTGTTCTGGTGTCTGTTTTATATGAGAAGCATTAAGATGCTGCTTCTTCCCTTGCTTTAAAAGCAACTGATGGTTGTGAATAAGATTTCATGGATTATTACATGTATAACTTGCCAGATGGTTGTGAATAAGATTTCATGGATTATTACATGTATAACTTGCCAGCTGTGGGTACCTGAAGCAGAGCCTACATGTCTGGCAAGAGACTTCAAATCAGAGGTGCCACAGCCCCAGGGAAAAGTAGCCAAGGGCATTGCACCTTCCCAGCACCTCCTTTTTTCAATCAGAAGCATCATTAGTGTAAAAACCCCTGGGAAATGCTTGGGTGTTGAACCTCCATTGAGCTCTGTGCTCCTGCAGCTCCTCTGGCACCTGAAGCTGGATAGGTAATGTTTAATGCCTGCTTGGCTGTGTCCTGGGAGGTGCAAATGAGCTCCAGGAGGTGCCAGGGATGCTGGTGGGATCTGTGCTTTGGTGTCTGATTGTTTGAGCAAATGGGAGCCACTTCATTCTGCACGGTGCAAGAGTCACACAAACCCCTGTCTTGACATGGATTTAAGACTCCTAACTTTAAACACCTGTTCTTTGGAGAACTGATGTATATATATAATAAATATATAATATATATAATATATATAAATATAAAAATATATAATATATAATATCTACTTTTTTTTTTTCCCGGGCAAATTCTGTTAGGACCCCTCAAGCTTTATTCCTCTACTCCTGTTTTCAAGGCTTTTTCTTATGACCTTGAGTAAATCAGTTTCCCCAGTCCTGAGTGTGAGATGGGTCCAGGAGGTGCTGTTTGGAGGCTTTTGAGGGCTCAGGGTCTATGAGTGTGTTCCAGCTGATGGATGCCTGCAGTTCTCAGGGGCTGATGCTCCTGTCTTTGGGGGACCCAGCACCTCTCTCTGCGTTTTGCTAGGGAAATATTTCTCTTGGCTAAACCCCTTTTTACCAGCAGAGGCCGTTATGCCCATACGCTTGGAGGCAGCGAGCTCCCAGTGAAGCCCATGGACATATTAAAACCTTTCCAACCTGTCTTTGGGATGGATTGGACTCTGCACCCCAGCAGACCCAGACACCCTTTGCCGAGCTGTTGGGCTGATGAGGTTGCAATGCAGATGCACATTTTGTTATTTGAGTTAAAAAAAAAAAAAGAAAAGAAAAAAGAAAAAAGAAGTAATGAATCCAACCGGGGCTGGCAGAGAAAGCAAAGCTTTTGGTAGTTCTGATTAAATTTGTAATGACTGGTGTTGTAACACTGGTAAGTGGCTCCCCCAGCATCTCATCTGCCCAGCTTGGTGTAATCTTGTGCATTACTCATGTTCATGGGAGAGAGATGAAATGGCTTTATTAAAGGAATCCTTTGGTGTTTATTTCTGTGGCATTAAATACATTTGTTTTCTGAAGAAGACGGACTAGTTGTTATGTATATTATAAGTACATGTTGTGCTGGGCTGTAGGGAGTATATCCAAGAAACTACCCAGAGGTAAGGGTAGACCTTGCCCTGCTGCCAAGTATACACACAGAAAAAACAACCCATGAAATCCTGGGATGTTAAAGCTGAGGCTATGCCCTGGGCAGAGCATCATGTGCTTCAAAGCCCCCTGAAGCTCTGCTACCCATGGTAATTCATCTGGAGTTCAAGGATGCCCCCTTTTTTTTTTTCTGGATTATACCCCAACCTGAACTCCACAGGAGCAGTAGGGGAGGCAGAATAAAACATATGGTTCATAAAACATCTGCAACACTGCTCTGCCTATATCTGACCTATGACTTGCTGTCTGTACTTTACAGCCAGCTTCTTTTCCCTCATTGCCATGGGGTGCATTGGTCTCCAAAAGAGCATCTATACACACACTGTGCAAGTGGTCACTCTATTTTTACCTCTGGAAAGTGCAATTAGGAAAACAGGCTCCTCTAACCATAAGTGCAGAGCAGCATGTATTGAAAAACAACCTCTGCTGAAACAAGAGGCTTTGCTGCATCTGCCTTGGGAAGGAGACCACGACAACTGTTTCTTTGGGAGATGTCAGCTGTGTTTGCATGGTGCTTGGGTACAGGATATCTGAATTTTATGGTAAGAGGGGGGAAAAATTGGAACCACATAGAACAGAATGAACTAACGAAAAGGTGTATTCATGTTTTGCCTGATGATAATATAGTATTGTTATTATTATTATTAATAATCTCATTACCTAATAATGGGATAATTCCAGGTTAAGCACTGTACAGGTTTTAGCATTCCAGATAAAAAAGTTTGCAGGTGAGTTAGGGCCATAAAGAGCCAAATTCTGACTTCTTCTACTCAACCAAATCTGTTATAATTCAAGAAGTCACCCTGGGCTCATGGTACTCTGGTGGTTTCTGGCCTGAGTCTTCTTTGGGGGTAGAGTTTGGGGGACTCTCTAGCTGAATGTAGGGTAAGAATATAAACCCGTATAAATACTGTTGACAGTTTTAACTAATGGTTCTCACCAATAGCTTGGTTGCTTTCCCGGTAGCTCTTTATGAACCAATAAATCCCATTGTTCTTCTCCCAGCTGTTACTCACAAAAAGAATAAAAGCAAGATGGAGTGTTCTCATTCAATTAAAACAACAGACGAAGGAAGTGTATGGAGCAAAGTTTGAATAAGACATGGCAAATATCGCTTCTCCCCCACCATTTTAACCTGTTTGATTGATAGGGGTGATTTATTCCTGGTTTTTACTTGAGGTCCTGCTCTACTCACCAAGAGAAAGGGAAGTGCAAGGGAACTGAATCTCCCAGTGAAGGAGGGAAAAAAGGCCCCAACATCTCTTCTGCCAAAGGCAGGTAGCTTACTGTGGAGGTAGAGCTAAGTCGATGTTATAAAACCTATTTTAAGGCTAGAAGGGACCAATCTTGCACCTGGATGGCCTGTCCTGAGTAATCATAATGTTGTCTTTTGGTCTTTGTTGTTGACGGTGTCAGAATTCTGCTGCGCAGAGCTGGAGCTGTGCAGAGGAGCAGCACTCAAGGACTCGAAGTGATGAAGTGTTTACCTTGCAAAAGCACAACAAAGATAGAGGATTTCCTTTTCTGAGAGATCCCATGGGTTTTGTTTTTCTGTTTTTCTTCTGTCCCGTGGGATTATTTTTGTTTTGGTAGAAAGGGCTGGCTTTTCTGCAGTCAAAGCTTAAATCTCACTGCCAGCTTTAAGCTGAAATGTTTGTGCCAGTGATTTCTGCTGTGGGCTGATGGCTATGCCAGAGAGAGGAAAGGTAACAGTTACGAATATACTGTGCTGCAAAGCATCTGTCTGAGAAAATGTGCTGCATCATCAAATATCTCTGCAGGATCCCCAGGCACCTCAGGACTGGCAGCATCCACATGCCTGGATGGTGCCTTCAGAGCAGTCTGCTCTTAATGCCTGCTGAGCCAACCATCTCAGAATTGCCCTGCAGAGATGCACTTTGTGCCTTTCTGATGCTTTCCAGAAAACAGAGACCTGAATGTAAACGGGATTTCAGGTGCTCATGTCCCAGGAGTTTGGCAAGTGAGAGCTGTATCATAAACAAAGATAGTGGTTATTTTTAAATTTTTTTTCTCTATGTTTTTAAGACCTTGGGAAAGCCATTCTTGTGTTTCTTCCCAAACTTGTTCATTAACCTACTTGGAAGCTGTCCTTGAATAATTCACTTTGTGATGCTTCATAGAAAGGTTTCCATTCAGCAACAGAGAATATAAAAAAATACAGTGCTTTGAAAAAAATGATTATTCACATTAAATTATTGGAGACTGGTGCTGAGCACCTGCTAAGGAGTGTGGGACAGACCCCCATCAACCCTGTGTCCTCTGGACCTGGTGCTCCCTATCTACTCTTGTCCAGGGTGATGTCCTTGCTGTGCTGCTTGGGCTGCACACCCTGCCATCGAAACATCTGTTCCTCATGTTCCTGATAACCTGCTGCCGATGTCACCCTCACAGCCTCCTTCCAGTCTGGCTTCTGAAAGCTCTCAGATGCATCTAGGAAGGTTTTAAATCGTGTGCATTAAAGAGCTGGAATTGCCAAATCCTCTGACTTACCAGTACCTGTGGCATTGTTAACTTGGGCAGTCCACCATCAAGCCAACCACAGTTCATTTATCATTGGAGGAAGCTATGGGCTGAGATATCCCACAGGCAGGGCAGGTGGTAGCAGGAGGCTCTGTATCACCAACCCACAGCCCTGACATAAATTCAGCTCTTGCTTCTTCCATTAGTGTGATTTAGTGCCAGGCTGACTGCCCTGCTTGGTGTATGCAGACTTGAGGTACACCAGAGGAATTCAGTGTGGATTTCTATATTGCATTTTTTAATTGGATGTCATTTGCTATGGCAAAACTCATCATAGCACCATTGAAGAAGAAGAAGAGATGATTTTTCTTTTCTCTTCCCATTCTTGGTTAGAGTTTAAATCACCAGCTCCTGACTGCAGCTGAGGTTGACCCCATCTTGAGGTGTTTGTCCTTTCCTTACCTGCCACGAGACCACGATGGGAGTGAAAGCCCTGTTGCTTGTTCTAGATGTTAGGTGAGACCTGTGCTGACTTCCCTGGGCTCAAGCAGGGTGCTGGGCATGTTTCATGCTGTGGTGTCCTTCCAACCATGACGTTACACTATCCATTTTTCCCAACCTCCGGCTCTCTCAGCTGTCAGACTGGTGTATTTGTGTTTGTCCTCAGTTATTAATCTAAGTTTTATTTCTCTTTGGTTGGCCAAGATGGGCTGTTATAAGGGCACCTTGTGTAAAGTGCTTTCAGTGTCTTCTTCTGACTGTCATGTTAATTTATTGGGCATTGATTTTTCATTTGGTTGGAAGTGCAGAACAGTAACTGGAGGACGGAGGAGATGGATGCTGGAGTATGTTGCTGATGCTGTGAAGATCCCCAGACAGAGATCTTGGAGGTGTTTGGATTTTTTTGGTCACTGTCCTGGTTGCTAAAATAAAAATGAAATTTAAAATAAAAAAAATTTCCAGGTAAAGTTGATTCCTTTGTTATCAGTAAGGTGATCCTGACACCATGAATAATGGAGAGGAAATGCAGACCAGTGCGATATGGTTGCTTGGTGGGTCTCCTTTTTCACCTGCCCATCTGTCTTTAAACCACATGACTGGATAGTATTAAGTAATTTTTCATGAGGTTTCTGAAGCTGCTGCATATTATGAGGAGGAGAAATACCTCTGTTTTCTCCCATCCTCATCTGGCACATGAAGGACAAGAAGTGACTTGACCACGTGCACTCGTCTGACCAATTTTCCAGGGAGCTACAATGTTGATTGGCACATCCTGATACCGTAGACCCAGATTGTCAGCTGACCCTGCGTGGAGGCTGAGGCAGGTCTGAAAAAAAAAGAGAAAGTTCTCAGCACAGACCAATGAATAAATAATAATAACGAAAAGGAGAAACCCCAAAGACCAGGAGAGACAAAAGGGAGAGGAAGATGCCTCAGTCAAAGAGGTGAAGGAAGGCAGAAAGAGTCAGAAGAAGGTGAGCTGTCAGCACCTGTGTGTTGGAAAGGACAAAGGACCACAGGACATACTTACATTGAGCTGGTGGGGAGGAGGGACACCAAGAAATGAGGGCAGCCCAGCGCTAGGCAGGGAGAGGAGGACTAAAGAACTTCAGCAATTGGTAAAGGAGGCAGGGTGGGTGGCAGAAGCAAGGTTAAGGAGATCATAGTGTTGTTAAAGGCGTAGACGTGAAAAACAATGACATGAAAGAAAAGACCAAAAAGACCAAAGTAGAGGAGGAGGAGGAGGAGGAAGAGGAAGAAGAGGTAGTTGAGGAGGCAGCTGAGGAAGATGGGGAAGATGAAAGTCAGGAGAAAAAAAGGAAAAAGAAATCAAAGTCTGAGGACTCGGAGATAGATGGGGAAGTGAAGAAAAAGAAAAAGAAAAAAACTAAGAGAAGAGAGTATAGCAGTGAGGATGAGGATGACTATGAGCGCAGAAAGAAAAAGAAGAAAAAAGGAAAAAAAAGCAAAGAAAAGAAGAAGAAGAAAGGGGACAAGTCCAAGAAGGGAAAAGCGGATGAGAATTTTTTGGAGATGTATGAACAGGAACTTCGGGACTATCATTCAGACTCCTCCAATGCAACAGAAGACGAGTACAACAAAAAAAAAGGTCAGCTGCATCATTTCTAACCCTACCTTGCCTCTTGAAATGGGCATTCTGAATCCCATCTTGGGACCCTTCCTGGGGGTGTAAGCACTTGTCTTTCTTTAGTGGGGAATATTTCCAATTAAATAATGATTTCTACTATGTGAGGTGGCACTGAGAGATTGTGTCTGTATTAGCTTTCCAGTTTATGAAGTCACTTTCCTGTGTGCATGGTACTGCTGTAATTACATTCTCCTAATTAGTGTTTGCTTTGTGGTGCCATTCAGAAGAGGCAATCATCAGATGCAGACAGGCTGGAGAGAATGGCCACAAAGATGGTCAAAGGACCGGGAAGCTGCCGTGTGAGGAAAGGCTGAGAGAACTGTGTTCACTCTGGAGAAAAGAAGGATGAGGGAAGAGGTTGTTACCATGTTCCAGTATTTAAAGGGTTGTTACAGAGAGGATGGAGACTGTCTTTTAACAGGGAGTCACATGGGGTAATGGGTACCTGGGGAGATTCCAGTTGGACACAAGGGGAAAATTTTTCATCACAAGGACAATCAGCCATCAGAATGATCTCCCCGTGGAAGTGGTGAATTGCCCAGCACTGGTCACTTTTAAATTTTGTCTGGAGGGTGCTGGGCCAGCTTGTCTACATGGTGTTTTTTCCAAGAAAAGTTGGATGAGGCAATCCTTGAGGTGCCTTCCAACTTGGTATTCTACGATGACTCCCCTTCTGTAAGCAGGACACACAGCAAAGATGCACAGCCCTGCTCAAGCACATGCAGCAGGAGTGTGCCAGTGATCTGAGTAACCACACGATGAGCAGGCAGTGGACTGCTTAGGATTGATGTAGAGGCAGGAGGTCCACCACACCATCTCTGACTGTTGTTAGTAACCGAAAGGGCTGGGGAAATATTGCCACTCATCTATAAACCGTAATACGGTTGGTAGAAAAAATTCATTTTATATGCACGGGGTACTTTAGTTCAGTGAATGGTGAGCTCTGAGGCACTTAAGGTTTAGATGATGCACTTGGTTTCATTAGAAGAGCAAGGTCTGGAGGAGGATTGCAGCCATCAGCCTGTAAACATCTAGACAGCCTGTGGAAAAACACTGCACTGTAGGACCCTATCTTCTGGGTAGCAGCTGGTAATCACCCCCTTCTGCAGCAAACCCGCAGCGCTGTGGCAGAGAGGTGAGGACAAGGCGAACCCATGGTCTAGCTCCATCATGAGCCCTCGATAGATAGGAAGATGCTCCCAAGCAGAGTGAGGTTATCTCCTTACCAGAGAGGTGGGCAGCAAAGAGGTAATGGACTGTTGAGGGGTGACACTCGTATTGGCATGACAGGGGCAGGACACCTAACCTCTCAGCAGTGTGGTATGCCCATCAGTTAATCAGAGTAATAACATGTCTTGTAAGTGGCAATTGGCAGGAGCAAGCAAGCCTAAGGAATCTTGTAAAGCACCTCAGTGCTTATGGTGTGGCTATAGGTTAACCATAACTGATGGCTTCTGTAGAGGTGCTGTATGGCTGTACTGGGACAAGAAAAACATTCAATTGCTCTGACACGCAGGAGAAGTGAAGCAGTGTTATGTGCATTTAGGTCGTGCACGTAACCAGCATCATTTGCGATGGCTTTTTAGGGGGACAGAGGCTGTCCTTCCGCGTACCACTTTTTCTTCTTGAGTTTTTTGGTTTGTTTTGCTTTGTTTTGTTTTGTTTTTTTATAGTAGAGTAATAACAACTGTTGCTCTTTTCAAAGACAGAAGTTCCTGAAAATGTTTGTTATAATCTCTATATGGTCTTCTGCTTAGTTTCTCAATGGTTTCCACAGGGAAGGTAAGTGGAAGATACAATAAAGTAGTTGAAACACTGGGAAATTAATTAAGTAAAACTTGATTTGTATAGTCCTTACCACAAAACAAAAAGCTTGTCCAAAACCTGCAACACTTTTTATCATGACAGTCCCTGGACATCCAAGAAACTTGTCATGTGGCCAAAAGTCCCAAGGGAGAATCCTTGGTTGCTCCCTTGGACTGTGGACTCTCTTTCTTCATCTCTCAGTATTTTACATCCTCAATTTCCAGATGTTTACGGAAGCAAGCGCACATGTATATGAGGGAAGAAACAGAGGGCAAGGGAGAGGAGAAGCGTGTTGGGTAGGACAGATGCAATCAGTGACCCAGTAGGGCTTTCCACCAGTGAAAAACCTGTTACTGGGCATTTGTCACCAAAATCCAAAAGCTCAGGAGCAAATCCTAACTGCCCTGTCCTCTTGCTCAAGTTTCATCTGTACTTTCTGCCATGCACTGTAATGCTGCTCTTCCTTTTTTTTTTTTGATTCAAAAAACCCAGTGCTTTTCTGCATCTTAGTCAGAAGCCACTGCTGTTTTTCTTCCAAAGAACCACTGAGTGAAGTGACTGTTCTTGGTCAGGCTTCTGAGAAACACGTAACCTCTGCAAAAATCCTTCCAGAAGCTTTGGGGGTGTCAGCTGCCTTGTGTACTGGTGAATATTCATTACAGATGTATTTCAGTTCACAAGATGTGATTCTTTTTGTAAAAGAGAGATGTTGTAAATGTTTTATGAGCAGTCAGTCTGTGGTGCCTGTGTCATCTGATGTCCCCTTTATCTTACTGCACTAGCAAACAGGAGAAGGGATCACCCCCATCACATTGGATCGATGACTGAAGAACAAGGCAAATCCAGCTCCTGGGAACAGGAAAACAAAAGATATCAAGTGACTGAGTGATAGTATGTCTGAGAAAATTATAGCAGAGACAGCAGGCATTTTAAACTAAATTGCTGATGTTGTCCACTCCTGTGATCCTGGTGTTAATGAGATTAGTTATTTATTAATAAGTATCTGCAAAGTTGCTTCTACTGTACCATACAGAAGGCTCCAGGGAGACCTTCTTGCAGCCTTTCAGCACTTGAAGGGGCCTGGCAGAAAGATGGGGACAGAATTTTTAGCAGGGCCTGTTGGGACAGGACAAGGGGGGATGGTTTGAAACTCAAAGAGGGAGATTTAGACTGGAGAGAAGGAGAAATTGTTGGTGCTGAGGGTGGTGAGAGCCTGGCCCAGGCTGCCCAGAGAGGTGGTGGCTGCCCCATCCCTGGCACCATTGCAGGGGAGGTTGCCCGGGGCTCTGAGCACCCTGCTCTAGCTGCAGATGGCCCTGCTCCTTGCAGGGAGCTTGGACTGGATGACCTTGAAAGGTCCCTTCCCACCCAAACCAGTCTATGATCTTGAGTTGCAAGAAATAGTACAAACAGCTCTGTGTAATGTAAACTTAATTGGTGGAATCAGTAGATTTAAAGCGCAGTAGGTATCCAGAGACTGTTCATATAGCATCCTGGCTGCCTAAACCATCATTAAAGCTTCTATACGCATCAGCTACCTGATGTTCAGAGTGGGTGCCTGAGACCCGAAACCAATCTTTTGCATGAACTCCATCTTTTTCTTTCTCCATACCTCTCTCTTGCTATCTCAAATCTTGCCTACAATAGGCAAGAGGAAGACTGGAGTGGTTATTTATCCTCCCACTCATTTCTGGGGTCAGAAAGCCATGAAGAAATGGACCAGGTATCACTATCTGTTTTCTAGGTCACTTCTGCCTAAGCCATGGATATCTCTGGGATCATAGGAAAAAAAGAAAATGTTTCCTTCTCCAAAACTGCTTTTATTAAATTTTTTTATTAATTCAGTCTTCCCCCTAGCTAAGCTGGTATCTTCTGGATTGGTGACTCCAGCCCCAAGACATCCACGGGCTATGGGGGATGATGGAAAGCTCCCTCCTGCACTGTATCACAATAAAGTGACTTCGGTGATCTTGAGGCTTCCATCTTTGCATAGGCTGTAGCTCACCAGGAGGCATATGTAATTTCAGAGCAAAACAATCTCTTTTTTTGGCTCCTATTGATGATAAAATCCCTTTTTAATTTTTTTTTTCCTACCCTTTTCTTTTCCTGCCAAGTTTCATATCTGGATATTAAGCTGTGTGTGTCTTTCCTTTAAAGAAAGAAAATTCTCTAGTGGGTTTTCCTTGTCTCTTCAAAGTTTTACTATAGTATGTAGTCAGGCCTGCTGCACTACATTCACTTGGTCACCATCTCCGGGGTCAAAGTTCCCAGTTTCACAGAGGATGAAGGATGAAGCACTTCCATACATGCAACATCTTAAATGACAGGTCTGCATGACAGTAAACGGACAGGAGAGTTTAGGTGGCTCATGATGACAAAGACACTGTAGAGGTCCACGGGAAATGCCCACCCCCACACAAGAGAGAAAAGCTTGGATAGCTCCCAGGAGATGCAGTACTTTGAGGCTGTGGTCATCTCTTCCAGGAACAGGTGCTGAGAACTTGGTATGGAACGCTGCTGGTTTATCCATCTCGCACAAATGGTGACAATAATATTTATAAAATGAAGAGAGCTACTCAAGAAATGCATGTTTTTATTAACATGTGCTGTCCAGGGGTGATGGGAGGAGGGAAATGGCCAGTGTTGATTTGCAACTAGATATACAAGCTGCCCATCATTTCTTTAGATGTGTGCCATCCATTTTATTGTGTTACATTTACCACACCGTGTTCCTTTAGCAACTGCAGCAAAGGGTTACACAGAAAAAGCATTCCAGACACGTCAAGTTTATTGATAAGTTCTGTTCAATGTAATTTAGCTGTGGAATGGAGGAGGAAAACAAGTGCTGTGTGATCACCAGCTCTTTCCCTGTGCTATATACAGAACTGGAGAGATGTATCGCATACTCTGATGATAGATGATCACCAGTAGCAAAATCACCTCATCTGTGCCCTGCACCCACTGATCTTCCAAAATGAGACTTTGATTAATATTCCAGATAGGAAGGAACAAGGAATACTCTTTGGAAGACAGGTTTTTTGGGTTTTTTTTTCTCCTTACCACTAAAATGAGCTTGGATTTTAGGCATAAAACATTCAGAGGAGAGTTTTGTACCAGTGGCAATTTCATATCTTGTGATTCAGTGGAAAACTGGAGAAGGTGGTGCCACACCTGCCTTGGAGATGTGGTGGATCCCACCTGTTTGTATCTCAGCATTTTCCACAGTTAGAAACGGCCCCATGAAAAAAAGAATTTTGAAAAGTTTAGATCACTTTCAGGGAAGTTTAGATCACTTTAGATCAGGAGCTATCAGCTTGTATGATAGAACAAGCCAGCACTGAACTAACTGTGATCTTGAAGTGTTGTAAGCTGCAGGAGCACTTGCTAATATTTTTTTAGGTAGGGACCAAAAAAAAATCTTCGGCTTGGCTAGCAGACACCCACTGCTACTCACCTATGTAGTCCCACTGGAGGGTTAAAGCTGCCTCGAGGTGTCATGCTGCAACGGGGCCTTACCAATTCGAAGTGAGTAATTAAAACGCTGCAGATGGGGCTTTGCAAAGAGTCTCGGTGGCTCTTCACTTTCGACCTCCATGGCTGTCCACTGACCTGCAGCAGGGCTGCTTGCTGGTCATCGGTAGGGAAAATCACTATTGCAAAGCTGATGAGTGCAAAGAAAGCTTTCAGAGCAAGCCCTCACTGGTATCTGAAGGTTGAGGACCCTTGCAGATGCCTCCTGTGTGCTCAGCAAGCGCAGTCGCAGGGCGCGTGAGCACTTGAGACCCCCCCCCCCCACCTCTGCCTCTCCCCAGGCAGGACCCAAGCAGCCCCACGTCTGTGCAGAAGCCATCCTTGCTAAGCACCACGCGATCCGTTTGGGATGGCTCAGCCCAGCTGGCAGCACCAAAAACAGCATCGAGGAACAGCTGTAGGTGCCAGGCTGCCAAGCGCACAGCGCAGCTGATGTGCCAGCTGATGCCTGCAAAAGCCACGCGCGCCGTTTCCCAACGCTGCTGCTCGGCTCACACCCAACATACTTACCTCCGAATGGAATGGCAAGGTCAGTTTTATATCCTCGGTTGTCTGGGGCTACTATTTAGACTGAACCTTTGGGTTTCGAGCTTTAACAGAAAATATCTAGGAGTTGCTGTAAGATTTTACTGAGAAGCAGATGTTAAACACAGGTTAATATATTAAACTCTATATATGTTTCCCCCAAATCATGTGTTCCATGTGTTCCATCATCCTGGATTCGATGGTCTGCAACATCTGAGGCATAGGGCAAGGTGTCCTCTCTGAGGAGGGTGACCTTTGTAGGATGCAGGACTAGAACTTGATCACATTGGAATAATTCAGGAAGATCTGGGCATTTCTTTCATTTTATTTTCCTTTTTTTTTTATTTTAACCCCCAAGAAACTGAGCAAGATTCCTGTGTTGTCAGAAAATCCAAGATTTTTCTGGGATAGTTCTTCATTCTTTGGTTGCAGAAAGAAACATTGAGAAGCTGGTTTTGCTCACAGAAACACTACAGTGGTTTCCTCTGCTGGTGCAGCAAATTCCCAGCTTTCAGAATTGCGTTGGTATTTTAAGGATCATGAGTTTTGCACCCATTTATATTTTGTTAAATACATATTTTTCCCAGGCTTTCCGTGAAGCTGTTTATCATCACGTCCCTGGGTATTTGGACACATACCTGAATATTGTGTCATTAAAACTGCAGAATTACCTCCATCTGGATGGCAAGCTGGGGTGAAAAGCTGTACTCGGTTATAAGGGACTAAGCACAGACAGGGAAACAGGGCAAGTCAGATATTTATTCAGTCTTGAGCCAATCCTCTGCAAAGCCTCAGGTGAGGTGGTTTATCCATCTGAGCCCCAGGAAATCGCAGTCACAGTGGAGTTGGTGTTGAGAGAATATGACTGCTGCTGTCATGCTTTGATTTACTGGGGGTTTCTGTGCCAGCTGTTGAGGGTATGACCAGATTCACAACATTTTGTCCAGTTAAAGCCTCCTCTTGGCTGACTATTGCAGCTCCGACAAATACTAGCTTATTCTCAGCATCTTGTGGGTGTGGATGTTTCCCCAAGCACTATCAGAGTTTTTCTTCTGCCTTTGTTTTTTTCTTCCGCCTTTGTTTTTTTCTTCCTTGATGGACACTGCTGTGCAGTACAATGTCACAAACACATGAGTGGCGACACTGAAAAGCAGCCTGAAAGTAATAATTTTGGCTTTTGTTGGTGAGTTTATATGATCTGCAAGACTCACTTGGACGTGTATCACAAAGTAGTTGTTCCTTGCTGCTGTAATTAAACGTGTCTGTTAGAAACTCCCAGTCTTTTTTGGCATTTCACCAGCTGATGTTCAGACCTGTTGTGTTTTTCCACATCAGGTTGGTGCCCTCCAATTTGCAGATGTCTGTATCATAGCAGTACCTCTGTCAGACTTGCTCTGTGAGCTGCAGGTGTTAATCAGGAAATCTTCGCAAAGAAGGAAGAGGTAGGAGTTTGAAAGGTCATAGATTCTACCATTCATTTTTGTTTGATTTATTTTTTCTTAGGGTTTTTTTCTTTTAAGCATAGCAGTAACTGTTATGATTAAGTCATGGAGTGACGATTAATTCATAATGACATCAAACAACATGCATGTGAACATAGGTAACACACATAACTTGTATTTCTAACAAGGTTAGAGCTTCTCTCCTTGGTCTTGGTTGTCCTGCTGCCTAGACAAGTAGAAAAAAGTGAGTCTCTTGTTTGAGTCTGGTGATGCGATGGCTGGAAATTACTTCCAGTTGTGTTCTGCAGACACCTTGTTCTGCCACAGACTCAGTGCTGCAGGTAAAATCACTATCCTGTTTTAACCAGCCTGCCTTGCACACTTCCCTTTTGACAGCAATGTCTAATGTTGTTGTCCGCCGTTTGTAATTCAGAGATTCCATATGTCCTGGCAGGCCCTTCCTGTCTCCAAAAGATAATGAAAGAAACAGAACAGGTTTTTCTCGAGAATGTTCCTCTCCCCCAAGGCACAGTGTTTTCCTCCAGTGCAATTTAAACTTGAATAACAAAGATGTCGATTGCTAAGCTAATTCTACTTTGTTGTTCCAGCAGAATGATTTTTTTTGCTTTGGGTTTTTTTAT
>JANVCC010010235.1:816272-863869 GCA_025345505.1 Todiramphus chloris collaris
TTGTTTTTTTTTTTTTTTTTTTTTTTTTTTTTTTTTTTTTTTTTTTTTTTTGGTGCTAAGGCAAAACCACTTTTAAGTGATAGCTGGAGCACCAGATGAATCAAGTTTGGCTTCCTACTGTGCTCAAGAATGAGATGTTGATTTTGCAATAGCTGATGAAGTAAAACAAACTCCAAAGCACAGCTACTCTGCCTGTGGGAACAGGCAGGACAGCATTCAGCTTTGGATTTTTGTTTTCAGAGATGAATGAGGTTTCAGAACTCAAGATAATGCTATTTGTGTGTACTAGTGGTAAGTTTGCAGGAAACTTCCGTAAATCATGTCCGTGAAGTGTCTCAAAACGCAAAATACTATTCATTCTGCAATTCTTTGTGTAATCTAAGAATAGCAAAATGTGTAACAGTGTGCAACTGGTCCAAATAATCATGGGAAAAAAAAAATCCCTCGTTTTTACTTCGAATAATTGTTTTGGCATCCATGTCAGATTCAAAAGCTGCTTTTGCTAAAGCATATAAAGAGCAAAAAAATCTCTCATAGTGTGTGAGGCCCAAATCTGCTCACAATTTTGCCAATATGGATCCAAAGTCATTGTGCTCGAGTCAATGGAGTTAGTCAGGATTTGCCCCGGGAGTGAATGAGAGAAGAATTCGACTTATTTTGTGTATGACAAGAGATTATTGCCCAAATTGTGGCTTGATAAAAACAAACAAGCGCTGATTTCAAAGGCCCGTCTTCACAGCGGGTAAAGGATGGTCCTGATAAAAACTGTAACCATAGGGAGTATTTAACTGGTGTGCTCGTAGAGCACCAGTTTAGCAAACACAACCCGTAACAGGCAGCTCAGACCCTTAGCAACTTCAGAGTATTTTGCATAAATATCAAGGCACTCTTCAGGTGCTCCAAGACAGGCAGACAGATGCTGAAGTGCTTCAGCAGGAGACAGAGCGATTGCTGCTTTGCACAAGTCAACGTTAAATGAGTATTGAGAATAATCAGTGAGTTCCCAACTGGAAATAGGGTGAAGTGCCAACAACCACATTACCGCTGCTGAAGTAAAGGCACCCTGCAAAGCGGGTGCTTCCCAAGGTAGCTCAGATAGACACAGTTTCAAAGGAGTTTGTGTTGGTTTGGGTTTATCACCAAGACAAAGATGGCATCTCGTTGGTTTGTTCCCCTCCTTTGGTGCAGGAGGGTTTAGTCCTCGCTCACTTTGTGCGTGCAGACTGGAGGTATGGATCTGCAGATCTTTGAGGAAGACGAGTGTGATGAGTGAGATGAGGTTTGCCATGGGCGTGGTGTAGAATGGTGTGTGATAAATAGTCGTAAAAGGCAGAGATGCTGCAGGGTGGCAGGTTGCCTCCAGGACACCGGTGCTTCTGTGCACACGGGGATGTTTCATGCCTGCAGCCACCCTGGAGCTCTCATCCTCTCCACTTCCCTGTCCATGCTGACAGCGTGGTTCAGCTCTTGTTTCTGCTTTCCTTTTTCCTTACCCAAACTCTTTGGTGACTCGTCACCAGCTTTGCTGCCTTGCTTCACCTGTTCACTCATTCTTGTGGCATAACCCTGTTCTTCCACCAAGGGACACTCCTGTTAGACAATAGCTAGGCACCATCAGGAGCTCCTGCTCAGTTCTCCATATTCACCCCATGAGAACATGACCTGAAGGGATCTGCAGTGACTGTCATAACTGCTGCTAAGCAGTCCCATGTTGTTGGAGTCAGAAAAACACGAGTTTATCAGCCAAAGCACTATTCTGCCCTGAAGATATTGCTTCCTTCTGGAGCTAAGGGGGTTTTATATGCTCTTAGCTGAAGGATCTCAGTCTCCACTTGTCAGTCTTTACAGCTTAACAATAATTTTAGCAACCAGTTTGAAGCAAGCATTTCTCTACTCTGGCCATTGAATGAACGGGTTTATAGCATCAGCTCTTTCTGCAAGACAGGGAGGTGGTTTCAAGTTCTTCCAGCCACGCTGCAATGTAACCTCATCCTGATTTTATGCTGTCTGTGTCTTGTGTTTCAAATGACCATTTCTGAATGCTTATTTTCAGCAAAGGAACTGGAGTCACTTATTTTCTTTATTAAGCTTGTATGTGCCCATGAAAAGCAGTAATGGTGTTGTGGTCCATAGCAAATCAGTTCTGTTTAGCTTGCTGGAAATTTCTCCGGTTTCCGAAGTCTTCATGCCAGATGAAGAGCAGTGGAGTCATCTGGGGATTCCGTATCTAGCAGATGAGATAAGTGAACCAAATTCCACTTGATTGAGATAATATTCAGAACAAAAGGGTCTGTTATCAGTGGCTGTATTAAAAGTATTGATCCTGCCAAGCCCACTGGGAGAAAAGCAAGGTTTGGAGACTGTCCTGAAAGTCAAATATTACCATACTGACATGGTAGATTGCTGTAACTTGGTCAGATTCTGGGTACTAAGAATAGACTCACCTCAACCTTGGGGGTGAGATTGTTTGCCCGTTAAAAGCACTTAAATGTAGGTGTCTTCCTGGCCCATGCAGCAAGGTGATGTTCAAACTGGCATCTAGTACTGTCCCTTTTGGCTTTGCAATCTCTCTTTGAGGGTCCTCTGCCCATGGTGTGTGATGAACTCAGCCAACACTGGTAGAAAAAGTGTTAGGGAGTAGCTCAGATGGGCAGGAGCATCTTAAAACTGATGTAATGGTCTGACCACACAGCAGCTTGGGTGAAGTGGCATGGACATTTGGGGCATCCTGTCCTGGTTCAAAGGGAGGCAGTTGACCAGTGCCAATATTTGCCATGAGGACATCAGAATGTGATGTTCGTACCTTATGTATAAGAAGTAAATAGGGATACGGTAGGTGTAAAGCTACCCATCCATTCAGAGGCTACAAGATGTCTGCCAAAACATTTCTCGATGTCTAAGACCAGCAGGGATCCATATAAGGAGTTGTTTTTCACATCACGGAAGCCAAAAGTTATTGCAAAGATCTGAAGAAAGTTCACGTTTTGGATCTTGTTGACTAAGATGGGATAATCAGAAACGCCTAGGGTGTGCAGCTGGTAGAACACTGCAGTGTCTGCTTAGGACTGGTCTCTCAGATGACTCTGTGGAGGAGATGTCAACAAGGTTGAACCAGCTCCCCAAAACTCCACTTCAAACATAGATCTCTTTGAGAAGCCTCAAGGTTCCCCACTCTAATTCTCAATGATGTCAGACAGCTGAAAGCAAAGCCACTACCTACTGACATCTCAAAGATTAGCAAGGGAAGAGGGAGACTTTGTGGATGCACTTGGAAACTTCAAGTGGCTCTAAAATGCTTGTAAAATCCCTGTGGATGCACTCTTTATTTGCATTCAGTGATTGCTTCCATTGAGGAGGAGACAAAATAGCAAGGTACAACCAAATCTGGAGTGAGGTACAAAAAAAAACCTCCTGAAAAACTTTGCTGTAATTTGTTTTTAGCTGTTGGAACAAGCAACAGCCCCGAAAGAAATCTTGAACTGACTATGTGCATCAGTGTCAAAGGATGGGAAAACATCAGCCCTTCTATTTCATTGCTTTGCAAAGAAATACTGAAGTTTTGTTGTGGGTTGATGGTTGTTTGGTTTTTTTTTTACAGTTCCGTTTGGAACTCAATAAATTGAATGGATTTTTTTTTTCTTCGTTTTCAACTTTTCCTGGTAATAAGCATCTGCTCCATGCGAAACTGAGGGATGTAGGAAAAAAGTGAATAAACAAGTGGCGAAATTGATTTACACAGTGCCCCCCATCAAAAGAAATTATTTGCAAAATTCTGGAGAATTTAGGTGGATGTTTTCCATCAGTTGTGGGGTTTTAAGGGCTGGCATCTTTGCACCATAGGGGGGATTTTTGGTAAGCATTAACACCCATGATCCCGAGAATATTCACAGCAGTGATGGATGTGGATCCTCAGTAGACAATTGAGACCTCTTGAGTGATGGAAAGGGATTTAAAAAATAGGGTTTCAAAATGAAAAGAAGATTGGAAAATTCACATATTTCACTTCCATGTTTTCTTAATCTTCCCCTTCACAGCTGTGGCACTGAAGTAGCAAAATTGACCTTTCTAGACCAGATTTGACCCACGGTGAGAAGTGTTACTCCCACAGTTTCAAGCTTTTCAACTAATTTGGCTTTATTGCCCCAAATTATAAAGTAGAAGGTGTTTGTGCTTGGGATTTGCTAAGGCTGGATGTATTCTCTCAAAGCCAGAATATACAATTACTCAGAAGCACATGTCTGGGATGGTTAAGAAATATCACTATTCTATAGTTCTTGTTGTCTTACATCATGGATGATGTTACCAGTAAAGGGTCTTGGGCTACAAAATGCTGTCCATCGCCTGCCCCAGCACAACAGCCTTTTTCGTGTGTTGGCTCCTCAAGCTGTAGAGGTCCTCCCAGCAAATATAACACCCATCATCTGCCAGCGGTCGATCAAAAATAAGAGCGAAGCAAACAAGGGAAGCAATCCTGGACCCAGGCCACTGAAGTTTCATGCTTTCAAAGGGAGTGGCTAAATGAGATGTGGATGTCTCCAGGTGCCTTTCCCAGAAAAACCTTAGCACCAATATTTGTATTGAACTTTTATGTCCTTCCTGCAGAGGAAGTCGTGGGCCTTGCATCCGTGACATCACTGGAAAGCTGTGACATCATTTACTTGCACAGGTGGACGCATGGCTCCAGTGCTGGAGAAGGGGCAGCAGGGCTCCTTTCCCTTCCAGGGGTGCACTCTGCATTTGTCAAATGTGGTGGCAAGCTTGTGTCACCAACCCAGCCCCTCCTTTTGTCCCTCTCTGAGAGGTTAATTAAAATGGTGCTGACAACAGCATATGCTCAGTAATTACCAGTACAAGTCGGTAAGCTGGAAAGCATCTCTGTGGAGAAGGACCTGGGAGTCTGGTTGACAAGTTGCCTATGAGACAGCAATGGACCCTCATGGACAAGAAGGCCAGTGGTGTTCTGTAGTTCAGGAAGAAGAACATAGCCAGCAGGTCGAGGGAGGTTCTCCTCCCCCTCAACTCTGCCCTAGTGAGGCCACCTCTGGAGCACTGTGTCCAATTCTGGGCTCACCAGTTCAAGAGGAACTACTGGAGGTAGTCCAGTTGAGTCTATGAAGATGCTGAGGGGCTGGAGCATCTCTGTGGCCCGGAAAGGCTGAGAGCCCTGGGGCTGTGCAGCTGGAGAAGAGCAGCCTGAGAGGGGAGCTGAGCAATGCTGAGCAAGAGCTAAATGGTGCCTGGGTGTTTTGGTTTTTAAGGGGGAATATTGTGGCTTGTTAATGATGTTGTCTTAAACAATGTCCATGTATCCCATCATCTCACATCGCAATCTGATCTAGTTTTGTCCTACTCTGGCAGGGGGGTTGGACTCAGAGGTCCCTT
Organism: Todiramphus chloris collaris; assembly: GCA_025345505.1. Classification (NCBI taxonomy): domain Eukaryota; kingdom Metazoa; phylum Chordata; class Aves; order Coraciiformes; family Alcedinidae; genus Todiramphus; species Todiramphus chloris. The sequence goes on from JANVCC010010235.1 coordinate 821,655, forward strand.
CCAACACATAACAGTCTGTGATTCTGTGATTCACTTGTTGGGAGTTGAAAAGTGGAAGTAGATCAGGCTGACTTACATCTTCTGTAAAGAAATTAAGGTTAGATGTGTAGATGAAGTGACATCAATACCCATAGAGGTGCAGCAGGCTGGTTCAGGATTGGGTTTCACTTGATGTAACACGGGCAGATGTAACACAACAGACTCTGTCTGCCACATAGAATTCACAAGTCCTAGTTCTTCTCTAGCAGTAAAAAAAACCCCAAAAAACCTAGAAAATCTGCCTGAGCTTTTGAAATGTCTCTGGGACTTACAGAGTGTTGTGATGACTCTTTTCCCACCCTTTTCACAGGAAAAGTGTCTTCAGCCACGTGGCCACCAGCATGAAGGGGGCACAAATTGAACTCAACCACTGAAAACAGGACAAGGGGCAAATTTTGATGATCCCAAATTTTGGGAGAGGAGGGACGATGTGTGAGATGCCCTTTTCCCAAATGAAAGCTTGTAAGGGATGCTCAGCTGTATCTGCCTCTCTGGCAATGACCGTAGGATGCTCTGACACTTGATAAGTGCCTCCATGGTGAAGATAAGTTACAATACGCTTTGAGATCACCAGACATAAAAGGCTGCTATAAATGATAATTACAACTTAATGATGTAAGCTCGCTGTTTCCAGATCAGAGTCGATGCAGCATTGAAAACAACGTTGAAAAACATGAAGCAGTCAGTGGTGAATGGCTGGGGCAGGGAGGATTATGAGTCTTCCCCCTGCTAATGGGCAATGTGGGGGCATCACCTGTCTCTCCATACTATGCCAAACATGTCCCATTGGCATGTGTGAATGCTGACAGGAGGAAGGTGAAACGAAAACTCTGTTCATACGTATTACTCATGTGCAAGCTGTAGATTTCACTTTTATTTTTTTCTTTTTCTTTTTTTGGCAAAGAAATCTCCTCTTCCTTCGAGCCCATAAATGAAATATGGCAGGCCAAGGGATTCTTAAAATTTAGCCAAGCGCAGATCATAACTTACTTAGGATAATGCCCCATTTCTTTCCTATTTACATTCATGGAAAGGTGAGGTTAAGAAAACACGATAGTATATTTTTTGTCTCATAGCAATAGAGCCTCTGGAAATGGGGAGTAGTTTCTAATGATTTTTCCATGAGTGGCCTGAGTTTCACTCTAGCACTCTGTGACTTTCAGGTAAAACGCTGATTTAATTTCTTCTCCATGATACTTTGAGGGAAGAATGTTAGTGGGGAAAAACATCGATTCTTAGAGTCCTAATATGGGTTCTGTCTCTTTTCAATATATACGTGACGTAGTGAGGAAAAGATGGGCACTAACAAAACACATAACACTTCTTGTGCACATGTGAAGATGGACATTTTTACAGCATGAATTCTGGGTAATACCATACTCAGCAGTCAGGCTGAGAAAGGAGGATTGATGAACGTTTAGCACCTCCTCCAGTTTACCTAAACCTGAAATATAATTATTAGCTAATGATCATTGTGTGGTCTAAAGCCAAAAAGGGACACCAGTATGCTTGGTCTGGCCATAGGCAAAGTTTTGAGCTTTCTTCCAATTCCTTTTGTAGTGAGCCAGCCAAGACATGTCCTTCAGAAAGGTAACTTGATTTCATGCCTTAGGTCTTGCTTTATCTTCACTCATCATCCTGCTTAAGAAATGTGTGTCTCACCATAATTTCACTCTATCTAGCTTTACCTTCTGGCCATTGGATCTTGTCATGCCTTTCTTTACTTGAGCAAAAGGCTATTTTTAACTAGTATGACTCCCAAGAAGATATCAATATGTGGTAATAGTTGCCATTCAATCTACTACGTGGAAAGATAAATTGATAGAGCTTTGAGACTCTGATTTAAACCTTTTCTTACCTTAACTTTTATCATGATTTACCATTTGGTCTCTGCTAAAGTCTCCAGGACAACTGAAATGTGAACTTGCTGTCTGTAGTGATTTCTCAGCTTCCTACAAACACATTATCAGAGCAAACAGGAAAGCGTGCGCTGTGTTGATGTGCATAAATGAAAAATGGCTCAACAGCTTTACTCTAACACTTCCCATAGATTCATCTGTTAAATGTAATACATGCACTTGCATTACGGTAGGGGAGGTGATGTGTTCGCAGAGAAGTGTTTTATTTTCAGCAAAAATCTGTCCTAACTCAATCCCTCTCTGCCCATGTGAAGCGTGCCCAGCAGTTTTAGTGTAATGTGATGATTTTCACCAGTTGTGCTGATCCCTAGCAGTCACTACACCCTGTCCAAGAGATGGGTTTCTTTCAGTGGGGGGTGCAGAAGTGTATCCTGGGGTCTGTATTTCAGCTCAGGTTTGGGGATGACTTGGATGTATAATGTGTAGGGCGAGGGATTTCTCCTGTTGTCCTGATCTTTCTTTTCTCCTTCCACAGTTTACGAGGTGGTGACAGTGACAGGAGATGTCCGTGGAGCAGGAACCGACGCCAACGTCTTTGTTACTCTCTTCGGAGAGCTTGGGATTACTCCCAAGACTCATCTCACAAGCAAGTGAGTACCTGGAAGGAAATCTTCATCTTTGAGGCCTTTCCTTCAGTAACTTTTATTTCATCTTGACGAAACATAACGTTGTGCTGGTGGATGTTGAGGGAATAGATCCAAGAAGCGTCTCGAGATCACTAGGGAAATCTGAATTTTTGACATTGCCTATCTCCTACCAAATCCCTTGCAAACCTGCATTCCTGTCTGTAGGTGGAAATGTGTGTTCAGATCCATATTACATAAGGCTCACACTTGCAAGGTGGGGGGGATATTTGCTTTTCTTAAAGCCTAAATTAGGAGCTCTCAATTTAAGAGCTAAGAATACTCACCACTTGTTGGAGTCAGCATGGTGGGCTATGCTCTCATGCCTAAATCCCACCGAGGTACAGACCTTAGTGTCCTCGAATGGAGTAACTCAGTGGGTTTGAAGAGACGTTGTTGATGGGTAACCACCCACATGCGACCTTAGGAAATGAGGCAAGCAGAAACGGAAGAATTCAAGCTGGTTCCTAATTCGGACTGTTTCCATCCTATCTGCTGTACACCCTGTTGCACACCGCTGTGGTTGCACATTGCTGTGGTGGCACTGTTCTGCTGTCCTCCACCTGATGCCAATGCCACCACCTGGGTGCAACTTCTCAGTACTTCTCACTGTGTTGAATGTATTTCAAACTATATTTTATGGTCAAAGAACCTACTACAAGGCTTTTGACTCTCTCAATAGCTTTAAAAAAAAAAAAGAAAAAGAAAATAAGAAAAAATGAACATCAGGGCCAGCAGGTGCTCAGCTCCCATGAGAGCAAGATGACTTTTAGATGACAAAGTCCCAGCTCGACACATATTAATTTCCCCTAGCCCAGACCACTGCACTAAGATAAAGCAAAAATCCCTTCTCCATGGGGTCATGGAGAGGCTGCGTGTCTCTGTTTTGTGATGTGCTTGCTGTTTTGGTTTTCTTGAAAATGTGCTTCAGAATTATTAATCCTGTGCTAATGTCACACGGTAACATCACATTTTCTCCATTTCTACAGCGCCGACAAGAGGTACCTGCAGCTATTTTAAATTTTACCCTCAAAAGAGCTTCTCTTCCCAGTGAAGCAACTCAAACATGAGAGTCTGTAAAGAAAATGATATGGGAATGGTAAAGAAAATACATGAAATTTCAGCCCTGTTTGCCATATTCGAAATTCACAAATCAGAGCCAGGCAAAGGAGTTTTATTATTTTAAAAACCCTAGAAACACCAAGGAGGACTTAACTGTTCATCTCTTGTACATGTATACAAAATTATTTGTCTCTGTTCTGTGATTTTCGCCTAGACATCCCAGCAAACTTACGAAGTAGAACACCATCTCTCTTGGTTTAACAGAGAAGGAAACTGAGACAAGGAGGTAAAAGGTGTCATGGTCCCATAACAGGTTAGTGGCAGTGCTGGGACCAGCAGCAGCTCCGCTGGGGGAAGAGCTTCTAGCACCCAAACCTGCCTCATAGTGTTTGGCAAATCCATCGAAGCAACATCTGCTTTCCACGGAGTTGTCTTGTGGTCAGCGTTTACATAATGAGGCTTTTCATTCTGAAAGTGTTATTCTGCACAGGGCCATGGAAAGAATCCAAGTATTTACCTTAAAAACACCCCCAAAACTGTATGCCCTTTAGAGAATAAGTCAAGACATACCCATAATAGATTTCATAATCAGCTGTGCCCTTAAATGAGCTATTGGTTGTAGAAGCTATTGGTTGTATTGGTTGTCACCCTGGTTAGTGCCTGTTCTTTCCTCCTGGACTCACCACTTTTTACTTATTTGTATATATTTATATATATATAGATAGATATATAGATATATATAATTTTTTTAAATGAAAAAAAGAAACAAAGGGATGATTTCAGGACACAGCAGCAGCAATCAGAGTTTGTTCAAACCTGAGTTAGCATTCTGGGCTTGGTCCCTGTTGCTGCAGAAAGCAGGTGGCTGAGCTGTTGGTAAGGAAGGACGAAAGGCACGGGAAGACAACCTTTTGCAGTTCAAGGCTCTTAAAACTGGTCCCACAGGAGGTGACCGCTAGAACTGCAACTGCAGCTTTCCACTGGGGGCTTCCCAAACATCAGCAAAATTTCTGCATCTCTAAGCAAATTCTGGCGTGTTACGGGGCTTCATCAAGGAACAGTGAGGAGAAAAAAAACATTGTCTGAATGTAGGAGTGTCTGCAGATTTGTTTAATTGATAGCCTTGCCTCCTAAGTATGAAGCAAACAGTGAAACAGTCAGTTTTGCCACTAAATTCATTATGCAGTTTTGTGAATATGGCAAAAGGATGGAATCTCATGCATCTTTCAACTACATGAGTTTACATGAGTTCACTTATGACTGCAAATGCATGACATTTTATAGGTGTTTACATTTCCCCGGGTATGACAGAAAGCTAAAATATCATGCATTGCTTAAAGATGGTACTACCGTTTCAGCTTCTGGTTAGAATGGGTTTCTCTTATTTCTTTCGTGATCGTGTGCTGGTAGTGAAACACATGACATTTCAGATCTTTTTGTCAGGTGTGGTAGAGGGAAGACGTGGCAAGCTGATGAAATATCATGTGTTTTAACATCAGCCCACAATAAGGTAACTGTGGAAAACAGGCACAAGCCTTCATCGTGACTTGTCAGGAGGAACATCAGTACTGGAAGTGGCAGCACCCAAATTCTGTCCTAAAAGATGCGTTTAGTTAGGTAAGGAGGTTTAACCAAGTAGTGTTTGAGTCTGGGAGATACTGGAATGAGTTCTTCCTTGAGGTCACTATCTGCTAGTGTAGGGGGACAGTAACACCTCCCCATTAGTGCTAGAGATGGTGGGTGGGTGCTGGCAAAGTGCTTGCTCAGCACAGGCCACCGTTGACAAAATCCCGTGTGAAAACCCAGCTGAACAAACTCCCCAGATCCCCACCTGCCACCCTGCACTAGCTACAGCTCAGCCAGAAGCTAAAAGCATTACCACAAATAAGTTTCTCTCCATGGGCTCCATCACAACCACGCAGGTGGACGCCAAGGCACCGTTTGGTGGCACTCTGGCAGTCACTAAGACCTCTCCTACAGGCACGAGATGCTTTGCCATGGCCCAGAGCTGACGGAACAGTGCTGATTCTCTATAGCACTTTATCTCTCTGTGCTCATGTGCTTTCCGCCACGCTGAGGCTGAGGACTGGCTGAATACAAAACTCAGCTCTGAACGCTGTTGCCGGCTCATTCACAGTATCAAGTAGCAAATTTATTTATTTGTTGTTAAGTGTAAATGAATCCACGTTTCACTGTCAGGCTTACCTGGTCCAGCTTGTGACAACTGCAGTAAATATTCATGGAGAGATTTTTCCTTTTATGAAAAAAAAACCCAAACCAAACATAAAGAAAAAAGGGAAAAAAGAAAAGGTGGGGGGGAAGAGAGTAAGGATTTAGCAGCTACAGCAATCTGCAGGAAAGATGAAATAATTGGTAAGTGACAGCTGGCTTCTTACTGGATTTGAGGAGTGTGCAGTGGATTTTATTTTTATATATATTTTTTTAGTTCCTATGTTGAATACCTTTAATTGGCAGCCTCTTCTACTTGGTCTTGAGTCACTATACAGAGCTTTTCCTTCTCCTAATGCCAGCAAATACATATGAATTGCAGAGTATGTGTGTGATGGTCTTTTGAAGCTGTTAATGTTTGCAGCTCCACTACAGCTAAGCCCTACGGAGCTGCAGAAGACTGGTTGTGCTGTTTAACTGATCTGGAATAAATAAACACAGAGAAGCAACCTTACTTACTCTGAATATTTAATAAAATGAGTTAGGAAGTCTTAGAAAGTTGATACAGATGGGACTGTTCGGACTCGGAAGCAAACGAACCCCAAGTGCAGTGGAGGAAGAATTTTCCCATGGCTGTTGCAGCACTTCTTCAGAGAGAGAGTTGCGAGACTTTTCCTTTAATGACAAGGGATGTTTCCTATTTTTAAAGCTGCTTATGGATCTAACTGTACTCTGATTTATGCCTGTACAAATATGCGGCACTTACACTGCGCTCTGAAGACTTAATGATCTGAAGCAGCGTTAAGTGACAGCACATTAGAGTCTATATTCCCTTCTGAAAAAGAAAGAAAGTAGGAAATTTACTGTCTCTCTTGCTCGGGCTCACTGGATGGCCCGTCTCTAGCATTTCAGGAGCAAAACCACCTTGAGAGGATGCTTTAGATGGTGGCGTTGAATAACCCAAACATAATAGCCAGTAAAATTGGCATATGGATGCATTATAATCCACCTGCAGCTATGCAAGTAGCAGCTGGTGGTACAACTACAAGGAAGGTCAAGCCTTAGAGGGAGAAACAGGAATGTACTCAAAACAGGAAGTTTTTAAAGGAAATTTTCCTGCTAGACCAGATCGCTGCTGGTAAGCGCCAGCAGCATTATTCAGACCGTAAAACTTGGACGGTTTTCCCCATGGGATGAGTGTCAGGTGTCTTCCTGGAACAAACACAACCTGTCTGCCTTGATCAAAACCCTGCCCCTACCCAACTCCTCAATCTTGCTCTTGAAAAATGTCTGAGTTCACTCTCATTAGAAGTTTCAAAAACATTTCTCCACGGGAATGGAATAGAATTTTTCAACAGGGTAAAATTTTCCCCCGAATTTGGCAAAATAGATGCAATTCAAAATGTGATTTAATACTGGGAAAACACAACCATTTAGGTTGGAAGAGACCTTTAAGATCATCAAGTCCAACCGCTGACCCAGCACTGGCAAGTCCATCACTAAACCAAGTCCCTCAGAGCATCCTGGATCTACACGTCTTTTAAATCTCTCCAGGGATGGGGACTCCATCACTGCCCTGGGCAGCCTGGGACAGACCTTCACAGCCCTCACATCCAATCTAAACCTCCCCTGGCAATACTTGAGGCCATTTCCTCTTGTGCTGGTGCTTGTTCCTTGGGAGCAGAGCCCAACTCTACCTGGCTCCAACCTCCTGTCAGGAGCTGTGGAGATCCAGAAGGTCTCCCCTCAGCCTCCTTTGCTCCAGGCTCAACAACCCCAGGTCCCTCAGCTGCTCCTCACCACACTTGTGCTCCAGACCCTTCCCCAACTCTGTTGCCCTTCTTTGGCCACACTCCAGCCCCTCAATGTCCTTCTGGGAGTGAGGGGCCCAAAACTGATTTGAGGTGTAGCCAATGCTGAGTAACTTTTGCACAGATATCGATGGCACTATCTGGTTTGCATGCAGTTTCTCCGTGAAATAGAAACCAAACTGCAGACAAAAAAAGACATAAAGCATAGCTAAGATTATCTAAATTACATACCACTGTTCTATTTTCTTCATGTAAATTATGCCACTAAAAGTGAAAAACTGATATTAAGATACTGCTGCTCCATGGAGCTCAAAGTGAAGGAGCACACATCCAGTGTGTGCCACTAGGGCTATTGCAATCTGTACTGGAAGTGCTACTGGATAAAGCAGAGGCTATTTCAGTGTGCCCTGTGGCACTTCGTGAGGTTTCAGGGTAAGTTTAGACATGTGCTTTCATGGCTTTGGGCTGGAGTTTGGCTCCTGGGTGTCATCATGCTGCTACACCCCTAAGCAATTTATCTCATTCAATTAAATCCTTTCAAGTGGGACCATTTTTTTTTCACTAATTCTTCTGCGCTTGTTTAAGCAGGATTCCTTCTGCTGGTCACGTTATTGGTAGAGAAAAAAAAAAAGTCCTTGGTACATAGACATTTGCCGTTGCTGTGCTTTTTCGGCTGGTTTCTTTTCCATCTGGAGTATTTCTGGATGTATGCTGCCTTATGCAGTATTTCCAGCCACCTGCTGACTGATGTTGTCAGCTTCATGACAACACTCTTGGCAAAATATTTGCAGACCAAACTCCCTGGAGTATTTGTTGCTCTACGAAGAAGGCTCATAATGCTGCTATTGGAGCTCTGTGATAAGAGGAAATATGGTTTGAACATATGTCTTATTTTTTTCAGTTAGGCTGTTCAAAAAGTCCATCCAGGACAGTATCTCGTCTCTGGGAGTGACCCATAGTGGTGGGTGTGTTGGGAGGAACAGAAGAATGAGACAAACATATCCAAAGCATTTCTGCCATATCTTTTTGCATCCTGTGGCAAGCTGTCATCTTAGTCAGAGGCCTGATAACAGATTCTCCCAGCCTGTAATGTATGTGGGGTAATCTGAGGATGAGTAAAACTGTCTGTACTTTTAAGCCAGGAAAGCAGCAGGGACAGACCAGTGCTCAACCCTGCCACCTCTATGTGTTAAAACTATGAACTATGTCCACAAGAAACTTTACCCCCATAAGACAGAAGGTGAATCAAATAGCATTTATTTTTTTCCCAGATAGAGTAAGGATGTTTTTTGCTGTGTGAACTTCTGAAATCATCCCTGGTACGCAGCTCCCTTTCCCCGCTGTTAAACATCAGTGGCAGGAGCAGGTGAACCTGTGGGAAAGGTTGCAAGGAGATGCTACCAAGAACTGACTCTTTCTGATGATTTAATGGTGCACCTTTAAATATTTTAAAAACTGACATCCATGGTAACACTTTGTACTTCCAAGCAGCCCTTCATCCGTGGTGCTTTTGCAGGCAGTCCTGCGTGTGCAAAGCATTTTCAGGTAAAACACCTAATAGAAAGAGAATTTACAAAGATCATTAATGCAGTGATTCGAAGCTCCACAGGTTAAAGTTATTCCATCACTGTTGAAGATTAGTATTATTTTTATGCCCCTGCTGTGATCAGTACCCAGGTTTTCCCTCTGTTCCTAAGGGCTCACGTCTGGAAAGGGTGCTGTTAGCTGATCAAAAGTGAGGACTATTTTCTACAAATATTCAAAATGTCCATTTCAAATTAATTTAGGTGATGGCATTAGCTCCTGTTAATTCCCCTTTATTTAAATAATGAAAAAGAAAGAGGTGTTTCACGAGTGCAAATGTTTATTTTATGTACTTCTGCATTTAAAACTGCATCACTGAGAGTTTCTTGTTGTCAGCACATCAAGTAGCAGCCAAACTCTCATGGCACTGGCTCTGCTGCCTGTGCCAGTGGTGTACAGAAGAGATGCATATATGGATTTATAAATACTGTTCTCGAATATGAACCAGTTCTTGTGGTGCTTTTTATCAACACAACTTACCCAGACAGGGGACACAGTGCTCCAAATCATTGTACATTTACAGTACTTAGAGCAGCGCAACCTGCCCACAATTATTCAGCCAAAAGGATCTGAAAACAGCTTCAGATACAAAAAAATATTTGAGAATGTCATCCATCTGTCTTCGGTGAAGTTCCTTGGGTGTTTCTAACAAAGCAATTGTCTAAAACATCGTAACATACCATGAAAAAAGTAGAGCTGATAAAGCCAATCAGATATGTGAAATTAAAAAACAAACAAACAAACAAACCAACAAACAAACTGATTGAAACATATTTCTGAGGTCCCCCTAGCCTGATATCCCAGGTGACATACAGGGCTCCAAGTGAAATCCTCCTGATCTTTAACTGTTTGCTTATGGCCAGCCGTGCCCAGTCCCCAGGTCTGAATCCAGTCAAGCCTGAAGACGAGAAGTTTAATGCTGCCATTTCTAAGTCAGATTTTTCCCTACTTTATTTGTCATTGGAGCTGTGCAAGCCATTGTGCTGCAGTGATCAGTGTAAGGAGTTCCTTAACAGTCATCAGGCTGAATTCCTTACCTGTCACAGCCCAGCTGTAACTTCTTCTCTCTCTTTTGGGTAGAAACTTCACTATAACCACTCACCATTATATATTCCCTCACTTTCTCTCTTCCCACTTAATTGGCAATGCTAGAAAAATGCTAGAAGGAGTGATTGGATTTTTCCTTAAACATTCCCCTTTTCTGTGGTGTTGATGCTGCATGTCCCTCTCAAGGGAAGAGACTTGTCAAATTCTTCCTGCCTTTGACAGCAAGACTTTCCAGGATATTGGCTCCTGGACCACAGTCATAGAATCATAGAATCCGAGGTTGGAAAGGACCTCAAGGATTATCTACTCCGACCTTTTAAGGTCCACCACTTCCCTTGGGAGATGATTCCAATGTCTTAATTGTTCTCAAGGTGAAAAATTTCCTTCAGGAGCACAATTGGAATCTCCCCAGGCGCACCTTGTCCCCATCACCCCTTGTCTTTTCCGTGTGACTCCTTGTAAAAAGATATTCTCCCTTTTCTTGGTAGCCATCATGTTTCCCACTGCTTCTCAAAGCTCTTTCAAGATGCACAAAGCATCTGCTCCATGGCTGCTTTTGGATGCCCACTTGGTGCTTCTCCAACACAGGTTTCCTCCCCATTTTTGTTCCACCATTCCAGCAACCGAAATAGCCCAACACAGTGGTGGGACTGACATAAACCAGCAGCCACTGGGAGCAGCACACTGAAAGCTTTGGGCTAATTAGTCTCACTTAATACTTTTGTGCCAACTCCGTATCAGCCTAGAGCACTGCATTGATCTCCAGAGCCGATGCGGGGAGAAGCTGCTGTCATTATGCTGCTTGCTCAAGCCTGACAAACTAATTGCCTCACACTCGCTGAGTGTGTTTTCTCTCTGACAGCCAGGTTGGGGGAGGCTGGGCTAGATTTAATTGTCTCTTGTTTTCACCGCAAGGTTAACTGTTTTAGCCTTTTCGTGTAGCAGGGATGCTCCTGGCGCGGGATCCGAAATAGCAGAATGGAGGAGAAGGAGGAGGAGGAGGAGGAGGAGGAGGAGGAGGAGGAGGAGGAGGAGGAGGAGGAGGAGGAGGAGGAGGAGGGCTGTGTGTGCCTCTGCAGAACACACAAAATAACCTTTAAACAAAGGCACATGCATATCCTTCAACGATGTGGAGAAGAGAGCTGAGTAAAAATGAACCCCCTTGCTCGGATTATTAATATTCATTAACTTTCTCAGTACAAGTTGCCTGTCACTGTGTCTTTATTCTCCTGAAGTACCATGGGTGTTTTTTTTTCATTTCAATATGACTTCTGGGTTTTACCGTGTTTAATCGTCTCCAGCAATGCTTATCCACCCAGGTGAACTGGGAGACCATTAGGAAGGGCAGGTGGGAGAGGCTGTGTATTCAGAGCAAGGGTGGGTTTGGCCTTGATGTTATTCATAGTGTTTTTAAAATGTGAGCTCAAAAAGGATGGAAGTTCTTGCCAAAGATCAGATCGCAAGCTAGAGGCAGAAGTGGCAATTAAATTCTACATCCCCTGGCTTGGGCCACTGTACTTTATATTGCCTTCTACTCACACGTGTGAAATACAAACACTTAACACTTCACAAGAAAAAGAAAATCAAACTAGTCCCTGTTCTGCAGTTGCTTTGCTTTGAATGAGATACAAGTTACAGGAGAAAGCTGCAAAGGAAATTGCCGCATTTGTTAAAAAAATGTTGGAATATTGGTGTAGAAAGAAACCTTTGATGCAGTTTGGATGCTTTTATTTCTGGCTGAGCTCTGGGCTAATCTGCAGCTCCACAGGGAATTTGTCAGGCTATGGAACCCCTTTTCCCCATCACCATCTGCTTGATGCCTGGAGGCTAGGATGGCAGGAGAGGACACTGCTGCTTGTGGGAAATGGAGATGAAAAGTATATAGCCTTTCAAAGCACTGTAAAGCAACTGAGGTGGATGTGCAGGGGTCCAGATTCACCAGGGTATTCCACACTGGGTGGCCAGCAAATGTTGGTTGATAAGCAGGCAATGAAGCTCTGAATCAACCGTTCCAAATGAGCACTTTCCAGGCACCCTGGAGGGAAGCAGCTGAAAACAGCTCTGTGTTTTTTTGCTGTTACCTCTACAATTGATATGTGGACCAGCAGGGTTGAGGAACCACAGATGAGGTGTTACCAAAAGCTGGAGTTCCTAATGTAATTTTTGCTTCATTGATGCTGCCTTGAAATATTTTCACTGAAGTTTATTTTCAGAAGCCACTTGCTGACAGGAAAGTCTCACAGGCTCCCCCAGCTCTTAGCTCCTTATGCAATTCAGTTGACTATTTGGAAAAACCTTTGTCATGTTTTATACTTGGAGGTGATATGGAATGTGATCCAAGGTTTGCATCTGCTTGGGCCAGCATTGCATTTCCCCCAAAGCTTCCATCTCAGCTTCTGGAAGGACTCCTAGACTGGAGAAGGGAAAAAGTTTTAAGTGTTGGTACTTAAAGCATCTGAAACTTGTCACGGGGAAGAGGGCATTGCAAAGTAGGAACTTTCTAGTGCTAGGAATCACATTTCTTCATCCTTAAACACTAGCACTCTGTTAAGCCACCACATATGCTTGCTGACAAGGTTGCTGTTTTTTTCACCATAGCTTTTTATGCGTGTGTATTACAGGAGCAGCACAGCCTTCGAGAGGAGCAAAACAGACGTATTCCGAGTAAAAACCAACAACGTTGGACAAATAAAGAAAATAAGGTACCTGCACAATGATACTACCACGGTACCTGCTCCAAGAGGTGCTAGTTGAGTCACATGATGTAGAAGTTTTAGTCTTGCCATGTTTTATTCATTATTTGTTAATGTGCTCCTATCAAGGTGAAGTTAAAAGGTGGTAAAAACTTGTTTACTGCCTACAATTTGAACTGAAGTGTGAAATCACGTGTGGTATTGCTTATAACTGCCCGTGCTTCCCACCAAGAACTGTATTTCTGTCACACGCAATCATGGAGGAAGGCATTTAGGACTGTTTTTATGACCTGATGGAGGTAAATGGGGTTTGCTGTCCTCTTTAGCTAAATTAGTATGATGTAAATGATGATTGCTATGTTTAACCACCATCTGACTGACCTGTATAAAATTAAAAATGAGCAAGTGGCACAAAGAAAGCTGGGAAAACGGGAAGATATGGATAAAACAAAGTAAGAAGAGTAAAGAGCAGGAGGGCTACAGGGTGGGGGGACAGTCACTTATGTTTTAGGTATGCAGTTTAAGGTGAATGAATGCATATGTTGAATAAACATGCAGGTGTGCGTATGTTTGTGTGCATCCCCTTGCAGACAATAGCCCACGTATGCAACTGTGATATCTGCACACACACACACACACACATATATATATACAGGAATGCTGTTATTTCCAAAAGACCCTGTAAGAGCCCATGAATCCTATGAAACACTTCGGATAGCTAGGTATAGTAGGCTTTTTACGTATAGCTGCTCTACCCTTGCCTAATAGAAAATACTGCACAAAATTACAGTGACCAGTCTTAGTCAAAATGTCAAATCCAGGGTTGTTCTTCCTCCAGGATTGAGCATGACAACACTGGACTGAACGCAGGTTGGTTCCTCGACCGTGTGATCGTGACCGACATGAACAGACCTCACCTCCGGTTTTACTTCCCCTGCAACAACTGGCTGAGCAAGGAGGATGGGGATGGACTGTATGTCAGAGACCTCGTCGGCAGCCTGAATCCCATGGATGTGCCCAAAAGTAAGGGGTTTCCAAAAAGCTTGGCTTTCTAGTACCTTGTCAGAAAGGACAAGGTTGCTTTAGGTTGACTTCAGCCATGTAAAAAGTAGTTGTGTAGTCTAAGATGATTTGAGTTTTCTTCATAGTCAGTGGAGAGAGAAATAGGAAGATGCAAGATGCCTCCAGAGGTAATTCCTTCTTCTAGCATTAGGTCAGATACCTTAGGATGGTATAAATCACCATTTGTCCCATGCCAACCTCATGAAGTTCAACAAGGCCAAATGCAAGGTCTTCCATCTGGGTTGGAGCAATCCCAAGCACCGATATAGGCTGGGCAGTGACTGGCTTGAGAGCAGCCCTGAAGAGAAGGACCTGGGAGTGCTGGTGGGTGAGAAGCTCAATACGAGCCATCAGTTGCTCTTGCAGCCCAGAAAGCCAATCATACCCTGGGCTGCATCAAGAGAAGCGTGGCCAGCAGGTCAAGGGAGGTGATTCCCCCCTCTACTCCACTCTGGTGAGACCCCACCTGCAGCACTGTGTCCAGCTCTGGAGCCCCTGTCACAGGAAGGCTATGGATGTGCTGGAGCGTGTCCAGAGAAGGGCCACCAGGATGCTCAGAGGGCTGGAGCACCTCTGCTGTGGGGACAGACTGAGAGAGTTGGGGTTGTTCAGGATGGAGAAGAGAAGGCTCTGGGGAGACCTTCTTGTGGCCTTCCAGTATCTGAAGGGGCTACAGGAAAGCTGGGGAGGGACTTTTTAGGCTGTCGGGCAGTGATAGGACTGGAGGGAATGGATTAAAGCTAGAGATGTTAGACATTAGGAAGAATTTCTTCCCCATGAGGGTGGTGAGACACTGGCACAGGTTGCCCAGAGAGGTGGTGGAAGCCCCATCCTTGGAAGTGTTTAAGCCCAGGCTGGATGGGGCTGTGAGCAACCTGCTCTGGTGGGAGGTGTCCCTGCCCATGGCAGAGGGGTTGGAACTGGATGATCTTTAAGGTCCCTTCCAACCCTGACCATTCTATGGTTCTGTGATTTGAAGAAGCTCCACTCATTGGTTGAGTACTGAAGGATTCGTGATGACTACTTTAAATTAGATTGAATGTCTACATGTAGATGAGATGTATCCTATCCTAGAATATGCAGCCAGTATCATTGTGTGCGATCAGAAGAGGCAGCATGGTTGCAGTCCTGTGTATAAAGTTAAGTGTTTCCAGGATTTGG
This sequence comes from Todiramphus chloris collaris, assembly GCA_025345505.1. NCBI lineage: Eukaryota > Metazoa > Chordata > Aves > Coraciiformes > Alcedinidae > Todiramphus > Todiramphus chloris. Next base: position 836,825 of record JANVCC010010235.1, read on the forward strand.
TGATGACCTGCAGGAAATTTCCATAAACAAGCCAAGCCTCTTGCTGTACTTCTGTGCGGGTTGACTGTATGTGTATGATATCCATACTGAACTGGTGCCTATTTTTCAGAGCCGTTGTAAGCTAATGATGTTGACACGAAGCCAGGACAGCTTGCAAAATAGGCATGTATTCCCAAATTGATAGCGGTGTGTAGGCCATACGGTGATGTATGGCGTATGTAACGTGAGTGGGAAGATGATCGCGATGTGAACGTGGAGCCAGCAGGCCAGCCTCAGGTGGTCTGCCAGCAGTTTAGCTTATCTGCCAGTGCTGACGAGGAAACCGAGTTCGGTTTTCCTGACGACCTCACCGATGCACTGCTCCTTTCTGGGAGCTGAATTTTGGGCAGGTCTAGGGGAGCCACAGGTCTGGGGGAGAGGAGAGGTATAGTTCAGTGCAAAATAATTTAAACTTGTGTTTTCACTAGTATCACATCATTTTGGGAATAGGTTTCTCCGTTTCTTGCACCACTGTTGTTGACGTGACCGCTTGGGAACGTTTTACTGGTAAAGACAGTTTTTTTTGCCAGCCTTAATGCAGTGCTTTGAACACTGATAGATGCTCTAGAAGGGCAAAGTGTTGTTATTTTTGTTGAGATCCTGTGAGAAGTTAACAGTGGAACAAAACACCATGACACTGTTGTGAATTGTTAACTAATTTTGCCCTATTAAGATACAACCTCCTGAACCGGTTTCAGCATGTTGAAGATGTAAGTATTAGAAGATTCTATGTGCGAGTTAAGAGTGTAGAAATAATGCTCATTGACACGAAATGTAGGTGGGAGCACTTTATAAATGTAGACTTCTTCAGGGTGGCTGCTGCAGGGGAATGAGATGCCAAAACCCCACCCAGTTACTGCCTGGGCTGTGTGTGCCAAAGTCCTTTGCTGGTCTTTTATCGGTTCAGGTTGTGGAGTGGAAGAATTAAGGACACTCGAGGGGCAGGAGGGGTCTCGAGAAGGTAGTGGATGAGTCAAAGCAATGCACAATTATCAGGAAGTTCCCTTGAGGAGGAAGTCAACCATTCAATCTTAATAGATCTTTAAATGACACAACAGTTTATCTGAATTTATTATTGCTCCTGCCTGGGAGAGCTGATTCAAAGGGATGCATGTGATTTCCTCCATCCTGCTCAACACCTGTCTCTCAGCAGGAGAAGATCTGTGGGCTAAATCCTCAGCTGGTAAAAATCAGCGCAGCTCCAACGAGATTGCTGGAGCAACTTTGCATTTTCCCAACCAGAAAGGTAGTCCTGAGCATTCACTCTGCTGGAGAAGTGGTTTTGGGTTATAGAGCAACAGGTCACTGTGCACTTGGTCCAGGACAAACAGGAATAAAATTGTCTCCTGCCTTACGAGTACGAAAGAAGAGATTTAACCAGGCATTTGTCAGGAATGTATCTCACCACCTCTATCAGATAGAAAAGACCACGTTTGCGTGGCACAGGCTGGATGCTCTGTGGCCATCCCAATAAATGCAAGGAGCTGGGCTGAGGCCAGAGGCACGGGTGAAGGGTTGGATGCCTTCCAGGTGGCCAGTCTGAATCTGTAAGAGGAGAGGTTTAGCTCAGCTCTCTCAGGTTGCAGTTCCCCTTGAACCATAATTAATGGATAAACATTCCCAGGCTGCTGAGGTGAACTGTCAACTGCAAATGTGAATTTATCTGAATTCATTTGGCTCCCTCTGGATTCATAAAGGCCTGAAATGAGATAGTGATGTGATTTTCTTCGTACATACAAGTCGTTTGCTCTAAATTTGTTTGTTTGGGGGTTTTATTTTAGCTTGCAAATGGATTAAGCAGTGGTGTTTACTCTTTGAGTATTAATATTTTCTGGGCTACTATACAAATGAATAATGATGTGGTTTTGAGATTTTATGTGCCTGTAAGAAAAATTAGTTACTTCCTCCTAAGAACATGTTTCCATTATCAGTCTTCAGTGCCATATTCTTCTCATTTTTGGTCATATCTCTTCAACCACTGTTCCCCTTTTTTTCTTTTGTTCTTCTTTGTACACCACCTGAGAACTATTGTTACAGACCTTAGTCCTGGGTTTGCTCTCATGGTCCAGTTGATGCCACAGTCTGGTATGTTTTTGTGGAGGACCAGACAAGTTTCTTCCATTTTCCCTCTCCTGCAACATCTCCAGCTTTTGATCTGCTCCTGGAGACCTTTGTTACCTTTCTCATGAGGATTTACCTTCCTCTCTTGAACTGGAGGTTACTGCTGGGATGTGTATCTGCTCTGTTATATACATAGGATGTGGACTGGAGAGGAATTAATTTTTGGTTTGGTTTGTTGTTTTTTTTGTTTGTTTTGTTATACTTCTGCTTGTTGAAGCTCGGTATTGGCATTTGAAGCATATCTGAAGGGCATTCTTAGTGCCTAGACCAAAATCTACCAAGCTATGGGGAAACTCAGCCTTTTTTGGTGAGGAGCACAGGCCAGCGAGAGAATGCCTGCAAGGCTGAGAGGTTTGAAGAGATTAAAGAAAAAATCCAGAGGCATTACTAAAAAATGCAGAAAATAGTATCTTCCAAAAAAAAAGATAGCCAACTTGTAATTGAAAAATTGGACACACACACACACACAAAACAAGACTTCTTTTCATGATCCCAATAGAGTTAGTGAGGATGGCAGGAATACCTGGAGCTTGCACACACCTGTTTGCTTTTATTTACCTGAATAAAATGGCTTCTGCCAGGTTCCCTGTTGAATGCCACACACTTCCCAAGGAGAACAGGTTACGTTTTAAGTGTTCCTGCTTCAATGATCCTCTGTTCCCTGTATTCACATCCACGGCATCGTGTGCTCATGGCCCTTTGACAATGATAGTGCCACAGATTCTTATTTACCCAGCAGCTGCTATTGGCAGCCTGGATTAATTTACATTACAGGTATTAATTACAAGGAAGGGCTATTGTTCAGCCTTATGCTGCTTCGCTTGGGTTTATGAAGCCTTAAGATTGTATGACTGTGGCTCAGCCTTTATACATGGGACTGTCTCAAAACTGAAGTCAGGTGATGGTTTTCCCTTGAGTGTTGTGGGTTTTGGATCACTCTGAGGGTGTCTGATGTCCTACCAAAGCAGTGGGGGAGGAGAGAATTCATAATAGCTTAAAGCTGCACTAAGAATGTCTACTGACCCAACAGAGATGCAAAGCAAATGAAATTCAGGAGTCAATTCCCATTCCGTTGTTTGACTCCTGAAGACTGGTGATGAATCACAGAATCACAGAATGCTAGGGATTGGAAGGGACCTTGGAAAATCATCTCGTCCAATCCCCCTGCCAGGGCAGGATCACCTAGATCAGGTCACATAGGAACGTGTCCAGGCAGGTTTGAATGTCTCCAGAGAAGGAGCCCCCACAACCTCTCTGGGCAGCCTGTCCCAGTGTTCTGTTACCCTCACCGTGAAGACTTTTTTTCTCATATTTATGTGGAACCTCCTGTGTTCCAGCCTGCGCCTGTTGCACCTTGTTCTGTCATTGGATGACGCTGAGCAGAGCCTGGCTCCATCCTCCTGATACTCACCCTTTACATATTTATAAACATTACTGAGGTCACCCCTCAGCCTCCTCTTCTTCAAGCTGAAGAGACCCAGCTCCCTCAGCCTTTCCGCAGCAGGAAGATGTTCCACTCCCTTCATCATCTTTGTGGCTCTGAGCTGGACTCTTTTGAGCAGTTCCCTGAGCTTCTTCAACTGAGGGGCCCAGAACTGGGCACAATATTCCAGATGCAACCTCACCAAAGCAAAGTAGAGAGGGAAGAGAACCTCTCTTGACCTACTAGCCGCACCCCTTCTGCTACACCCCAGGATGCCATTGGCCTTCCTGGCCCCAAGGGCACGTTGCTGGCTCATGGTCATCCTGCTGGCCACCAGGACCCCCAGCTCCCTTTCCCCAACCTGTACTGGTACCTGGGGTTGTTCTTCCCCAGATGCCAGACTCTACCCTTGCCCTTGTTAGATGTCATTAAATTTCTCCTTGCCCAACCCTCCAGCCTGTCCAGGTCTGGCTGGATGGCAGCACCGCTCTGGTGTGTCAGCCCCTCCTCCCAGTTTAGTGTCCTCAGCAAACTTGCTGACAGTGCACTGTTCCCTCATCCAGGTCGTTGATCAATACATTGAATAGTATTGGTCCCAGTACCAATCCTTGAGGGACTCCACTAGGTGCAAGCCTCCAAGTAGACTCTGTCCCATCAACCACAACTCTCTGGCTTCTTTCCTTCAGCCAGTTCACAATCTACCTCACTACCCAACCATCCAGACCACACTTCCTCAGTTTATCTGTGAGGATGCAGTGGGAGACTGTGTCAAATGCTTTGCTGAAAACAAAATAGACCACATCCACTGCTTTGCCATCATCTATCACTTGTTCCACTCTGTGGACAGACCCTTATGGCTCCAGTTTCATGGTGACTCTCATCTGGCTGGACTTCGCTTCCCTTTCCTTGGTGGTCTGCAGACCAGGAACTGCTCTGCATACACTGCAGGTGGGACACCAGGACTGTGTCTTTCTCCGTCTCTGTGTTTGAGAAGTACAGATTTTATCACTTGGCTGGCAAGCAGGGAGTCCTAAGATTTGGTCTTCAATTGGATCTCAAGACAAAATCTCAAGACAAAATACAGAATATTTTTACAAGGCAACATTTTGTCCTAATTCAATATTTTGTCCTAATTCAATATTTTGTCCTAATTCATAAAAAAAAAAGCCAAGGTTTTGTTGTGTTAGATGATAAGTTAATTATCCATGGGCCTTCTTCTCTCTGGGGTGACAACAAGCTGTTACCACTGTTTAGCTGGTTGAGGTTAGACTAGGCTCTCTGCATGTGACCTCAAGTTTTCCACAGAATGAGGGAAAACGTTGCAGTTTGGTACCACCAACACATATTGGTTGTTCTTGATTACCCTTGTTCTCCCTAATCAAAATAATTCTCTGTACATTCTCTTGTATTGAGAGAAAGCAGGAACATTCATTTGCAAAGATGGCGTTTACGCATTTGGTCCTCGAAACCATATTCAAGAGCACAGACGCCCCAAAATTAATTCATTCTTCTGTGCGATTGCAGTTTATGCTAACCTGTCGTATTTTGGTCAAGTCTTGCCAACCTGCCTGTTGCAAATGAGGTTGACAGCCCAGGACTGATTTCCATCTGGTTATTTGGCCATCAGCACCCTGAAGTTGCTTAGGGTTGGACATGAATGGGCTATAAATGTGCACGGGACAGCAGCTCATGTCGAACTGTTTCTAGGCTGTATATTCACAGAAGGACAGAACTGTGTGTGTGACCTCAATCTGTAAAGCTCCTCCATTCTCTCAGTTGATAATTACGCTTTTTTTTTCTGGGTAAAGTTTAGTCTTATTTGGCCTCCTACTAATGAATGTGCTTGTAATAGGTGTATTATGCAGCCCAGCACTGGGGAGCAGAGCAGTCACAAGGCATGGCACACTGAGACCTCGAGGATGGGTGCATCTATCTTTTCCATGCTTAAAAGCGACAGCCATTGGTCACTTACTACTTTTTGTTGTTAATATTATGTCGCAAATTAATTGCCAGGCCAGGTCAGGTGTGGCTGTGCTGTATCCAGGGCTATGTCTGCAAGGTCTTTTGCAAGCAGACGTGAGTTTTCTGCCTTGTGATGACAAGAACCAGCTTTGAACTGGAAGGTTAGTGGTTATGTCAGTTCTGGCCTGATTTGGGGTTGATGTATGAAGCATCTGAGAGTTTGCTTGGATACATCCTAAAGTCTGTAAGGTCACTCCAGGTTCCTGTGAAGGCTGACAAGCAGTGAAACATGCCCACGTGCTTGTGCATGGAGAGGATAGTCTTGCCTTTAAAAAAAAGAGAACAATATTTATTATACTTACAAATGTGAGAAGTTCAGCCAATCAAGTTGCATGTCAATCCCAAATTATTAGTCTTCCACAGGTTTCCTTGAATCATTGGTCTGTCCTTGTCTGAGACAGAGTTACTGAGATCCAAGGATACTTGGGCAGTTTTTTGCTCGTGGTGGGTCAGAGGAGAAGACCATGAGCAGGGAGAGACACAGAGCAGTTTTGTTTGAAGGCAGGAAAGGCAGCCCATGCAAGTGTCTGAAGGCAGTTGGTGCACATGAAGAATGGTCTGGAAGGGATGGTCTGGATCTGAACTGAAGCTGTGGCCAATATTTCTCTATAACTCACGGGCACTAGAAGCTCTGATAAGGAGCAGCCTTTTGGATAGGAGGCACCAGTCAGTGATGATGTCCTGTGGGCTTTGTAGCCTCATTTTACAAACCACCAAGCCTGGAGAATGGGACTGGTCCCTCTCCTGTCTCCCTTGTGTCGTGATTCAAAACCACGTGTTACATTTTGGAAACTTCCATGATCAGAAAAACTAATGTTCTTTCTGAGGATGTATAAGGTAGTGGTGGTGGGGGCATGAAATATTAATAGGTATTACCTGCTTATCAAAACTCATCTTTATTTACATTGAGAACTGGAACTGTGTAATCAGCACATGAAAATGCAGCTTAATGTATTTATGAAATAAATATGAGTTGTTTACTTTTGAAAAATGGCAAATACCCCCTGCGTTAAGGATGAGATCTTGCTGCATGCTGAGATATTCAAAAGACAAGGTCTGTAGAGTAAGTAATATCTTTTACTACCCAATTGCTATCACTGTCATGATATCTGGCACGCTCAGTATCCAAAAATGTCTTTCTTTCTTCTTTTTTTTTCTAATACTTCAGTTGGTCTTATAAGGATATTACTCTCTTTGCAGACTTTGCCCATCTCATATCACCATGACTGAAACAAGACAGCTGTGGACATTTTACTTGTAATGGGTTTTTCTGGCCCATTGTTTTGTCTCTAGAGATGGGTAAGGGCAATGAGAAATTGAAATGTAGAAATAAGAAGCAGCGCTGGTGACTTGTAAACCAAGCAGATGCACAAAGCTCAGAAATGGGATGGAAATAGAGATTTGTAGTTCATATAAACGACCTCATGTTTTAAGAGAAAAAAATGTTGGAGAGGCATGAGACATCTCTATGCATGGCTGGTATATATATCTATATGTATCCAGAACAAAACAGAGCAGCACATATGTGAAGTTGGGGGATAGTTTTGACCAAGTATGTCTAGATACCATTCTTATTTCAACTATCAGTCTTTAAAGAAAGTAACTTTAAATACCTTATTCATACAAAGCAAGCCTGCGGTACAGTGATGCTAATATGATTTTAAACAACACCGTAAAGTTATTTCCCTCTTTGTTCAGAGCAGAAATATTTTACCTGAATGAAAGGTTATTTTCAGTTATTTCCCCAGTTTTGATAACAGCAAATCGGGGGAAAGCAGGAAGCAGATTTCTGTTTTGTGAAATATCTGCATCTTCTTTTTTTTTTTTTTTTTTCTTTTTTTTTTTTTTTTTTTTTATGGGCTCCCACCCTGGGGCTGAACTAATGAAAAATAATGAGAAATCTTGGAGAATTAAATGAACAAGGATTTCTGCACTGCTGTCACAAGGTGGGTTACCCCGTGCTAAGCTCCATGCATCTGCAGCTAACCCGCTATTGTCTCTTGAGCAAGGTCGTTTAAAGCTCACTTCAAAATGTCATCATCGCTTTGAAGTCACAGTAGGAACATCAGTTTAGCATATCCTACAAGCAGAGACTCCTGCATGTGGTAGATTGCCTTTCACAGGCTCTGCAGCAGGATGATCCAGGATGAATCCTAATATATTAACTGTTTTGATGCATACTTTGATTTCGAGGAAAAGCCACACAAAATGGGGCTGAATCTCTTGGTCTCTGGGCTAGTTGAGGAGACCAAGTGGCTGAGTTTATTATAGGAGGGACACAAGGCAATGGTTGAGGATAATGCAGTATTCAGCAGAGCAAACTTAATGGTTACCTTTTCCCATGTGTGATGCCTCTTTAGGTGGAAGCAGTAATGTCTTTTTCTTAAGAACACACTCTTAGAGAGGTCTTCTGAGATTAACGAAATGCTGATCCGAGGTCACAGCAGCCTTGCACCCTTGGTGCTACCCATGATGATGTGCACCCCAAAGCCACACAAAGGTTCTTCAGCATTCCTCCATGTTGTGCTTTGGCAGAGGTGCCCATGGCTAAAAACGATGTGCAGCTCCTTCTTCATCATCATCCCCTGCACTCTAGGTGTGCTTGTAATCTGCATTTCCAGTTTGAACCCTTGGTTTAAGGAGCTGCTCACCACCTCTGAAGGTGCAGCTCATTGAGTTGTCAATTAGTCTTGCCAGAGATTAATTATTTTCAAGCTCTAAAGCAACACTTTGAATTCAGCTACCTCCTGGATGGGGAAAGCAATTCTTCCTGAAGTTTGAGAAGTTGCTTTGTGTAAGAAGAACAGGACATGCTTCGGAGACAGAGCTGGCTCCTGCTGAACCCAGCAGGGGCCCTCTGCCAGTAGAGGGGTTGTTTTACGTTCTCATTATATCTTGCACTGTGTAACTGTCTCTGGGGTGTCTGCTGCTGCAGTGAAGGTGCAATGATTAAGGCTGGGTCAGTTTTCTTCTCTGCAGCATTTGCAGAGACTCCAGAGGTAGCAGTGTGTATGAAAATGCAGTAAGGCATCTCCAGCAGAAGGCTGTGAGAAGAAGAGGTGGCATTACCCTGCTGGATTTCCCAGGACAGAGAGGAACTAAACTCAAAAGCTTGCTCTAAATCAAGCGTGTTGGCATGTCAGATCCCAGCTTTGTGTCCTAAACATAGGCTGTCTGACCTTTTAAGTCTTCTCTGACCAAGAAGCATAGCTGTCACTGAGAAATAAGCTGTTGGAAGAGGAATAAAGGAGCTTCCTTCTTGACAAGTCAGTGCTTTCCTTCAAGAAGAGCTTTCTGTCAGACAGTTTCTGGTGGGTTGGAACGACTGACTTGATCTGACAGCGAGGAACCGAGGCATATGGATGTTAAAGCACCTTCTCGAGCACTTGCAAAAAGGCTGTGGCAGACTCAGGTTGAAACTGCGCCTTGCCTGCAGATCCAACCCCCTGCCTCCCCCCCTGGTAACAATTCTTTTTTGCTTTTCATACTAACCACAAATGTATTCCTTTGCCAGCAGCGATTCAGAGACAGTAGCAGTGCCTCTTCCCTACCCGTTCCCCCACCCCTCTCTTCTGAAATCTGCCTGCTCAGTGCTGAGCATTGCCACCCTTGGGAGCACTGTGAAAACAGAAGGATAATTGCTAAAAGTCGCCTTGTGGGAAGAATTCGTCGCTGGCTATGACTTAGCTCCCTGCTCTTCACCCAGTGTGTGTTCTTTTTGAAGGCTGTGGCATTTCTTAGTTGCTGGGTGCAGTGCTGCTGCCCTGCTCCACGGCAGGTCATGCACAGTGGAGGCAGTCAGGGATGCCTAGCAGGAATTCGCCGTGCCCTGCAAGAAGTGATAAACTCTAGGCAGCGAAGCATGGTTGACTTTGTGTCCCTGCCTAAATCTGGGGCTCCCACAGCTACAAGCTCTGCAGCTTGTGCATAAACAGCCTGTCTAATGCCCCAAATAATATTAGCTGCAAGATTTCTTTAGACAATTCCATCCTATGGCATTTCAGGTGACCATGATCTCATATTGCTAAATAAATGGCATTAACAGAAGTATATCATATGGCTGAGCAGTCAGCTGCAGCTTGCAGATGGAAGGATTTGGATGGGATGTGCCCATGCATTTTCCATGCTTGGAGGCAGGAAAGAGCACACCGGGATGCTGGGGATGGATAAGAAGATCCTGAGCAATGTGATGGGCACCTTGGCTCCTCAAGATGGAGGTGGTGGTAGGACCAGCCTAGATGGGGTATAATGGGGCAGGGGTGGGGTGGCAGGAGGGCTGCAGCCCCATGCCCTTCCTCCCCCAGGAGCAATGTCAGATGTGACTGTACCATTACAGCCCTTCACCAAAATAAACCCCTTGGCTCTTGGTGGAAGGAGCCAGACTCCAACCCGCAGCGCAACATTAATCTTTCCTTTTAGCTTCTAAAAGCTGTGCCTGAGTCAATTTATAACAGACAAGCTGCTTGACTGTCACACCTCTGCTAAATTAACGCAGTGGGGTCATATCAGTTAGTGCCACCCCACTGCTTCCCAGAGATGGCATCCTGAAAACATCTCCACATGCATTCTTGGAACAGCTTTGTGTGCTGGATGAGAGATGTTAGGGGGAGCTGGATTGCCTCTTAACACCCAACTGCAGAGAAAAGGAAGGTGCTGTAACCACAGAGGACACTTGCCCCGGAGTGTTGCAATGAGGAGAGGAAAGACGGCAGAAAATAGTTACTGGTCTTGCTGCTGAATTCTTGTTAGCTGCTCTGCTCTTGGCATCTTGCAGTTCTTTCCTCAGAAGCTGCTAATTTTGTGTCTAGGGAAGCTCCCCTCTCTGTGCCTGTGCTGCAGCGAGCCTGCACTGCTAGATGGAGTCCAGCTTTTACCAGCCATACGTTTAGCATTTTACATGTTCCCAGTGCTAGGAGAAGCATTCAGAAAAAAAAAAAACAAACCCACAAACCACAAACATATCCAGGCAACGTCTTGATCCCAATTTTGCGAAAGAACTCAGAGCCACGTAATAAAATAAAAAAAGGAAAAAAAAAAAAAAAAAAAGGACAAGTGTGTATTTTTGAAAAGATGATGTTACTGTTTTAAATAATGCATGATTAAGGGCTTACAGAATAGGGAACAACATCTACCCGTGCTTAAAATGAAGAGTGCTTGACTTCAGCCAGATCTCTGCCTGGCTGCAATGAGAACCTTTTCCTGCATGCAGAATTCTAGCAGCTGAATCCTCGCCGTCTTTTTGAGATGTAGCATTCCTTTCTATTTAAGTTTGCACAACCACCATGTAATTCTGTAAGACATGCTGGCGGATGAGGCCCAGAAGGACCCCTGAGCAGAGCGAAGAGCTACTCTCTCTGCTGCAGCTGCGTGTTGAATTGCTTACAGAGGGAGAGAGCACTGGCAAAAAAAAATTCAGCATTGCCCAGGATTGATCCTGTTTGCTTCCTGAAGATGAAGGAACTGTCCTGCACACGGAGATGTGTGGGGCAGGTATGGGGACTGGCTTGAGTGCATGGATTCAGAGTGGGGAATATAACAAAAAAAAAAGGGCAAAAGCCAGTGAGTACATACTAGGCATGATCCTGAGGTCTTTGAGGCAGGGATTTTCTATGACCTAAACCAAGGACCACTAATGCTCTTGGAGCAGCTCTGTCTATGTAAACACATGCTGACACTCTGGCAGCAACGTCGTGTGTGTATAGAGCCCTTGGGATCACTTGGTGTTCTGAGCAGCTTGTCAAGTGATGTCATTGTAGACCCAAGATTTGAAATCCAACCATGTTGAGTAACCTTTCCAGGTGTTGATCTGACAAATAGTTTTATCAGTGTTTTCCTTGTTGACCAGATGCATTCCTGGAGAAGCTGTACAACGTGCCCTCCCTGCCCTGTTTTTGGTCACTGCTGCTGACTGCTCTTCATGGACATGTTCTCCATGTGTCCTCCTTGGTGCTATGCATGTGTTCAGGCATCCTTCTGGTCTGTATTCAGAGGCATAATGCCTGACCCTACAAGGATAATAGAAGTTCAGCCACTGATGCTTGTCCTTTGTGCATTTTTTTTTCCTGTTGGATTCTTCCGGACCCTGAAAAATGGAGTGGAAAATTAATCACTGACATCAGAATAAATATTCTAGAGGAGGTGCAAGGAGCAAAGTTTCTTGGAAAATGTAGTCTGTGATTGAAGACCTGAATGTACAGTGGGTAACTTTTAGTGAGACCAGCTTAGTGGTCAAATGGGAACTGTAAATTCCACCATCTCCATCCTTGCCTAATGCAAAAGAAATCATTTGGTGCTGCAATATCTCTAGCAGGTTGTTAGAACTTGAGGAGCTGAAGCAAAAGAGAAACATTAAGGCATTTTTTCCCCTTGTCTAATCCTGGCTCATTCCTCCTTTTCTCTTGTTTAGCATTTATTGCATTTTTATCATTATTATTTTGTAATGGTATGTTTTGTGATGGGGCACCAAGAACGTCAGCTCAGTTTTTAGCCTTTTCAGAGCATGTTGATTAAACTGTGACAGGTGATTTTCCCTTGTACTCCTCACCCCAGGAGCTGAGCTCAGCTTTACAATTCAGGGGATGGTCTGACAAGTGCTTCTCATATGCTTGCTCTCACATCCTTTCCCTCAGCAGGACCACGTGCATCAATGTGTCTTGATGTATTCTAGAATAATTTTTTTTAACATACACTGGTTATGGTGGAGGAGGCAGGTGAGCTGCTCTGGCAGCAGTAACCCAGGGTTTGGTGATGGTCTGTAGCTCTTTAGAGAATTCATTTCTGGTGTTGGCTGTGAAGCCCAGACGAACTTCATCCCTAACTTTGCACGTGCCAAAGGGAAAGAATCGCACACCATGGATCACGGCGCAAAAGGTTTTATTTTTACAAGGCAGGTATGTGTGAGGTGGCCTGTGAGTTTTCCCTTTTGCAGAAACAGCATACCCAGGACTCGGAACTGAAGAGGTGATGTAGCTCAGAGCTTTCAGAATTGGCTAGCCAGGGATTAGTCATACAGGGCATAACAACACATAGTTGAGGGCCATATACGATATCATGCACCACTCGGTAGAATATTTTTCGATAATCTTTGTCAGTTTTGTTTTGTGTCTTGCTGACTGTCTCCAGCATTGGCTCTCCACAGAGAATATAGTGATAGATACCTGTCATGGCTGAGTTTGCTTGGAGGGACAAGGTAGTCAGATAGTCTTTGGTGGTAGATTTTGAAAGCTGCTCATGCTTGCCCCAGACATAGTCACTCTGAAAACCACGGGAGTTTTCTCACAGATTTCAGAAGGAGCTGATGTCACCCTTGCTGTCCTTTGGAACCATGTTAGTCTCACCCTGATCCCTCTGAAGAACTTGTTTCTCAAACACACTGACATGATATGTGTGAAACATTTCATGGTGTGGCTCTCCCATGTGATTTTCTTTGCTTTGCTTAGTGCCATGGACGATGTAGCTTCACAGTGTCACATCTCCTGGGCTTCACTCTTGCTTCTCTACTAAATGGAAAGGACTGGATTTATTTCTTTCTTTCTTTCTTTCTTTTTTTTTTTTTTTAAACTGGGCAGAGTAGCTGGTTGGTCACCTTCAAATGGTTGTGCTTGTGTGTGTGACTGACAGTTCCTTCAAAATACATGTCACCAGCCAGGCTTAATACAAGCAAAGCTGTAAAAATAGCTCTAGGATAGCACGCAGAGCAGAGGGGTCAGGTCTGAGCTTGGGGCAGATGGTTGGCTCTGTAACTCATTGATGCTTTGGAAGAGCAAAGCTGGCGTGTAGATCTGAGTTCACCTAATGGCCATGTATCAGCATCAAAATTTGCACCTTCTTCTCATCTATTTCAACCTTCAGTGTCAAGGCCATGAACTGAGTGATCTGATCCTCTTGCCCAGGGCAGTGAATAGGCAGTGTCAGAGCTCTGCCTACGGATTTTATTCCTCTTATGGAGGAGTGGGGTCAGTGTACCAGGAGCCGTGGTTCAGACATGCTTTCAAGATAACATCAGCACAGCCTTGACTGGTTTCTAATACTGTGTTTTGTATCCAACCATCGAGTTATTTATGTTTTGGGATTTCTGCCTCTCTCTTTGCAGTCAACAAGTACGTGGTCCGAGTTTTTACTGGTGAAGTTAGCGGCAGCGGAACAGATGCAGATGTCTTCATTAATATCTTCGGTGAGAAAGGAGACACAGGTATTCAAATGCAAATCATTTCCTAAAATATTTTTTCCTGCGCTGCAGGCCTGTGATCTGAACAACACAGAGCAGCAATCTGGCGAATGCGGAATAATTTGGCTGAGTGAAAGGCACGACAAATGGTACTGTTAGCTCTGGGGTTTCTCACATCCACAGCTTCTGGAACCTGCATCTGCAGAAGAACAGTCGTAGCTGGGCTGTGAGCACGAATGAAGTTATCTACCACCAAAAACCCCAGACCCTGGGAAAACGCAGCATCAGTGCAGAAAGTGCTGGCCTGCTGAAGGATCCAACAGCAATGTGTGTTTACAGTGCATGCAGCAGGAGCTGCATGCCCCATCTTTCAGTGTCCCTGGGTGGAAATGCTGTCCTTTCAGTGTGGCAAAGGTTGCCACTGAGCCTGCCTGGCCATTTAGAAAGATAATCTAATCAAGGCCTATATTAGTTGGCTTTAAATTAATGGTGGTATCTTCTATTTTTTAATTTATTTTATTTATTTTTTTAACTTGGATTGTACTACAACAGTGGTCTAGGAACCTGAATTTAATTTAAAAAAAAATATTTTTAACTGAAGAATAATATTTATTGTGTTCAGACCCAACTCTCTGGGTCATGCCATGGAGAAGAGTGCGTAGAGTTCTTAGAATCACAGAAAGTAAATGTTCTCTCTCTTCTATACTGCACCTATCCTGTCAAATTCAAGAAATAATGATATGATGTCTGCCAAGTGTCCTTGAAGAGATTATGAAACCTAGTGGATAGGTCTCATCCTTGATTAATTCTCCAGACTTCTGCAGGGGGATTCGTCTCATCTCACTGGAGACTTATGAAAGTGGGAGCCTAAACCTAAGCATGTTGCCCGGGCATTCTGTCATATCTACACAGAAAAAATAACACCCCTAGAAAAATATTCATCCCCTTCTAACATAAGTGGGATGAGTTGCCCTCTGACGCCTTTCCCTGCCTTGGTGCTTTTGGTGGGTTCAATCCCATGCACAGCATCACTCACACAGGAACAGTTCTGGTTGCAGCTGGGGTCAGCTTTAATACTTTTCATAAAGGCAAGCTCCTGTGAGATCAGGAAAAGCCAATAGCCCTAGTCGGGTCCTAATTTGAAAATAAATCCTTTCACTGTGATGAAGCAAAGAATCCCATGTCCTGAAATGTCAAAATCTGCAGCTTGTGACCAAAGCCTTTTTTAAACAGTTGGAGATTTTAAAAGGCATTAAAAATAAAAGAGAAATGTGGTGGTATGAAAAAAAAAAAAAGATGCAGGAGCCATCTGGAGATATTTTTCTGAAAAACCTGGGAGCTGTAAGTAACTGTGGCATTAGAGTGAAAATCTGGGTCTTTTGTGTGCTCACGAAAAGGTACTCTTTATTAGAATATAAAGTCCTCTGCCTTCACCTTGAACCCTGGTTGCAGAGAGAGGGTACCTGGAGAATATTTGATTCAGCCACCGGTGACGTTCCACAGCATTTCTTCGCTTAGAAGCACGTATGTGCCAGTAACCCTTTCCTCCTTGTTTTTTCTCTACTTTTTTTCTCAGGTGTGAGGAAGCTGGACAATGACAAAGACAACTTTGAAAAGGGAGCAGAGGACAAGTTCACACTTGATGCTCCAAATTTGGGAAGGCTAAGGAAAATTAATATCGGGCATAATAACAAGGGTGGTTCTGCTGGCTGGTTTCTCGCAAAGGTTAGTTGCATTTGGCGTAAGGATGTTGTGGGATCAAAGTGTCTCGCCCTCACAGTGGGCTGATGACTAGAAATGCAAGGATGTTTACCAGTGATACAGGTTTCTGGTTACCGAGAAAACACAAATCAAGTTTTCACCTTTCCAGAAGTATCCTCTTCAACACTTGCTTTTCCTGCAGAGCAAAGTGGGGCTGGTGAAGCTGTGGTGGCAGACCAGTGCAGGCCAGTGTGGTGTGTCTAAATCAGCTCCAGCAGATGCAAAATGGGTAAATTAGAAAATGAGGGATGCTCTGGGTTAGGTTAAACTGTCGAGCACCTCAGGTGACTTTGTGGCAGTGAGAAAATCCAGTTGTTAAGACTTGAATTTGCCTGCTTTAATAATATTTCTCCCGTCTTCAGTCCCTGCAGTTTCTTTGACAGGTGAGGGGGAATTCTCCAAGCTGGAGACTCAAAGCCCCCTCTAGCACTGTTGACTTAACTCATTACCAACACAGTGAAGATACCAGACTCTAAGAAATATCTGTTGAGACTGTTCACACTGGAAATTTGCAAAGACTTATAGCTTGGACAAATTTAAGAGATTTATCGTTGTTACAGCAAAAAAAGATGCACCTGGTGCAAAGATCCTTTTCTTCCATTCTCACTTTACTCCTCATTTTAATCTCCTGCTTTAAGGCATGAAAAGTATTGGAGCTTTTAGTGAAATGGTGGAAGGAATATTTTAAAAGTAAAAATCTATGACCATTTCCTTTAATTTCATTTTCTTTTCCACTGCTGGTGCATTCTAACATGCCTGGCTTTAATCCAGTGAAGATCTGACCCAAAACTTGTAAATCCTAGGTAACAGGGTGGTTCTAGGTATTACAAATGCAAATATTAACAAATGGTTTTGCACCATCACCTTACGCTGCACTAAAAGTCATTATGTTTGTGTTAGCTGGTGGGGACATTGCTGTTGTTTTGTTAACCACATCCATCAGGATCTGGTGACACTCACCTGGCCATTTGATTCCCCCAAAACTGGATCTCTCATACAGGTCCCTTGACCTTGTTTCTTTTTGTGTCAAAACAAGTGTCTAAAATACTTTCAAGTATTTTCTTACCTTTCTCAAAAACTACTTCTGCTGTGTTACCCTATATGATACTGTCATCAATATACTGCAGGTGTTCTGGAGCTCCACCGTGCTCCAGTGCAGTGTGGATCAGTCCATGGCAAATCGTAGGGCTGTGTTTCCACCCCTGGGGCAGTCGATTCCAGGTGTGTTGGACACCTCTCCAGGTGAAAGCAAACTGAAGCCTACACTCTGGTGCTATAGGAATAGAGAAGAATGCATTAGCAATGTCAGTGGTAGCATACCATTTAGCGGCCTTGGACTCCAGTTCATACTGGAGTTCCAACATGTCTGGCATGGCAGCACTCATCGCTGGCGTAACCTCGTTCAGACCATGGTAGTCCATTGTTTATCTCCATTCCCCATTAGATTTTCACACTGGCCACATAGGACTGTTAAAGGGTGAGCGAGTTTTGCTAACCACCCCTTGACTCTCTAGTTGATGGATCATCTTCTGGAGAGGAGCTGCAGAGTCGCGGTTGGTGCGATATTGTCATCGATGCACTGTTTCAGTATCAACTGGCATCTTTTGATCCTCAACTCCCATCTTACCCACAGTGGAAGCACCTCTGAAGGGTTAGACAGGCCAGTCAGCTGTTTCTTATCCTCCATCTCTACAGCTGCTATACCAAAGACCCACTGACACCCTTTTGGGTCCTTATAATACCCTTTCTTGAGGAAGTGTATACCAAGGACACACAGAGCATCTGGACCAGTCACTATATGGTGCCTTTCCCACTTATTCCCGAGGGCATTGTCCATTATTGGCAACTGGTTTTGTGTAGTTCACTGGGTTCACGTGGCTTACCTGGTTAACAGGGTCTGTGTAGATCACAGGAATGACACCGTTTACAAGATTTGTGTTGACTACAGGATTTGTATTGACTAAAGGATTTGTATTGACTACAGGCATATTTTCTTTCCCTCTACTCACCTTTTGACCTAAGGCCCATGTACTCAGATCAGAGAACTGCTCATAGCAGACTGGAGAAGCCTCCCTTCTGGAAGAATTCTCTCTTCTTGATTTACCTTGTAAAATTACTGAACAGAATTAGTTCTGTTCTCATTCAGACCAGGACAGTTTGTTGTTCATGAGGAATGCAGAAGATGAAAAACAGCTGTCATGCTTCCTGTGATAAATAGAGGAAAAAAAAAAAAACCCACAGAAAAGGAATCTCATTCTCACGTTACAGATGAAGTCTGCATGACATCATTTTTGATGTTGGTTACATTGCTTAGGTCAGAAAACCTGAAGTAATGCCTAGCTGCAGCCAACACACTAATACTGTGTTCTACCACAGAAAACACTGAGATGTTAGTGATTAATCAAAAGGCAACTTTTGCCTTGCAATTTCAACTGGAAGCTTGCAGGAAAGAATCAAAACAGCCCAGTTATCATCTACTGTCAGTAGGTGTTTTTTCTGTAGTTTGTGCCAAAAACTGGGGACTCCAGTGTTGTCACTCTTGGATGAACCTGCTAAGCATCATTAGAAGTCCTTCTGACGTTTCTTGTGTTTTCTATGTGGCTTGCACTCAGAGATGGTTTTCCACCTCTAAATATACAAATAAACATATTAACTGGACCAGCTGGTAGAGGAGAATCTGAGTGTTGATATATTCTGACCAAGAACAGTGGTGGAGTCCCCGTGATCCCTGGAGGGGTTTCAAAGCCGTGGAGCTGTGGTGCTGAGGGACATGGGTTAGTGGTGGCCTGATTTGACAGTGTTGGGTTAATGGTTGGACTCAATGATCTTAAAGGTCTTCTCCAACCTAAACGATTCTATGTTTCTATGATTTCTCCTAAACCTTACATATTTCGCTTTCTAGCACTCCAGCACAGCACTGCTCTCTCACACTGATGATCCCAGCCCTGGCAGACACTGCTGTTTGTGTCTACAGGGGTACAATGAGAATTGGTAATGCTGCAGGCAACAACACAGCATGGGATGAGTGACAGGAGAGGAAGCTCTGGCTCCCAAAGAATGGATTCAGAATTCTATCAGAGGAACAGGTTTCAGGTTGTCCCTGTTTGCTAAGAAGGCAGAGAAAAGTGATAAGGACTTTATATACTTAACTAGTGATTTATTTATTTATTTATTTATTTATTTTTGTCTGAAACATATGCAATGCAGGTGAGTGGAGATTTTTGGTTTCTCCTTTTCTGGCTGAAAATTTCCAGTACGCTTCACTACTTGTTTAAAACACTGCAGTACCTCTATGGCAGTGTTCAGGAATCCAGAAGATATTGGTAAGAAATTCCTCAGCGGGAGGTGCAAGAAACTTCAATTGGATAACACTGGCTTAATCTAGCATTAAAGGGGAAGATTATTCCCTGGATTTTTTTCGATAAAATCTATATCTAGATAGGTGCAAGAGCCAAATCCTTCCAAATCAGAAACCCTTCCTATCACAGGGTTTCCTTCTGTAGAGTAGTTCCATCCTGGAGTAACTGAGTGGGATAACACGGTATTACTAGGTCACACAAGCTGACCTGATGGTCTTGATTTGTCCTGAAATTCCTTGGTATTCTTTTATAACAAAGCTCTAAAACTGAGAGAGAAAGAAGACAGTTTGTTCCTGAAGCATAACAAAGAGCTGCCGTTCAGCTGATGGAGAAGAGTAGCCAGCAGACTGTCTCTGGAGGGAGGGAAGACAAGTCAGCCAGCTGGTCTTGCTAGCAGAGACATCTGGTCTTGTACACTGCGAGAGACGCAGATTGAGTTCACTGGATTAAAAAAAGCAAGCAAAGAAGAAAGCCTGTTTTTTTTTCCCTCACTGATTGTCTGAAATTCTATCAGTACTAGTTAGAGAGCAGAGAGGGATCTGCTTGGGCGTTGAATATATTAAATATCAGGTGAGATTGTGTACATCAAGCTTCTCCTCTTCTGTCACCCCCTCGTGTAACACCTTTGCTTTTTCCACGCTATTTTGCAAAGTGCTGTTTCTTTTCTCCTAGGTGATCATTGAGGACATAGGCAATAAATGTGTGTATCAATTCCCAGTCGGACGCTGGTTCGCTTTAGATGAAGACGATGGAAAAATCCAGAGGGACATTCTTGTTGGGGGCACAGAAGCCACAGGTAAAGTCACGGGCTGAATCCATGGTGGGAAATGGGAAGATACAAATGCCTAATTAATGCTGCCAGACATATTTTCTTTAGAAGATCAAATGCCTTACACTTAGGAACACCTGCATTGGACTGTCTGCTGGTAACAGGCTGGTTTTTGTGAGGGTCCCTGAACTGCCATCATATTTCCCACCTCCAAATCTCAGTGATGAAGCTGTGCAGGACCTACAGCTGATTTATCACGCGATGAACCTGGATAGAGGGCTGATATGTGGAGGATGAAAGATTTGGCTTGTGCTTCATCAGGCTGCTCATCAGGTTTCAGAAAGGGGATTTTTATTCCCACGGTCTCCAACGTCCTGCACAGGAGTGCTTATTGTACTTCAGGTTCTTGTCTGGGGAGCTACACATCCTTTTACGAATCAAGGAAGCCCTAGAACTGGCTTTTTTATTATCCAACATGGCTACAGAAGAGACAACCTAAAGTTCCGTCCCTGTTAAAAGAAACATGGATGTAAAGTGAATAAATGAGCGAGGTGAAAAATTATTTGGATACTGTTCTGCCTGTATTTATTCATTAGCACAAACACTTCGACTATGCACATAATAGCTGTTCTGAACTTCGATGCATGGTCTTCAGCATCTGCAGCCCTTGTATTTCCCCCTGCATGTGCATGAAGAAAGTGATCTGGGTGCGGAGTCCTGACTGCATGATGCATGTTAGGAAAGAAATGAAGGAAATTGAAAACAAGAGAATTGCGATTCATTCAATAAAAGCTTCCTTTTTTTTTTTTACCATTCATGACTTTGCATTTTTTTCCTGTTCTTATGAGTTTTGTTGAAGAGACATATATATATATATCTCTCTCACAGTAAGACATGCTTGAACACAATTTCCGACTTAAACTTCAGAACGGTGACTGTTTAGAAGACCACGAGTGATGATATTTCTATTTTAAAGTCTCTGTTGAAATTTCTGGGTGATTTAAGTAAAGGAATAACTTAGCTTGGGCCCCAACTGTTTTATACGTTCTCCCTAAAACACTGTTATAGTTAAGTATGTCTTTATGTAAAGACATGACATGGGTCTAAGATATGTCAATGAGCCTTCTGTACTACTAGGAAAAGGTGTTACCATTCTTAGACCAACAGTCAGAGCTGGAAAAAAAACAGGCAAACTTTTATGAATACAGACTTCTTTTCAGAAATATTTTGCTGTCTTCCAGCTGGGCTAATATCTCTCTCAAGCCCTGTTTTGATGAGATCTTTAGTCTCTCACAGTGACAGTGAAGGTTCTGCTGGCTTCAGCAGCATTATAGGCTGCTGAACCCAAGTTTCCAGGGTTTTCTGATGCTACAGATCTTGTCACCACTGTTTAAAGCAACACCTTTCCATCTTCTCAGCATCCTTTGACATGTTTGGTACCTCTCAAAATCAAGTGGCTTAGTTGCCAATTCATTTTTTGTCCTTTCTTCATCTAATCATCACCATGGGGTGATAAACAAAACCATACTTTTTTTCAAATTGGGCCGTGCATCAGGGATTTTACACCACTGACCTTTCTCTGGGACAGTCTGAAGGTAGCTGTGCCTTTCTCAGAGTTACGTGTGGGACAAAAACAAATGAAGAATCACACTGTATGTAAGTCAAAATCTAAACAGTTTAGAAACCAGTAGAGCCCAATGTAAGTCAAATGAAAAATTATTACTCTCTGCCTTTTTTCATGCTTTCTTTTCTTCCTAACCAAATTCCCAATTCCTTCAGGTATTGTGTACAATGTTGCTGTAGTGACAGGAGATATCAGAGGAGCTGGCACAAACTCCAAGATCCATGTAATCCTCCATGGCTCCAAAGGCTTAAAGAACAGTGGGAAGATTTTCTTGGAAGGAGGTGAATTTGAGCGTGCCAGGACAGATCTCTTCAACGTGGAGATAGCTGCTCTTCTCAGCCCTCTCAGCAGAGTCACCATTGGGCATGATAATTGCGGCGTCAGTTCTGGTTGGTTTTGTGAGAAGGTAAGACAAAGACGTTGGTCTGTAGGCAGCTGTCATAGGACCATAGACTGATAGACTCATAGAATCATAGAATACCAGGTTGGAAGGAACCTCAAAGATCACCTACTCTGACCTTTCTTGGCAAAAGCATGGTCTAGAAAAGATGGCTCAGCTCCCTCTCCAGCTTAATCTTACAAGTGTCTAATGTTGAGGAATCCAACACTTCCCAGGGGAGATTATTGCAATGGTTGGTTGTCCTTGTAAAAAATTTTCCTCTTGTCAGACTGTTTCGTATTCATAACCTGACCCCAAACCACCAAATACAGTTTTAAAAATGAAATAAATAAATCTCCTTTTATTTGGATGACAATATCCCTGGTTTAGCAAGTCAATATTATACATAATGCATGGTAGTAGCTGATTGCCTGAAAGGCACGTTAGATGCCTAAGTCAATCACTTGCTAATTGGGTTGATTGCTCCTTTGCAGTCACAAAGATAGAGATGATTGTTTGCTCAGCACCAAAAGCACCTTCAGAACTTTGCCCAAGGGGCCAGACAGAAATGCAGTCTTGGATTGTGGCGAGCATTTCAAAGTTATCTCCACTCAGACTTTCCTAAAGTTTTTAGATGTTGCTTTGAAGCTCAGAAAAGAAGAACAAGTGTCTGACCATAGCTGTTACTGTGAGGTAGTGGAGAAATACTTGAGGTGACATCCTGTAGGAGATAGCAGGTGCTAATGGGAGGGAGGAGTGGGAGGTAGCTGCTTACCCTGAAGCTGGGAGGAAATGCAGGTTTCCTGGAAAGCAAAATCAGCTTGGGATGTGCTTGAAGGCTTTTTGTATCTTGTGTTTCCTGCAAAACCCTACTGAGCACTGGTGTGTGCTACCCTCTGACGTCTGCAGCTACACTGCCTGTTCCCATGGTGTCTTACCTCTTCTTGGCTGACCCTTCTAGAAGGGTGTGAATAACAGGACACACGGGTCCTAGCTATACTCCAGAATGGGAAATGTGCCACCATTCCAGTTCATGTTGGTCCAGAAAACCTGATTTTTGAGAGCGGGACCAAGATCTCCTGCTCTGTCTTTGCTTTGGTTAGTTAAGTTTTCAGTATCAGTGATCTGTGGGCTACCAGCAACAGAATACCCAAACTCATCTCTCTGGTCTCTTTTCCTAGGTGGTGGTTTACTGTCCCTTCACTGGTATTGAGCAAACCTTCCCATGTGGGAAATGGCTAGATGAAGATGAAGGAGACGGTCTTATAGAGAGGGAGCTCTATGAAATGGTCTCCCTGCGCCAGAGAAGACTGAAAAGTAGGTGCAAATCTATAGGAGCCTCCTGTGATCCTTCTTATCTAACAACACCTTGAGTGTCACTCGCGGGCAGTCTCATGGTCAAGTAGACACTCAAGTGAATTGAGTCCTGCATGAACGTCCGCTTTGAACATAGTGGTTTGGGGAGTTTGAAATGAAACTTTTCCAATGTTTTGAAGAACTGCATGTTTTCTCAAGGGAAGAAATTGGATCTGACAGCCTTCCTAGGTTCACTGGGCTTAGGGCTGCCTCAGCTGCCATCTCACCTTGTCAGACAAGCCAGGCAAAGTTTCTTATCAATATAGAAGAAAAGTTTTCCTGTTCCAGTGCGAAACAACACCTAAGTACAGTAAAAAGACAAACCTGGGGAACAACAGGAAATAAAAACAAACTCTTCCCATCATGTTTAACTTTTATATTCTTGGTCTTACACAAAGAGAGCTCTTAGTCCTTCCAAGTCCTTAGTGCCTTCCAAGGCACATGAGCCTTTTCTCTAGAGGGAATCAGTGGCACACATTGGCTGGGGTGTACCAGCATATCCATCCATCCAGCCTTGCTGGCTGCTTTTGGACCAAGCAAAAGGGAAGGGACTGCTGCCACCTCGCCTGCACCAGTGCAAATGTGTAAGCAGAATGCTTTAATTAGGATAATAGACAGGGTTTAATCCGAATGCTTCGGGTGGGCTCCTGCTTAAACAGCAGTTCATTTAAATAAGCTTTATCTAAATGTTAGTCAGTGTTATAACCACATTGGGCCTCTGACTCGGTCCATTTACCCAAAGCATCTGCAACCTTTAACCCTCTATTATCAGCTCTGATTGTTATTGACAGGCTAATTCCCCTGCTGCCGCAGTGCAGGAGACAGACAGCATTAGCCTTGAGAAATCTGTGACCTTTAGCTGCCAGATTATAGAAGCGTAAGACTCAGAGTTAGAAAAGACCTATTATGTCATCTCGCCTATCTCCCCGTGCACACAGGACTGTCCCTTTCTGTAGAGCTGATCAAAGCTTGGTTGGACCTCACTTTGGGTATCCATGGTGAAATGGCCCCTGCGTGGCTTTTGCAAGCTGTTCCTCCATTGGACTGCAGCTCAACATGTAGTTTGTATTTATTCTTAGTCTTTTCTTTTTTTTCTTTTCTTTTTTTTTTTTCCTACCCCCTTATCTCGAATGTTATCCTGGAAACGGTTGTGTCAGGTCTAGCCCTCCTGGGGAATATTGACTCTGGCTCTGAGAATTTCAGAACTGCCTGTATCCCTTGATGTGAAGTGATAGGAAACAGGGGAATGTGTCCAGAGAGCCCTGAGCTGGGGGGGGGGGGTGTGATGATGATGGGTATGTGGGGAAATGCCTGGTCTCCTCCAGCAGCTGCAGACTTAGCTCACCCACATTTCTCCCTGTGTGGTTTCTCCCAGGTCTCTATCTGCATTTAAGCCTGGTACAAGTTCCTTTCCCCCCCCTACCCCTGCATGCATCACTCCTCCTTTTCTTCAGCAAGAGGTCAGGAAGGCCAAGCCAGACAGATGAGAGAAGTCTCTGGTGTCTGAATCACCCTTGCTCTTTTCTCCAGGGAGAGCAAGCTGCTCTATCACATGCCATACGCAACCTTGCCTTAGCTTCATTTCTGCTCATATGAAAACTTGCTGGTGCTATTCAGAAAGCAGTGGTCATAGATATATTACTAAAATAGGGGTAAAACTTTTCTCTAGAAGAAAATTTATTTTTTCCCCCCCTTTTTTTTTTTTTTTTTTTTGAGTAGCTGTGGCCTCTTTTTTACAGTTCAGTGCTGAGCAGATCACTCAAAATCTAATTTATATGCATGTTATCCTATTTTTATATTCCATTCTGGGCTCTGAAGGTCAACCTGTGCCTATGTGGGCTCAGGCATACCGAAAGGGTTAGCAGTTCTTTCATTAGGATTTGTTAATAATTCGGCTGATATCCGAGCCAGGAAAGAAGCCTGTTCCCTCTCCTGTAGGTGCTGCAAGGCCTGCAGAAGTGAAACACGTTGTTATTGATAAAGACTGCAGATGAGGGGCTCTTAAGGGGAAATGATGTCACCTTCATATATGCAACCATCCTTTGGTATGAAAAACAGTGTGAAGTTGCCGCAGGTGGACTGCTCTTGCAGTTAAAACGTTGGGTGATAAGAGATAAAGACATCGTACCTTTGCCACTGTCTTTGGGCAACACAAGTGCTAACTGAAGTCTGGCTGGATTTAGGAGTTTATTTAAATTTAAAACTCTTTACGTTGCTTTGAGAATGTTTTCCCTACACGATACAGCCTGGCTAGAGATACCTGAATGGGCTCCAAGCTAGCTTGTCCTGCAAAAGGCATATCTGGGATAACTGGTCCAGTCTCGGGGAGGCTCATATCATGAACTGGTACATGGCTCCATCCATACTCCTCCTAGCTCCAGACACAGATCATACGGGGTGAGTTTTAGGTGCTACCTGGAGCTGCATTGCACCGTAGACAAGTAACTGGAGACCCTTTCTCATTGACAAGAAGAAAGCTGACAGTATTTACCTGGTTTTAAGTTGGTCTTTGAGACTAGAGTTGTAGGTGTTGCAGATGTATACTGAAACTGCAGAAATGGAGGACATCCTTGGATTGCCCTGTTAGTAATGTATGGCCTTGCAGAATATGGTTCACCTGGGAAGTGGTGATTGATGTTGGTGGGTTTTTTCTCATTTAATTTTAAATAAAATCACAAAATTATGTTTCCAGGCAATCTCTTTCCTTTGTGTCATGTAACAACTGATTATGTTTGTGCAGAAAACGATAAAATGTCCTGGTCTTCTTTCATACTATCCTTCCCTCTCTACCACCAAGTGGGAAGAATGAGAATTATGTTGGGGTTTTTTTTATCAAGACACTTTTAAAAACTGCTTTTTAAACAAAATGTCTTGAACCTTTCTTTACAGAAAACCCTTGGTCTCTGTGGATCTGGACAAGTGACATTAAGAATGCAGGGACGGATGCCACCATCTTCTTCCAGGTTTATGGAGACAAGGGAAAGTCAGATGAGATGAAGCTGGACAACAATTCAGACAACTTTGAAACCGGACAGACTGACAAGTTCATGGTATGAACCTTGTGCAAGTAGCAAATTTGGCTTGCTGTCATTTTCCAGGGCACTAGCTTCAACCCTGCACAGAAACTCACCAGCATGAGATCTGTCCCCTGAAGTGGAGGTGAAGTAATTCAGTTTGGTGGCGATGCAAATGATTTCCCCATCTATGGTTATGCTTTGTCTTCTCCAAACAGGACTTAGCCTGTTGATCCTGGGTGCAGATGCCTTTGAGTTGTAGTGGTACTTAGTACCACATTCCCTCTGCGTCTCCAAAAGCAGATAGTCCCCCCCTCAGGCATGTCCCCACTCATGTTATAGTCTGCTCCACCCATTTATAAACCATGCCTGTCTCTTCTTCAACGCTTAAAGCTAATAACTTGTACATTTTTGTCCCCAGTGCCTAAGTGGCCATTAGCTATTAACAGGAGAATTAGCAGTGACGTTTCCTCTCCTCCATGCTCTTATTTTCAGCTTCCTTGGCTGCGAGCCTCCATGAATGTTTGGGGCTAAGCTCAGCAACATGTTGAGTTGGGAGGATGGGGAGGGTTTTCTTGTGTTTAGGAACAAATATGTTTAAAAGTTATCTGTGGACTGGTCAGAGAAAAATTGAGAAACAAAGAATTTTAATGCCTGTGTGTAGAAAAAACATTTATCCCTTTTGCACCAGCAGCTGTAGATGCCTTCTGGAGGAAGCACAGCTGTGCTTTGCAGACTCTGTTTGAGAAAGAACTGAAGCTTGAGAGCTGTCCTTAGTTCTTACTGGAAGGAATGCTTTCAAGGAGCTCTCATGGTCAAAAGCGTATAGATTCAATGTATGTGTTGTCTCCTGAAAAGAGAGGCATCAAGCTGTCTTTGCAGAGTAGGACTTATTACTTTTGAAGAACAGTATTTTTTTTTTTTTTTTCAGTTTTTAACATTTCTCTGCTTTGCCTCTTAAAAGATGTTCTGAGATGTCCTTTGCGCAAAAATGGATAATGCTTTTTTTTT
>JANVCC010010235.1:863969-885749 GCA_025345505.1 Todiramphus chloris collaris
ATGGATAATGCTTTTTTTTTTTTTAACCCCTCTGTAGATTGAACTCCCTGATCTGGGCACATTTTATAAGCTTCGGATATGGCACGAGAAAAGAAATCCCTTTGCTGGCTGGCATCTGAACAAGGTGAGGGGATGGCAAAGGAAGGTAGACTTGAAAAGACAGATTGCTTACAGAGGTCTGTACTTACAGTCTTGGGTCAGGGTGCTGGCCAAGCGGTGGAGGAGAAATCCTACATGAAAATGGGACGTGAAGAGAGCACATTGTAGCATTTGCAAAAATATCTGGGGAGAGAAGGATTCCTTTTGTGATTTTTGGAGGAAATTCCTTTTTTTTTTTTTTTTTTTTTTGCTGTCTCTCTCAGTGCATCCCAAGCTATGAATGGGAAATGAAAGCAGTAGGTAAATGGCAGCTCCCAGCATCCCAGATCGATGGTGAAAATCATGTTTCCCCATCCCTCCAGTGTCAGACCACTGTAGTCTCATGGTTTTTCTCTTGCTCTTCAGAAAGATTCTTACTCTTAGACATTGTTACTGTACAGAGAGGAAAACCTACTCCTTGTGTGGCCTATTTAGGCTGGTCATAATGAAAAGCTGATTATGAGAGCGACCTATTGTACAGTGGTGCATAACCTGCCCTGAAGTGCTGACAAGCCCCGTTGCAGGAGGTGGCCCATGGAGACAGTGCAGAAGAGAGCAGCATTGTGCTGTTTGGGCAATAAAGAAGAGTGATGTGTTTGATCTTGAGATGTTATAGTGGCCTTCCAATACTTCAAGGGGGTCTACAGGAAAGATAGGGAGGGAGTCTTTATCAGGACAGGTAGTGATTGGACAGGGAGGATGGTTTTAAACTGAAAGAGGGTAGATTTAGGTTTTATATTAGGAAGAAACTCTTTAATGTGAGTTTGGTGAGACACTGGGACCGGCTGCCCAGGGAGGCTGTGGATGCCCCATACCTGGAAGTGTTCAAGGCCAGGTTGGACGGGGCTTTGAGGAACCTGGTTTTGTTTTCTTTCTGCACAGAAACTGTGTTCAGGAATGACAAGAGGGATCTGACAGTGTGTTTAGGATTTCACATGGACCAAACTGTGTAGGCAAACCTGGTGAAGATGCATGAAATTAATCTGCCCATATACAGACAGTCTGATGTTTTCTGGGTGCATCAGGCTCATGGCACATAAATCCCATCACTTGTGAATGAATCCATTTTGGCATCTAGGAACTCAGATGAAGCCTTAATGATACTTTGTTCCAGTTCCCACACCTTTCAAACCAGACTTGCTTCCTTTCAGGGCAGATTTCCATTTTCTATTACAAGAAGGCAACAACAGCCACACCGGTCAGGCCAAAAGTCCACCTAGCCCAGCATCCTCTCTCCTGTGTCACATAAGTGCATGATTGGAGAACAGTAAGAACAGGACAGCGATTTATGATACTGCCCCCTAACGTTCTTCCATTTTTTGACTGTTTCCAATTGGAGACTTGCTAAATGTAAAGCATTTAGTATGTTTCTCTTCGATATCCTTTTTTTTTTTTGTTGTTGTTCAAAGGTTCCTGTCTCTTCTTGAACACTTAAACTTTTCACAGTCATAATAGCTTTCTTCAAGGGCTTCACAGGATGACTGTGTCCTTTAGTTTGCTTTGAACTTCCCTCTACAAGCATCATTTCACGCCCTGTATTTCTTGTTAAAGAAGAGCGAATAGTTGATCCTCCCCTCTTCCTTTTCCATGCTGACCATGATTCTGTAGACCTTCATCATGCCATCAGAACTTTCACGACAGCACGGAGCGATTGGAGAAAGGTGGAGTGCAAAAGCCGTCAGCCACGGTAGACTTCGCTTCACGCATCGCTGCGGTGCACGAGCTGGAAGGACAGTCTCGTTATTAATGTGTTTTATTTCTCTGCTGCTACCTAATTCTGCTTCCCAGGCCAAAACCTGTCAGGAGCTTGTTGCTTTTTTTTTTTTTTTGTCTTTAAGCCTCTGAACTCACATGGTGTTTTGGTTTAATGAAGGTAACTCTGCTGAAAACGCTGACAAAAGAAAAATACTCATTCAACTGCGGCCGCTGGCTAGATCTAAATGAAGATGACAATGAGATTGTGAGGGAGCTCCCTGCGGAGGGATCTCTAGTGACTGAAGTCATGCCAGGTGAGAGCCACGGGCACCATGCAGGGGCTCGTTTAGGACCTGAATAGAAAGAAACCCAATTTGTGTAAGGGATACACAGACAGACCGGTGCGACTCAATTAGCTCCTCTTTCTGGCACTTTCTCTCTGCAGTATTTTCTGTGTGCATCATGAGCTGCATGAAGCCTCAGAAATCCCAACCTCTTATTCCCAGCAGATTTTCTGTGGTGGGAGGTGGCCGCAGCACAATTGTTTCCAGAGATATACAGCGGGGTTTTTTTTTCCAACCTTTTTTTCCCCCAGTCTCTCTTAAAATGTGAAATGCTGGGTTTGAAAGGAATTTCAAGGAAACCAAGCTTAGCTAAAATGCAATATAAAATACAACAATCATCTTTGTGCTTTAAAGTTTTATTTAATTATATGCACATTTGTGCAGCTATACATATAAATGCATAGGAAGTTGAACAGAACTGTTGTGCAAGAGCAGTTTGTGTGAGCAATCCAAATGATTTATCAAGTTAACTGTGCTTGAACTGAAGATTAAATTAAAGAAAGCTGCAGAACTTTGCACTGGCTTCCTAAAGTGCTCACTTCTGTCTTTGTGTTGCAAAGAACTAAATATACTTGGAGGGAGAATCTTAGAGAGTGGAATATCTCAAGGTAGCCATTGGGATTTGTCTTATTTCCACCAAAGCACCCAATGGGACTCTACGCTCTGTAGACCACGAGCTTTTCTGTTTACTGAAATTTCTGATGAACTCAGTGATCTGCATGCAGTGGAAGAGCCAGAGTAATTGTAATTGCAGATGTTATTAAAATGTAAATAAACCTGGGTTTGTAATGTATTTTTAATCAACTGTGGAGAGGGCTGCTCGAGTTCAAATGCAGGCGCATATGCGTGAGGAGCAGTTGTGCTGAGCAGAGGTGGGATGCAGTACTCGTGTGGTAGGCTTGCAGGTGGGTTTCAGGGGGAACATTGCTTCATGTTCCTTCCTGATGCTGGAGAAAAAGCTTGCTCTCTCTCAAAAGTTGTTCTGTGGACTGGTTCTTCTTTGTGAAACGTCTTCTAGAAATCCTTCATCCAATGGGATGGGAGAGCAGAGGTGAGGCCAGGGTGCAGAGAGGAAGGTGGCAGCTCAGAATCTGTCCAGCAAAATCCTAAATAAAGAACTCAAAGGTGGCCAGACACCACCAAAGGTGGCAAAAAGGAAAGACACAGTCCCATTGCCTGGAGTATGAGGGTCCCAAAAAGACGGGGCAATGGGGCTTGTCCTGCCCATATCAAGAGCCCATTCCTCAGGTCTCTGAGTGCTTGGCCATTTTTAACTGGTTTTGTCTGCCTGCAATGTCCTTGGATGCTGAAAATGATGTTTTCTCCAAACATATTGTTACAAGGTCCCCCATCACCACAACCCTCTCAGGAAGGCAAGAGAGGAGGTAGGAGGGCTGGGGCTCCAAGAAGGCTATGCACTTCAGTTTATGAGGTTTTTACCTGAAGGAGACAGCATTTTTGTGTCCTTTGGAGGGGTTTTACGGGTTTACTTAACATTTCAGACCTTCCTATGTTGTCTTTTTTTCCTTTTCCTAGTGATAATACAGAAGTGTAAAAGTCGATACAGTAGCAGAAGTACCAACTGGAAGTGTGAAGGCTTAAAATTAATTGCGAGTCTATGGAAAATGCAGTAAATTTAAATGGCAATTAATCGTGTTGCTGAAATTGTTTTCCTGATTTATGCCTCCAACAGTGATAAAGTACCGGGTGACGGTTTGCACTGGGACGGTAAGTGGCAGCGGCACGGATGCCAACGTCTTTGTCTGCCTCATCGGAGACCAGGGAGACACAGGAGAGAGGGTTCTCTACAACTGCATCAACACTGTCAATAAATTTGAAAAAGGCAACGTAAGTTCACGCAGCAGCTCCTTAAGATGGGCTTTAAAGTGTGTGGCTTTCTATTTTTTTTTGTGTACGTATGAGAGACGTGTGTTCGTAAACTGGGCTGATTTCCTTCCCAGTTTGGGTTAGGGCAGTAGGGAGTAATAAATCACATCCACAGAGCATCCTAAGAGGTTGCAGTTGGAGAGAGGTTTAGGTCAGGGACAGCGAAACCTTACGTGGCATTGGTGTGTCGTGAGAGAGTCTCCTGGTTTGCTCCCCAGATAGGTTCTGTCTGTTGAAATTGTATCTTCATAGAATCATAGATTAGGGAAAGCTTCCAGCGAATCTGTCCATCTTCCAAGAATAAGAGGGAGCCTTTCCACCTCTATCTAATGCAGAAAAAATTTGACTCCTGGGGCAAAGGAAGGAAAAACATCTTATTTAATGTGAAATCAGAACTGAAAGCTTAATATGTTTCCTTTATATTTTTCCTCCAGTCTCCCCTCAACAATGCTGCCCTAAATTTTTATGTCTTACTTTCTATATGGATTTCAACATGTTTTTCTATGCCTGTGTCCTGAATGGAGGGGGAAGGAAATGGCCCGAACTGAAGAGAGAGCTTGTTCCCTGGAAAGCTGGAAATAATGAAGAGGTCAAACTGCAGTTAAAGCCCTTGCAGCATTAACAAGCAAATAGTGTGCCGATCTGATCCATGGGGTCAACCTACTTAATATGTATTCAATTACGAGGCACGTTTTGGGTCTCTTGGGTCCAACTTAGACTGGTAAAATGTAATCACTATCTCCTGGAGGAGATTTTGAGAATCTGATCACAGAACTCTGCAGAATTCCCATCTTTTGTGGTACTATTTGATTGAAGATTTGAAATGGGAAGAAAACGAGGATAGGAGGAGGTCAGGTTTTCAAAATCGACCACTGAATTTAGGCTTTGAAATATTCATTAAAACACTGGGTTTGCTTGCGAGTGCCCAGAATTTCCAATTCTTCACTGAAATCACTAAGTTTTTTAGTCTCTAAAAGAACTTTTATCAAGGTTTTATTGTGCTTTTAAGGCCTGTCTGTTGAAACACATGGCATTTGCTTAGTGTGGAAGTTCATTCTGCTTCTAAATTTATAAAAGTTTGAAGACATGGGCATTGCAAACATCATATTTTTGACTATGCACTTACATTATAGATCATTTGCTTTGAAAAGGTAGTTCCAGTCTCTAAAGGACAGCATTTTGTCATTTGGCAAACCCTAGCTTTGTCAAAATGGTAGCAAGATGAGTCACGTTTTGATCGTGGTTTGAAGACTGTTTCAGTGGATTTCCAAAGGAAGATTCTTGGTGGACAGAAGATACAAATATTTTAAACACAGATGATGACTATATTATTTTTTACTCCCAAGAATGAGTTACGGGATAATATGCATGAAAGGTTTAAAAAAAATGGAAGGGGGAAAAAAATAAAAAGGAAAAATTATTTTGGAAATCAATTAATGTGATTAACAGTATTCAGATGATAGAAACCAAACTCTAACCTGTTAATGGAAAACTGCTCACTTGGCTTGAGGAGCTGAAAGCTGATGAATGAATTGGAAGCTGTTTAAGGATTGATCCTGACAAAGTTAGAGCTCGTATATTCAGGAGTCTGAATGAGTGTATCTACACTGATTAACTCAGATACCTTGTTAAAAAGAAATGTAGGTAAGTCAGTGCAGTCTCTTAATCTACAGCCACTTAAACCAGTAGTACCTTGATTACCAATTTAGCCTGAAAAGTTTGCTTGCAGAGGCAAGCTAACAGCCTGTATAGAAGGTAAAATTTAAAGATGTCTCTAAATTAGGTGTTTAGCTTGCTGTGGTTCCTGTTAGTTACTTACTCATTAATTTATATCAGCCATTAATAAGTAAGACGAACATCAGGCCTAATGAATTTGACTTCATTGACTCAGACTGACTCTGTAAGTTTTGATACCTTAAATCCCCACTTTGGCCATTTTGATTAATAAGTAGCAACTTGTTCATGATATAAGCCCATCACTGATGCTTAAAACAACAGTCACATGTTTAGTTGTCTTTATTTTGAAGGTCAGTTTGGAGCCCTGAATGATGGAAAATTATGATTGCTTTAATAAATTTAAACATTTAAACAACTACTGCCTTGCCACCATGCTTCCTGGGAGCTAGCTGGATATGTGCTACCACCATGTGTGCTTCAGGGGCACTTGGGAGATGAAGAATGAACAAATTGCAATGTTTGGTCATGTTTTTCTTACCTAGCAAGTCATGTCAGATGGATGGCAACCACAGCACTCATGTCTGTTTGCTGGGCTATATGCTTCAGATGTGCTGTGTGATTACCATATATGTGTGTGTGTCTATACATCGACCAGAGGTACTTGTCTGGAGTGAATCCCAGAGGAGTAACTCGCTCTTTTAATACATCTCTCTTCCTTCAGTAATTGGAAACTGCTGCTCCCAGTATGCTCTTAGGTTACAGAGTTCAGGTCTTGAGGGGCCCTCACTTGGGCTAATCTGTAGGTTGCTGATTTGAGCCCTTTTCAGGAAAAAGCAAACAAGAACCCCGCAAGACATAAAATTCACATCGCCCGTGAGATATGAAGGGTATTTATCTGGTGGGGTTGAGTTTACAGCAGCTTCTAAACACAGCTCATGGAGCAGCTGGAAATGCTCCTGTGCAGCCCAACGCTTGCACACCATGACTGGGGTTAAATTGTGCTCAACTACCCATGCTGTCTGAATTTAAAGTGGGGTCATGTCTTTGAATGGTACCTCTAAATAGCTCTGCGGATTTGGTCTGGTGACCTGCACTGGATTTCACAGAAAGCTGATATCTGAGCAGGGGTTCGAACTTTGTTTTCCTGCCTCTCTGTACGAACGAATTAATAATCAAATTACATTTCTTTTTTTTTTTACAGTTGTGGAGGGCATGCAATGACATTGGAGATTTAAAATGCTGGCAGATCATATATTTATGAATCTAATGTTATACATCTAGCACAAATATTCAAGCTTTCATTCTTTGGTAAATTAATTCATACTTTCTCCATCTTGTGAAGAATTATCTTGCAGCATGCTGATGATGTTGGTTTGATTGTGTTAATAAATTCAGGTTGCTTGCTTGTTTTTGAGGAGAAATATTGTCTCACTTTTTTTTTTTTTCTTCTTCTCAAAGGCTGATGAATTCTTCGTTGAAGCAGTAACGCTGAAGCAGGTGAGGAGGGTGAGGATAGGGCATGATGGCAAAGGAGGAAGCAGTGGCTGGTACCTTGCCAAAGTGATAGTGAGGGAAGAAGGACAGCCAGAAAGTGAGGCTGTGGAATTCCCCTGCTACAGGTACTGGAAACAATGCTTGCAAATTATTCCTCCATCTATGCATTTGCCAGACTCTGAAGAGCCTAGCTGTCGTTCCAAGAATGGAACTTTCTCAGCACAGCTTAATCCTTTTTATTTATTCATTCATTTATTTGTGCTAAGCCTGAAAGTGAGGAGTGTGGATTGGAAGGTTTAGGACGCAGTTAACTCCCCTTACCAAATGAACAGCCATCTGAATTGTGAGCTTCTCAGCAATTAGCTCAGTAACACAGGGAATTTCCAAAAGGTGAAATGCAACCTTCCAAGTACCACATCCAGTGTCACTGCAATTGCCTGCTGCAGAAACACACTCTGCAACCTGCTGCCATCTGTTAGCTTTACAGCATGTGCTGGACAAGGTTCTGATCCCTCACATGCACATCCCATCTCTCCAGCAGCAATGGGATGTATGTTTGGGGTTTGGTTTTTTTTTTTTGTGTGTGTTGGGAGAATGAAAAATTGTTCCGCTGCTATCTTAAGAGCTCCTTGCATGAAGGGAAGTATCACGCAGACAGGGGTAGCGGTGGAGCAGAGGGCTGTAACTCACCCTACAGGGGTGAGTTGCAAGTGTATTCTTCTCTCCCCTAGACAATCAAGTGGCTGAAAGAAATGTGCTTGTACTGAGGCTACCCGTGGGGAACGAGATGGACCATCTGTCCTGGCACTAACTAGTGCCTGCCTCAATAGTGCAGCACAAACTAGGGAGAACTGGGTGAAAACATAAAAGACTAACATCAGTACAGCTCAGAGTCCTCTAAAGTCCCACTTGCCCTCTTAGGATGTCTGCCCTGTAGGATGGAGGTTATTGAGCTCCACCTAAAGACATCAAGTACCTGCTCTAAAACATCATCTCCTGGGGGGGCAAGGGGAATTGTTGCAAACACAATTATTTTTAACTGCAAACGAAGGTAAAACCTCTAAGCTGGTTACTTCCCTCCATAAATCAGGAAGAGCTCCACTATAACAAGGAGAGTCAGCCAAATACAGAACAGGATCCAGCCCCCAGCCTCTCTGCACTGCCAAAGCTACACCACATCAGAGAGCAAACTCGCTGGGGAGACGGCACAGAGCAGCAGATGCAGTGTCATCTCAGTTGTGAAAAGCAAGCCAGTCTCTCCCTTTTCAAAGAACAAACCACTCGGCTGCCGTTGCTGTTTTTTGATACGTATTTAACAGCCATGTGTTTTACTGGGTTAAGCAAGCGAGACAGTTTTTGACTTGGACATGAAGTGTCCGTGCGAAGAGCTGTTTTGCTCAGACAGCTTGGAGATATTTCTGTGTCTAACTGCACTTGTGCAGCTGGCTCGTTTTCAAGATTTCCTTTTGAATTGTCTCCTTACTCAGCTGTTTAACTGGGTGTCTTCCCTTAGCTTGGAGTGATGATCCCCTTAGCTTTACACCCGTGAATCAGAAGTATCAGAGTCCACAGGGCATTCCCCTCTGGTCAAAGAAAGGAGAAAGAAACCCCAAGACATTACCCCCAAAATATTCATGAGGTGCATTTGGGCTTCAAGTCACAAGTGATGGAATTCCACTCTTCTTACCTTTCTTAATGTCTCTTTTTCCAAGTGATATCAGTGTTGTTCGTGCGGCTTTATTCGCTGTCCTTGTGCCAGCATTATCTCTTCCTCTCAGATTGAGAAGGTAACATGACTGATCACCACCAAACACAGGGACAGCTGCTCCCTCTCATTTCCTTTGGTGCCCGTGTCTCCTGGGAGACTGGGGCATCATCGCAGTATACGGGTGTCGTCATGGAGTCTGGAGATATCTGAGGGCGAAGGTGCTCACCCACTGCATCCTCCACGTGAGAGTTAAAAATCTCCATGACCTGCAGCGTTTGGATGTTCCCCTCCAGTCCTGTAGGCCAAGGACAGCCCATGTCCTCGCTGCTTTGGTAGGGGCTCAGAGACGCCTGCTTCACCTGCTTCTTCAGAGCCAAGATGTTGAAGAAGACTCGGCCAGTAAGAGTAAAGAGTAAACTTCTTTTAGTGAGCCGATGCAAGCGAGGTTGGTTAGAGACTCCATCCAGGACACACATGGGAAGCTTCTGTTTCTACTTGGCTAGTATATGGTCAGCCAGTAGACATGCTGATGTTCTCATTGCCTTCATCTTCAAGACCTGATTAATTTCCACCCTTCTACACAGCACA
This sequence comes from Todiramphus chloris collaris, assembly GCA_025345505.1. Lineage (NCBI taxonomy): Eukaryota > Metazoa > Chordata > Aves > Coraciiformes > Alcedinidae > Todiramphus > Todiramphus chloris. Next base: position 873,501 of record JANVCC010010235.1, read on the forward strand.
ATTGCATGATCTGGAGAAAACAATTTATGTTGTCGGGTCCTTACTGAAAGCTATTCCACTGACTGCCACTTAGCTGCTACTGTGAGACAGCTAGAGGACAAAATGCTTTCCAGTAGAGATAAATCTCACCCATGCAGAAAACTTCACAGGCTTCTTACCTCCATAAAAAATAGGCTATACCAGCATATGGGTAACAGATGTTATAGAAAAGACCTGGCTAACCAGCTTCCACTGTAACTAATGTCTATACGATTCCTTATAGATCTTCAATGTATGTAACTCATTGAAGTCTCTCTTCTTGTTATTTAGATATTCATATACACAGCTATGTTTTGTCTTTTGATTTGAAAGCTTTTTTTTTTGTGACTCTGCTGGAACATCTATTACCTAATAGTCGCAGGAGTTCTGTGAGAAGAACTGTCTTTGTTGTACAAGGGAGCCAGCAGAGATAAAGAGCAGCTAAGTGGATTAATTGTGAGTTTGCGTCAGATTCAGGAAGAACATCGAGAAATAATGATTCCCAGGCCTCTGTTTCCAACTCTTAAAACAGTCGCCTGTAAAGGGAACGGCCTGTAGCTCTTCACCTTTGCCCCAGAACTGGAGACAAACCTTTTTGAAGCTCAGAACTGAGTTCTTCAGACTTCATTTTCTCCTTAAGGCTCTGCAGAAGTCCAGGAATGGACTAGCTGACATCCTTTAAAATACCCTATTTTTTATAATACTTATATCCCAGACAGAAATGAATTTTCAATTAGGCAAAGTGGTGAGCTCATGATAAGATAGAATTTGGTATGCTATAAATCATTACATCCCCACTGAAATCTTCAGTGATATTTCATTACATTTTTTTTTCTAAGCATGTGTACCATCCCAATTTTTCTCCACCAGAAGCATTAGGGAACATCGTTAATTATCTGAAGAACAACAGACAGACCATGAATGGGATGATGCACCAGGAGACTCCTCTGAAAGAACATTTATTTGATCAAATGCCAAAAATGTTTATCATACAAAGGATCCAGAGAAACCTCCTTTTCTTGCCTAAAAATAGACTGAAATGTGTATTTTACAGAAATTTTTATATATAGGTTATACTTAAAGACACATACAAATACATATGTATCTCTGAATCCGATGTATGTGATAATCATTCTGATTGCTCACAGGCTGTCATCTGCTGGATTTCAAATCCTATATATGATGCCAAATTATATTTTTTTCCCAGTGCTTCTCTGACTTTCTGTTACTCTAGAAATTCTCTCTGAAGTGGTTGTCATGACATAGTTGCATCCACTCTGGGTTATTTGACATACAGTATATGGTACAGGACAAGACTACACCTTTGCAAAACCCACCATGCCATGTGAGTTACATGCACTGAAATTGTAGGGAAGCTCTGACAAAATAAAAGATTTTGACAGGTCTTTTGTACTAGTAATATGATGGCACTATACTGAAAAAATTCTATTTTCTGCAGCCTGATGTGTCTGTAAAGTGTCCATCCATTTGCGTTCACTGTAAGACTAGAAACCTCTGGTTGCAGTCTCCTGCAATTACAGTGGAATTACACTGAAGCAAAATTAGGATATTGCAGCACATGTGATGGAGGGAAGGAACACTGTGACATTGCTCATCCAAATACTTCCTCTGTCACCGAAGCAATCCCTTGAGAAAATAGTGTTTCTGCCACTTATAGAATCATAGAATAGTTTCATCTGGAAGAGATCTTCAAGATCATCAAGTGCAACCTTACTCCTAGCCCTACCAAAAAACACTAAACCATGTCCCTAAGCACAACTTCTCATCAGCTCATAAACACTTCCAGGGATGGTGACCCCACCAGCTCCCTGGGCAGCCCATCCCAGTGCCTGACAACCCTTTTTGGAAAGAAATGCTTCCTAATATCCAGCCTGAACCTCCGCTGGTTCAACTTCAGGCCGTTTCCTCTCGCTCTGTCCTTGTCACCAGGGAGAACAGACCAACTCCTGCCTCCCTACAACTTCCTTCCAGGCAGCTGTAGAGGGCAATAAGGTCTCCCCTCAGCCTTCTTTTCTCAAGGTAAGCAGCCTCAGATCCCTCAGCCTTTCCTCATAAGAGAGACTACTCTCTTGGCTGAGACAAAGTAAGGAGCATTTAAAGCCATTTCTGCTGATAAACATACCTTTTCCTCCTCCAGTTCAAGACATAGTCCTTCTCTTGCCATCAGCAGCTACCAACATTGTTAGAGCGAATTTATCTAGGGCTGTGTCCTCCTTCTTTTGGGATCATTTTTCTCATCTGTCCTCTCTGCCAAAACAGTTGACATTTGCCATGCTGTACACAGAGATCCGTTTCTTGTGGGATGTGCTTCCATCCTGTCACTTCAGTGCAGAAGCAGTTAACCCAGGTTCAACCTGCATTTCTCTAAAACATTGGCAATGGTGAAGGTGACAGAAAACAACAGCATGTACACTGGCAATAGGAACAGCAGGTCACAGGGCACAGAAACCAGCAGCAGGAGAGCAGAAACGTGTCTAACTTGTGAGCTTCTGCCTTCCTGAAAGCGATGCTGAACTCAGCAGTCCTGGGGTGGTGGAGTTCAGGCTCGAGTTTCTTGGGTCTTCCCTGTTAACATTCATGTACACAGAAGCATCTTGACTTTTGGGATGATGAGATTCCCTAGCTATTGGATACCTGCCCACGGATGTGAATCCGGAGCCAGCATCAAGAACTACATGATACCAAGGTATTAAGGACCAGTTCTAACAGGTAAAAAAAAAAAACCCAAACAACAACCCAATCCCAAAATGTCAATAAAGTCTTCCTTTCTTAAGACAATATGAAATCTTAACATGCTCCTCTTCTGCCCTCCTTGCATTCTACCTGTGTTCAGTTCTGAACATCAGTTTCATGATCTTCCCCACAGATTTTGCTGCTTCTCTCTCCACTATACATCTCAGCCTCCACTGAGGCACAGCACTGCATCTAATGTCCTTCATGTGATCATCACATGTTCATATGTTCATCGTCTTCCTGCTGACCCTCTCAGCTCCTACCCCTTTTCAAGTCCCCTGCACATGGCCACCTTCGTTACAGAGCGAAAGGGAAGAATTACGGGGTAGACTGCATACCCGACAACCCGCCAGTGTTTAGAGAGGACCTGGGAGTGGAGATGTGTGTCTGTGTGGTGGGGCTCTCTGCACCTCTTCTGCATGGGGGCTTTGCTGCTAGTGCTTTTGGGACCTGCTGGCTCTAGCTCAAGTTTGGATTTCTCTCCCAGTGCTGGTTTTCTGCATGGTTTCTTTGCGCTTATTGTTTTCTTGTGTGTGGGAAGGGAGAGGAAACTAAAAAGACAATGTTCCTTTGGGTGAATGAAATGGAGACCTATGGTCTTTGGTCTTCCAAAATACCTGGTTACTTCTTGGTCACCATGACGAGGCAGCCTGGTCATCAGAGCAAGCTGTGCTGGCTCATTACCGGCAAGACACCATAGGTGTGATCAAGCTCGTGGTAGATATTTGTTCATGTCCCCAGGTCCTCGTCATGATGTTACTTTGCTGGTTTCTGTGAGTGCTGGCTCCACAGCAGAATCAAAGGTGGAAACTCGAAATCGAAAAGACCTCCCTTCCTTTTTGGTGTGAGGGTCGGACAGGGAGAGCACACACATGGCACAGCAACACTACAGGCAGCTCGAAGGACTTCTGAGCTGCATGTGTGTGTGCAGAAGCAGGTCTTCTGTGGTCTGGTGTCATTCACATGGCTGTGTGGCAACCTTTAAAAAGGAAGGGTTTCTGTGGATTTGTTTTTTTTTTATTTCCTGTTTGTTTGGTTTTTTTCTCTCTGGTTCTTGGAATTATTAAAGCAATTTAAATACCCTGCATGACCTGCCAGAGCTTGTTCACTTGTCCTTTGTTCACCCTGGCTGTTTTTAATCAGTACTTTTCTGAAGGAAAAAAAAAGTGACTGCAAAAAGTGTTGCTGCAGAGAGCTGTGTACCTGGGAACAACAGGCTTTCTGAGAATTGCACTTGCTCTCACGACATGATGCTTGGGGACTGAAATGGCCCAAGTGCACCACTGTGGTAAACCTGACCCTCAGCAGATGCTTACAAGAGCATCCCGAGTGCTGCAGTGGTCTTGGTTTGAAGTGAGAAGTAAGAACTCTCTGCCAGGGCCCTTGCTGGTTTGGTACAATGGTTTCTATACGGCGTATGGTGGGGTTGGGACTGTTAATTCCTTCAACCCTGAGGCTGAAGGAGCAACTGTGAAGGTTACCAGATTAGCAATTGGTTCTCCTCCATTTTCCTTTCAGATTTTTTTCCCTTGAGATCATGCTACATTTTCCTTTGTGCCTGGATCTTCTTCTTAATTAGTCTAGTAGGATCATTAGATTAATGCTGAGAAACAAAGGAAATCCTTCCTTTTGCTGGTGCCAGCTGCCTCCACATGCCCAGAGCTGAAAATGGGAGCAAGATAATTCATCCCTAAGGAAGGGAAAAGTGGTGATGAACTAGAGTAAACAAACACATAAAAAAGAGGTGGGGTTTAGTAACTTAAATGTTATGAAGATTGTAATCAAGGTTGTTAGTAATAAACGCAGCGTGTATTTCTGGACAGTGAAGGTCAGTGTTTTGAGACTGCCCATTTGCAGGAATAACTTGTAGCTATGGAGTTTGTGCTTTCCAGGCAGCTGGACATCACAGCAAATGCTGTGATTATCTAACACAAACAGTGCTCTCATGATCTCTCTTCTTAAAAGAAATGGAGGTTTAAAGCATGACTGACATAGGGTCTGGTCAAGCTCCTACAAACTAAACAGAGACACAGAGCTCTGTAAAAATATCCTTTGACTACACTGTGGATCTTTACTATGTGTGGAGACAGCCTCAATTCTGAAAGGTCTAACAGGTCCTAATTATTCAAAGATAACTTACTTCTGTTTGTAAACCAGATGGCTTGACAAAAACGAGGATGATGGTCAGATTGTCCGAGAATTAGTGCCTGCTGGGGAATCACCAATGCTAAAAAGTGAGTTTAGCTTGGAAAACAGAACAGGCTGGGTGTGCGCTGTGTTATGCACTTATTTACTTGTTTTATTCTACTTAATAATTCATGTCACTTCACAGTAAATCTACTGGGTTTCTTTTGCCATTCTTATGCAAGAAGCTGCAGTAGTTCACTTGGGGGGAAATACCTATGGCCTTTAAATCCGAGTTTATGAAAGGAATTAATTTGCATAAAAGAGAATAATTACAATGTTATTTATGTAGAAAGAAACTTTGATTTTTAATGTCATGATTTGTTTAAGAATTGCTTTCTTGTATAGATTTCTCTGAAGGATTTTGGATCGTCACTGGTTTAGTAGGGTAAATTCTATTGAATAACATTATGTTCCCAGAAAAAAAATCACCAAAAAGATTACATTGCCCTTTCCTGGAGAACCAGGGTTCCAATACTACAATTTTCTATAGAAACCAGGACTTAAAGAGCCCAGATTGAGATGCTTTTTGTTTTGTTTTAGAAAAAGACAAGGCTATTGAATTAAATTGTGAGTATGAAAAAAGTGAAATCACCTCACTTGCCTGCGATAGTTTTTATGGCTTGGTAATCATCTAACAGTGAGCAGGCAAAGTACAGCATATTTTCTGCTTGTTAGAGTGACTGTTGCATCTCCTGTGTTTTGGTGTATAACTCCAAGGCGTGACAGCTCATTGAGTGTGGCCCTAAGATGCTGGATGCATGAACGGAGGAGCAAAGTCCTTTCTGTGCCTATAGCTGGAACCTTCCTCTCCTGTATCTGCTTGAAGCCAGTTGCCCAGCTGAGCACTGGAAATGAGACTCACGTGTCTGTGTTTTGTACATTGATCTCACTTCAGATGTCAGTTACCACATCAGCGTGAAGACAGGAGATATCCCTGGTGCCAGCTCCGACTCCAAAGTTTTCATCAAACTCTATGGTGAAAAAGCAGACACCAGCAAAGAGCCTCTCTTAGTCTCTGATAACGATCTAGGCAATTATTTTGAACGTGGTCGAGTGGATGAGTTTACTCTAGATACGATGGATATTGGGAAGGTAAGAATTAATTGCAGGTTGCTTTGTGCAAATGTCTGAATTCAGAATCGATGTTAACACTCGGGACTGAATGTGGTGTGAGAATCTCTGACCTTTACATCAGATATTAATAAATACATTTTGAATAGACTCTTTTATCAGCAGTCTAGCATACATTCTGGCACACGAAATGCATTTTAAGTTTATAGTTAAATACATATATAAATTATTGAAATGAACACAGTGGAAAAACTGAGTGTCAGAGGAAGGAGATTTTTACATATTACTCCAATTCTGTTGCGCTGTTTTTTTTTATTCTGCCTTTTTGGGCTTTTTTTTTTGTGTGCTTTTTTAAAGATCAACCGTATCCTGATTGGACATGATAACGTGGGTCTCCGGTCTGGCTGGTTTCTGGCCAGTGTCCAGATCACTGTTCCAGTCCAGGGAAGGCAGTACATGTTCCCCTGCAACCGATGGCTCGACAAAGATGAAGCTGATGGCAGGGTGGAGGTGGAGGTCTACCCAAGTGAGATTGTGCCTATTGAGAAATGTGAGATGAAACACATTGAGAGATGTGTGCTTTTTTTCATAACTAGGACTAAATTTTTTTTTTTTTTTGGTAGCATTTTTAAGGACCAGATACTAAAACCAAAAAGTCACAGTACCAAAGAGCTCATGTTGGTGAGGAAACTAAATTATTCTGCTCTTGTTTTGTTTTCTAAAGCAGTTGGAAAAGCATTACAGAGGTTTCCATCTACATTTCTTGAGATCATATTAAAAATTTATGTCCTGGGCAGCACAAGGCACTGTGCTTCTTCATTACAATATCAGGGGGCTCTGCTTTTTTCATATTTAACTGCCTCACTGCCCCAGTCCTGCCCCAGCATGAATCCTGCCCTGCCTGTATTACCCCATTACCTGAAAGAAAGAGGCTCTTTGATAAACAGGAACCAAATGTCTACTTGTCCTTTTGGCTTTTATTAGTAGATTTGGGTTTGGTTTTTTATTAAGGCTATGGGTAAAATCTGTCTTGGGATCCCGAGAAAAGATATTTTTCCTCTGCTCTGTGAACTCCCTCCCTCGTATTATATTAAAGATATCATTTAACCACTCTGTAATTAATACTGAAATGAAATTTAAGGCTCTATTTTGTACCCCTCTGACACTGGCTTAATTAATACTTTTAAAAAGAAAACTGTTAAGTTAGTCCTCAGTGAAGAGCTGTGCTATCTCACATTTGGTTTGGATAAGAACAAATGGTCGGCTACGCGGTCATTTGTTAAGACGAGGTAATTTAAATTTGGACCTAAGCCCTCGGGAATGATGTTATCTGAGCTTCTTTGCCGATTTAATTGCTTTATTTTTGGACTAGTGATAAACTACGAGGTGTCCGTGGTTACGGGAGACGTGCGGGCCGCAGGCACCAATGCCAAAGTGTTCATGCAGATTTATGGTGAGACGGGCAAAACCGAATTGATCATCCTAGAAAACAGATCGAACAACTTTGAACGGGGAGCCACAGATATCTTCAAGGTACGGTGGAGGCAGCCAGTGCTTCTTCTGTGAGGGGAAAGGAATTATCTGCCAAAATGGAGACGTCAACAGAATACTCGGCCTAATAATATAAAACAATTGGCTTTTTAACAGAATGAATGGTATCTGCTGTCCTCCATCCGTGTTTTTTGGGAGGTTCTGTATTTCTTTTGGGAAGTTTTGTAGCGTGACTTTCACCTTCTGAGGCACTGGTAGCAAAGGTGTCATAGGAGAATATGGTCTAAGAGCAGCATTTGTTTACCTTTACTTTCAAAACAAGATCTCAGAAGACTTTAAACTTGTATTTTAAGCCTGACCACATGTTATCGTCCCTTCTCTTTAGCAAGCTGGGGAAAAAATAACCCTGTAGAGAGTATAAAGAATCCTGGCTTTATCTATTGTCCTACTTGCCATTAACCTCAGGTACATGCTGTCAGCCCAACCCTGCAGGGGTTTGCTGCTGTAATTGCCCATCCTCTCTTGAGTGGGGCCTGGTTATGTTGGACCACTGCCCTTTTCTGGCTTGCTTGCTTGCTTGGGTTTGCTGTTCAGAGAAATCAAGCTCTAGGGGAAAGGAATGCTCTTAGTTCTTGCCCTGATGTATGGCTAGAACAAGGACAGGATATGCTGTCAGGGCATGCCAGAGCCACATCCTTCTGTGTCAAAGTAACCTCAGGAGACATCAACATCTGGACAGTAAAACACAGAGTCCAGATGGAAGCAGGATTGAAGGCACATCTGTCATGTGTGAGCACAGCGTGAGGCTCACCACGGTGGTGCTTAGGACTCCTGGTGACTTTGCAGTCCCAGGAAGGTGGGATCCAGCTCACCAGAGTTAAGCACCTACTGGGAGCTAGTCATGGGAGCTCCCCTGAATCATCAAGACTGGGCGATCCTTCCCACTGTCTCTGGTCAAATAGAGGTGCTTTTAAAAACAGCTTTACCACAGTTCTGCAATGCATATTTCTGAGATCAGTGCACCTCCTCCTGCCTCAGTTTCCTGCTCTATAGAATGGAGTTAGTCCAGTGTATCCATTTTTAATGATTTCTTTGGGATTTAAGATGACTAGTACCTTACAAATGTTTGCTTTTTTTAAGACTATTACTTTAAGACTAGGTTTTCCTGATTTTAAAGGAAATAAGCTTTCCATAATTTAAGAGTAGAAGTGGAGAGTTAATATCAGGTTTTTAATGAAACCATATGTATACTGTTCGGTTTACATAGCTGTACTTATATCCTCTCTCAGATGTTTATTGTGGGACTTCTGCTCATTTTCTCTGATTTTTTTTTTTATAAGCAGACAAGGCAGAAGCTCAGAAGCATTAATAGATCCTCTATCTCTTTCATTATATGAATGTTTACAGAAAGGTGCGGGCAAGAAAAAGATTCTGTAAGCTACACGCTAATAGGAAATCCCATCAGTTATAGATAGGGCATGCAGGATGATTATAGCAAGTTTAAGGGTAAAGCGGTGTAAGGAAAGACACATAGGCCAGGACAGCTGGAATAATTTTCGTTTTATGGTAAGTATCTCGTGTGCAACTGATTTTGTTTTAACCTACTATAGAAAAAAGGTCCTTCTAGACTGAAACCTAATATGCCAACTTGCCAGATTTCAGCCCGAAGCAAATGTTTGCAACTTTTAGAACATAAACGCTGCCTAAAGGCATAAGCAATCATCAGAAACAAGTCAGTGGTTGTTGAAGGACTGCATGGAGTATAACCTTCTATGCAGCTTTGTTCAGTAATAATCTGGACAAATAGTCTAAACAAACAAGGCTTTGTATCCGTTGTGTTGACTAGAGAGATGGAAATCTTCTTAGTGATACAGCCTTCTGCCACTGATGAGTTGTAATCACTAACGATTCTACCCTCTCTGCACTCTAGCAAAGTGAGAAAATACTTTCCTAATTTTCCAGATCAGCAGGAAGGAGAAGGGCAGCCCAAGCCCCTGGTCCATGTCAGGTTATATGAGTCCAAGTTTACTGCCTTTTTACTATACTGTTATTGCTTCTTGCCTGCTTAATGTCTCGTGCTAAGTATTAAATGCATCTCCTTATTAGTTTAAAAAAGACCTCAGACACTGAGGATCTGTAAAAATATATATTTTGTATATCAGTGTATTTTGGCATACTCACCTTTAATGGCACCTCTAGTAGAGATAGTACAGGTGAGGAGAGCAGTGAAGAAGTAGTGAGCCCAGTAAATACGCACTCAGCTCCTATCCTCACCATGGTTGCTCTGAATGTCTTTAGCTCAGTCTGCTCGGGTGACATTTTGTGATGGAAATTCTGAAAGAATAAAATAGGAAAGAAAAACTAAAGGCAAATTGGTATAAAAAATTAATCTTATCCTTACTTAGAGGTTTTTGGGTGATAGAGGTGATTCTCCTTACTTTTAAGAATGCACTTTATGAAGTTAAGTTGTCTTATATCCTCCTGGGTGCTGACTTCCCTTGGTGGCAGAGAGAGGCTGCAGATGTTGGCAAGATTTATAAGATTCGGATAGGTCATGACGGGAAAGGCATTGGGGATGGCTGGTTCCTGGAAAGCGTCACACTGAAACGGCTTGCCACAAAGACAGCGGAGTCCGATAAAAAGAAGAAGAAGAAAAAGAAGCAGTCTGATGAGGAAGAAGAAGAGGAGACCAAGGTGGAAGAAGTAATGGATGTCTATACGTTTGTGGCGCACCGCTGGTTGGCTAAAGATGAAGGAGATAAGGAGCTTGTGGTCGAGCTGGTGCCGGATGGAGAATCTGCCTTGGAGGGTAAATATCAGAAGGAATGTGCATGTGTGTGTGGATACAGCAGTTGTGTGAAGGACAATAACCATGATGTGATGCTTTGCAGGACCATTTAAAGTCCCCTACCCATCCCATTGCCCCAGACACTGATTAAACCAAGGCAGAGAGAGGATGGAGGAGACAGCCTAAAATGGGAGTATCTTGAAGAATTTCTCTAGGATTCTCCAAGGCATGTCAGGGGCACTTGCATCACGCGTCCTACAAGTTACCATAGTGGCTGGGAGTTTAATAAGCTGTAATTATTTATAAGGTTAATGACAAGGGCTGGAAAAAGATGGAGATGTTCATGTTTTAAGATAGATGCAAAGTCCAGAAAAAAATAGGTCTTAAAGATGACTATGCCAACAGTTTTGGGCTACAATCTTTGATGGTGAGCCTTGCATCTGATGAAATACGGCTGCTTCTGGGTTCCCCCTAATCTGCCTTTGATATTTTATTTGCAGAGAATACATATGAAGTCCATGTTCTCACGGGGAATGTATGGGGGGCTGGGACAGATGCTAATGTCTTTGTGAGCATCTATGGCGTAGGAAGAGGAGACACGGGTGAGCGCCAGCTGAAAAGGTCAAATAACCTCAACAAGTTTGAAAAGGGCCAGGTAATGCATGAACTCAACTTACTGAAGTGAGCAGAAGTCTGACAGAGTTCTCTTAGTTATCATGCTGGACATTCATTACAGTCTCTTCTCTGCAAGGCTTGGCTTCCTTTTTCAGGTCAAAGCTCAGGTGTGTTTTATTTCTTACAACTGCTATTTAAAGCAAAATGCCTTCATTTTCCTAAGGAAATTCATTTGAATAGTAAGCTGAACACAAGTTCTACATTGGAGCCACCTTTTTGCATCTGCTTCCTCCAAGCATTCTGGTAATAATGTTTCCTGACAGGAATATTTGAAAACCACAAACTTTAAATCAATATTGGAGAGTATTTGTGAGGCAGCTCAAGTATGTCATTATTTAAACGGAAAATAGGATTCTAAATCTTCTACTCAAACAGTCAGGGAATAAAAGCAGTATTACACAGTGTGCTATAATTACATTATAATCCAATCCAATTAAACAACATGTCTTGTAGATGGAATATTTGCCTTAAAAAAATGTTTATGAACAATTAACAAGCTACTATTATAGCCAGAAATTGTTCATGGAATAAATTTGAATAACAAAAAAATTACAGAAGCAACAAGCAGCTGTGGAGAACTTGCAATCACAAAAAATAAAATAAAATAAAATAAATAAAATAAAATATAAAATAAAATATAAAATTAAAAAAAAAATTGTAAGGTTGTTAAATAAGCTGTTAGCTGTAATTTTTGAGCTTGGCACCTGGGATACTGCAACTTCCACATGGTTCCTCATTCAGTGGGAATTGCTCCAAGCTGCAGATGTAATGCCCTCTGCTCTTGGGAGTAGAAACCCAACAAGTTAATCACGTTAAGATATTTAAAGCATTATGGTAACAAGGACCATCCTGTCACACTAATACAGCTGACAAATGAACCTCTCGGTTGTAGTAAATGACATAAGGAAGAAGTTCTGTGGTTTGCTGTAAAGCACATGGAGAGGCACAGGAGAGTTTCCATGGAATCAACACCTTTGTGTCCACTTCAGAACTCAGTCTCAGGGATTGAATACTAATCCAGGAAGGAATGAGGTTTGGGAGAGATGAGTTAAACCTAGAGGAAGCTGAAATAGGGATGAGGTAAAGAAAGGGGTGAAGGGTTGTGCAGCTCTGTGGCTGTCGCTGTCTTGTAGGAGCCAAGCATGAGTGTTAATGGGAGACCTCAGAGCTCTGTGGTTATTTTAGTACATCTGCCCAATGGATGCAAGGGGGACCTACAAACACCTTTTCTTTTCATGGAAAAAAAAAAAAAAAAGTGTATTCTT
>JANVCC010010235.1:885849-961673 GCA_025345505.1 Todiramphus chloris collaris
TTGGCCATTTACTGCATTTCTTTCCCCCTTTATGGGAAACACAGAAATTGTAAGTAATTTTAAGTAATTGTAATCCATAAACACAGCTTCTTGCCTTCTGTGCAGGTGGATATATTCACCATCAAAGCCATTGACCTGGGTGAGCTAAAGAAGCTGCGGATCCGACATGATAACTCTGGTGCTAGCCCAAGCTGGTTCCTGGAAAGGGTAGAGATTGTTGACCTCAAGGAGAGCACCACGTGAGCAGCCTGTCGCACCCCCTTTTCATACAGCCAGAAAAGAGGTCACTTTCTCAGGAGCCTGGAGAACTGTGGGAAGCGGTGGAAATGCAAAAGGGAATCATCGTGGCTCCTCGCCAGCTCTCAGGGAGCAGGCATCCTTTGGGAGCCTTGTGATGATTGCGCTGTTCTACTGAGTGTGGGACCTTCCTGGGGTACCTCTCTGTGTGGAGTTTTGCTGTTCCAGCATCTCTGTGGCTTGGGAACCAGCAGGATTTGGAAGGAAACCTTTTCTATTTCTCTTGGGAGGGACTCTCCCTCCTGAAGAGGTGTCTTTTCAGAGCCTTCATTCATGTGTTTCCTTTCAAAGCTCCACTCTGGAAGCCTCTGACCTACCATTTCATCTGTGTTTTGTACCTAATGCAAAGAGCTGGGCCGAAAGCAGCTCCTGATGTGAGCAAACTCCCATGGTTTTCACAGACAGCTGGGTGAGCAAAGCCTAGGCTGTTAGAAACCTGAAATAGAGTCTTGCCTTTCACCTGCAACATGCTGGAAGTCACCTGCTTAGAAGTTCCACAGTGCCCTGGTGGGTGGGACTGCTCGTAAGGACCTCAAGATGTGTCCACTTTTCATAAAGTATCTGAAAGAACTGAGGTTCCCTCAAGTTACTTAATTATTTCCTTTTTTTTCTGGGAGTGAAAACTAAAAGGAAAAATTTTATGACAGCTCAGAAACAGCACTTTTCAGTAAGTGCTCCCTAACTTATTTATGGATTAGCTCCCACAAAATATACCAGAGCTCAAGGATGAAGTCAGATGGTTTGTTCACCTTTGAGTAATCTTGGGGTTTTTTTGGTGCTGGTTTGGATTGGTTTGGTTGTGTTTTTTCTTTTGTTTTGTTTTCTTGTTGTTGTTGGTTTTGTTTTGTTGCTGTTTTGCTTTTCTTTTGTCTTGTTTCTTTGTTTTGTTTTTGGATTATTTTTTTTTTTTAAGTAACCTCTGATCTGTGCTTATTGATGTTATTAAAGTCTGTGAAGTCCTGTGTAAGTGCTGGGTGCTGCTGTCATTCTTGTAGGTATTATTTTCCATGCCAGCGGTGGTTAGCAGTTGAGGAAGATGACGGTCAGATTGTCAGGGAGCTGGTCCCAGTGGATGAAGCATTTGTAAAGAAAGATATGGAAAATGATGGCCAGTCTCTTGCAACTCTGGGCCTGGAACAGAAAGGTTTTTGTTAGCCTTGTATTTCTTCCACTGTGGGGTTGAAAAGAAACCAAGTTATTAGCGCTGCTGAGGGGATCAGCAGTCAGTGTTCCCTGGGCTGTGAGTAATTCTGCCCTGACCATGAAGTTTTCAGGTGTGAATGAAGTGTGAAGTGTGTGTCAGCCAACCAGGAGTGGACTCTCCTCATTTTTAGGTGATTTAATCGTCTTGCAAGATGGGATTCGAAGTGAGAAAGTGGGGAAGATGGATAACATGTTCAGCCACCATCTCTCAACTGAAATGCACGTTCATTGCTAATCTCTAAGGCATAAATCCCAGGCATTTCACATTATGGTCACTGCAATGCTTAGACGTTTCAACATGAAACTGATCAGAGAGCAAGCATGACCAGAGAAAGGGAAGGGACCTAAATTTGTCTCGCTTTCCATCTTGCTGCTTGTGTCTGTTGCCTTCTGAAATAACTTTGTCCCTCTCGTACATAATTTCGTATGGTAACCACAGAACACGCTCCTGGTTCATATGCTGGAAGGTGTGCTGAGTGTCTGGCACTTCTATTGACTTCACTGCCAGTGAAAGTTCTTAAACTTCCTGCTTTCAAATACATGAATAATTTCCACAAATTGTACAGCCAACATATTTCCACAAAATGGATAGTCCTTTGGTTCAGTTGGACTTTCTGGCTGAGCAGCATCTTGGAAACGCGTCTAATTAGAAGGAAGTTTTTCTGTTGTGGAAATACTGAGTAGGTTATTGCAGGGTAGTGAAGACCACATTAGACTTTCCCACTTTTTTTTTTTTTTTAATGGGTTTACTGCACTTGCTAGATGATGGTGCCAAAAAAAACCTCCCTAAAGATGTTATTGTGAAGGTGTTTCCATGAATATGAACTGTATATATAAAAGTGAACTTACCTTCTGGTATGTATTATATGCACATATATCATTTAAGTTCTAATAGAATAAAAGGGGGAATGTGTTGTTTGTTTGTTTTTAGTGAAATACTATAGCCAGAGGAGGCTTTGAGGAGACTTAAGAGATTCCAGGTGGGGTTGGACTATATGACCGTTGAAGGTCCCTTCCAACCCATGGCATTATATGATTCTGTGATTCCCAGGAAGCAAATGGGATAGCTTGAGCACATTTCTTATCTGTAGATATGTAGACAATGCATTGAATGACTGCGGCAGTAGAAGACTCTGCAACCAGATAGCCTAGCTCTCACCCCAGGAGCTACCACAGCATCCAATGGGAGTTAGGGATTCCAGCATGGCTGTAATCACTCAGAATGAAACCCAAGCCAAACACACACATGCAATGAAATGTAGGGTTGATTCCTGCTCAGACTTCATACTTCTAAATTAAGATATTTTCTCTGACAGCTAAATCAACAACATACACAGTGAAAGTGAAAACTGGGGACAAGAAGAACGCTGGGACGGATGCCAACGTCTTCATCACTCTCTATGGAAGTAAAGATGATACAGGTATGGCTTCATGTGATGCAACAAGATAGCACCTTATGTTCTGGATACCTGACAGACAGGTCACGGATTCCCTTTGTTTCCTCAATACCCACTCCTCACTCCCTTTTAGTACAACTTGGTGTTCTCATTGTCTCTGCATACGTTGTGATAACTGGGGGCACTCCACCAGCTGCTGTAAATCACTGTCCAACTACACGACGCTGACTTTTGCACCAGCTGCTGATCTAAAGGCTTTAGTTACAACTATAGGACCAGCACAGTTGTCTGAGACTGAGTTACCGAGTAGTGAACGCGGTGAATGATTTGCTTTCCTCAGCCATGAATCAGCATGCTCCTAAAACCCAGCTCTCCTCTGCCTCTTCGAGTGGCCCAGAAGCATTTAATCAGCTGGTGAGCAAATCCTCTTGGAAGCAGCTGAGCTCTGTCTGCAGTGACTCGGATGCCTGTGCGAGTGACAGGGAACTGATGGATAGGATCAATTTCTTTAGCTGTGAACACAGCACAACAGCATGGTCTCAGTGGCACTGACAGAGGATCACTCAAGAAAGGAATTCTGTATATTTTGGGTGTTGATACAGATTTCGGTTCAGAGGGAGGGACAAAGCTCAGATCCTGAGATGAAAAGCCATCTTTTCCATTTTAGCCCCTTCCCTTGTTCCACTGTTGACATTCCCAGAGGATTTGTTTCACATGCTGAACAATGTCCTTTTGCATATCCACAACAGGGACAGTCAGCCTAAAGGCCTCAAAGATTAACAAGAACAAATTTGAGCGTGGGAAGGTAGATGAGTTTACAGTGGAGTCTGTGGACATTGGAGACCTGAAAAAAATCAAGATAGGCCATGATAATAAAGGTAAAGTAATCTGCTTTGTAATCTAGTATTTCTAGCGCATTAGGCACATGGCTTTATAAAATAACCTGCCTGCAAGACCCCAAATGTAATTTACCTTTTGGTGACAGATGCTTCCTGTCACTTTGGCCGTTGTTGTTACTATCTTTGCTCCTAACACCATTCTCATACATCACCAAATCTCATTTGTTTTTTCTTGTCACACACGAGACCTATACACTTGTCGCATGTCTTTATCAATATTTTTGTTGCTTTGATCATAAAGTCTTGGCTGTTTTTTAGACATGGTTGTGTCTCTACTACAGACAAGGGAAGCTAGTGCAAGAACATTTGGATTTCTTCCTGTGGGGCACAAAGTCATATGTTTATTGATAACTCCTTTGTCTTACTACGGAGGCAAATTAAGCGAAGTGATGGAGTAATTGGCACTTCAACATGTATGTCTTTACCCTGACACATAAAGAAATGTAAAACACGGTAGCTGAAACCTGAACAATCCCTTGCAATGATCTTCATGGTACCCATTCTGTTTTTCCATTGTCAAAAGAGAGGAAGATTTACTTCTCATAGGTCTGGAATGCAATGATTTATTTGCTGTTGTTTCTGAAGGCTTTGTGGGTTATTCACTGTTATCTCTCCAACCACAGGTAATTCAACTGGCTGGTTTCTGGAATGGGTGGAGATTGATGCCCCATCACTGGGACGGTGCCTCAAATTCCCTTGTGGCCGTTGGCTGGATAAATCGGAGGATGATGGAGCCATTGAGAGGATTATCTTCCCTGCAGAACTGCAGACAACAGAGTATATCCCATGTGAGCAGAATGCTATTTCCCCAGGATACACCCATCATTGCAGAAGCTAAAATCTCACTAGCTCATGAAGTTTTATAGGCTTGGCCTCTCCCTTGAATTGGCTTTGAAAAATTCATAAATACATCACATGAGAGCTGTTCCTTTGATACAAGATTTCTCTGGGTACTCTAGACTAACATTTCCTCTATATGCCAAATCAGAAAGTCATCAGAAGCCATGTAGCTGCATAAGATTCTTTTTGCTCCCTCTTGCCCTATTGTCTCCAAGTCCTCAACCCATTCCAAGCTGTCTTCCTCATCTCCAATTTCCCTTTGATCTTGCTCCATTCTAATATTGCTGTTTCTGTTGTCAGAGCAGACACTCTGGTCGTGCTTCCAAGACTTAGTTCCCCCAGTGCCTTTGGCATCGCACACCCATCTTTTGCTGAAAGACCCTCTTCCAGAGTTTCTTCAGCCTGGTGTTTTTCTGACACTGTTGTACCAATCTGCCTCTGGTAGTATTCTCCAATTTTTCCTTACTCTTCACTTCACTCCCCCCTAAATTAATATTTGTGGTAAACCCAGTGCTGTTTGTGACCTTCTTCTGAGTGCTAAGTTTGCAATTTTCAAGTCTGCTATGGCACCTTAAACTCTCCTATTCAGGCAACTTCTTTTCCTGTTTCCAGAATATCAAGAATCAGATAACATGGCTTTCTTGAAATAAATGTCTGGAAACAATATTTTGCTTATTTTGTAGCCCTCTTTCTCCATTTTCACATGTAAATCCTTGGCTGTGTGTAGGGAACTCATAGCCTTCTGTGTTTGACTTGTCCCTCCGTGATGTGCATCATTTCAAGCTGTTGACAAATATTTCCTGGCCCACCTTCAGCAGACTATCAAAATTGCCTTTTCTGTTCATTAGCTTGGATGCCACAATGATGAGGGACCAGGTCTGGAACCTTAGAGCTGATTTCCATCCCATGCCCTGCCAAGTGCTTCTTAGGTCACTCTGAACCAATGATAAGTTGTTCACACCAAAGCTGTCTCCTCTCTCATTGCATTTCTCAATGTACGCATTGATGGTATCAAAAGCCTTACCTCCTGCAGTTTCTTGTTTAGAGATCAGAAGTCAGAACATCCAAATCTCTCTTTTTCTGTCTATGTTTCCTTTTTCAGAAGTAGTTGAGAATAACCACACAGGAGTCTTTGTCTCCTTCTTTTTTACTGTCAACAGTGTGGTTCATGTTGAAAGTCTTCACACTGGCTGGCCAACCCTCCAATGTCCAGCTCCTCACGTCCTGCAGTCTGTAAACTAAAATCATCTTTATTCTGATGATTTGCCAACCTCGTCTCTTTGTGCCTCATCCACTGTTTAACCAAGCTATTTTTTTTTCTCATGTCTTACTTTCTGTACCTAAACTGTCTGGAGCAGAACGGATATTGTGTTTTCTTTCTCACTTTTGCCAGTCAGCTTGAAGACAAAATATTCTTTGTGTACAAAAAAAAAAATAATTGGTAGATATAGTGACTACGTTCGTAGGAGTGAATATAACCCAGAGACTTTGTGTGTGCTTCTCAGCAGTTTTTCCATGTTAGCCCAGTCAATATATATTCTGATGCAGGTGACGACTGTATAATTTATTAATGTCCCAATACATTATAATGATGTAACAGTTTCTGGAATACTATTGCTTTGAGTATGTAGTTTGGGTAAACCTGATTTTTGTCAGCAGTCCACATTCAGCCTTTGAAAATAGTCCCCTCTGTCTAAAAAAGTTGCACCAGGCCCAGTGTCAGTTTAGGCTGTCTCACCGTTTAAACCATCCTCACTCCGCTATTCGCTGCATTCTGGTTTCCTAACTACGAACCTGGGACTCTCAGTGTGCCAGAGGTAACTAAAACGGTTTGATTTGTTTTATGATGACTCGTGCCAGAACTGTTCCACGTCGGCAAACGAGGAAACGTGTCATCGGCAGTCCAATTAAAATCATCCCTGTGGGGATACATCTTTAAAAGTGACATGTAAATGAAATGGGCGCCTGACAGCTGAAAGTTGTGCTGCAAGTGACCTTGTTACGGTGCTGCTTTGCTGATTCAGTTCTAAGCTGATGTTAATATTCCAGCAACAAGAGCAAACACCACGGGCTTGAGCAGAGGAGATCATTTTTAATTCATAAAGCATAGCACGCAATTTCTAGTCTCCAGGATTTCTTCCCCCCCCCCTACTTAACTTACTGGAGAAAGTATTCCAGTTTACTTGCAGCACAACAGAGCGGATTTTGTTGGGCTGGGCAGATAGAATATAAAGTACCTCCAGGCTGAGTCTGTGTAGAAGAAAGCTTCTTCATCTCTGTTCTCCTGAGAGACGTATTTAGAGAGCCTGGGTTTTTAATGAATGATTAGTCTCCGATATGCATAATCACAGTTACTCCAACAGTAACAGATATGGTGCCAGCGACCTTCTCTCTGCCCTAACAGAGATGCTGAAGCTGAAATGTAGCGCCCCGTGCTGCAGTGTAAATAGCAAAGATGACTGAAGTAGCTACAGCGTAGGAGGATGCAGATGACAAGCAGCTGAGAAGATTGTATTGAGGGATGGGAAGCGGTGGAAGCTGGGTGGGCAGTGTATTGGGAGAGGGATGGCCAGGAGTGGATCCACGGTGCAGGGTGTCAAAAGATGTGTTTAGGGCTGGTGACGTAGACTACAGGGATTGTGTCTGCTATGGCAGAAGTCCTTGCAGCTAATCAGTTGTGCCCAAATCTTACCTGGTGTTTTTCATCTATAGATTTCAGAAAGGATTTAAAGGAGGTAAGGACAAGATTCGTTTTGACAAATGGCAGGAGGAGTTTACATGTCCTCATGACAGTGGAGTGTCTGAGTTTCTGTTATCATCAATAAATGTTTGGTCATCCACAGAGGATGGGTTTGGAGAATGAATCAGCTAACCCCAAGGAAGATGTCTGCATTTGCTTGTCTGACTTTCTTCAGGCTGCATTGACTCCAGTGATTACATCTGGAGATGTACACACCTGTTTGATGAGGAGACATCTGAACCTGGGAAACAGGATATTCAGCAAATCTGTAGCATAGCCAGGAACAGAGCCCCAGTCTTATTCCTGGGTCAGTCTTACTCCTGAGCAAGTCTGAGTCATGCTCCAGTGGGACTTGGGACCGAGAAGCTGTGAAGATAAAGAACAAAAGGAGGCATCAGATTCTGGGGAAATGGGACATTCTGGAGAAACCAAGGGGATGGAATAAGGAAGTGTTTATGGGCCTAATCCTTACTGTTCTGCATTCACTGTTGATCTGGTGGTAGTTTAACCTGTTTGCCTTGCTGTTATGGAGAAGGTGGTGCTAAGAGAAAACTAGATCAGAGAGGGCAACACAGGGTTTTATTTCTTTTCCTTATGATTGTTTCATGTCACCCATTTAGTAATGAAAATAACAGGAGATTTTTTTATCAATAAGGCTATCTTGAATATTTATATACTGCCTCCCATTGTCTAAACTTTATCCGTCTTCCCATTTGCTCATAACTTGTGAATTCATGTTTTGCTTTATGACTTGAGCTGTCGAAGCACATCCTCTTTCAATAACTTTAGGTGGCAGGTATAAACATACCCTGTGCTTTCTGATCACGTGATTAACCCCCAAAACTCCATAAATGAACATGAATCAAGGTCAACTGGCCTTACAATATTAAAGGAAATTCCTTTGGATGCTCATAGTACTGACCAGCTTGATAACTAAATGACAACTACCCTGTCCTGTTTAACTGTTGAGCTTTCTAATGCAGATTTTGTTTCATTAACACGTTTTGCTGCTAACTAACTAAATGCTATTGTTTTGTTTTTAATTTTCTGACATTTCCTAAATCAGTTGTTCCTTATGAGATCACAGTCTACACCAGTGACATTTTTGGAGCTGGGACAGATGCAGATGTCTTCATTGTTCTCTATGGAAGCGATGGGATCTGCACTCAGCAGAAATCCCTGTGCCTCAACAAGAGAGAGCAAAGGATGTATTTCGAAAGGAACTCAGTGAATCAGTTCATTGTGGAGGTAAGACTGAAGATGTTCGCTTCTCATCTTAGGTTGCCCTAAAGGGATTAAGAAGAGAAAATGGAGGGAAGTGAGAAATTTTACTCTTTTAGGGAAAGACATTCAGCTGTTTTGCTTGAAGAACATGGGTTCAAAACTCTATTCTGAAACTCACTTACAGTGTACTGGATCAAATCTGAGACCTTACCTGGAGTACTGTGTCCATCTCTGGATTCAGAGACACAGACCTGTTGGAGTGGATCCAGAGGAGGCCACAAAAATGATCAGGGGGCTGGAACTTGTCTGCCAGGAGGCCAGGCTGGGAGAGTTGAGCTTGTTCAGCCTGGAGAAGAGAAGGCTCTGGGGAGACCTTCTGGTGCCCTTTCAGAAAGATGGGGACAGAGTTTTGAGCAGGGCCTGTTGCAATTGGACAAGGTGTGATGGTTTTAAACTCAAAGAGGGAGATTTAGACTGGAGAGAAGGAGAAATTGTTGGTGCTGAGGGTGGGGAGAGCCTGTGCCAGGTTGCCCAGAGAGGTGGTGGCTGCCCCATCCCTGGCACCATTGCAGGGGAGGTTGCCTGGGGCTCTGAGCACCCTGCTCTAGCTGCAGGTGGCCCTGCAGGGGGGTTGGACTAGATGAGCTTTAAATGTCTCTTCCAACCAAAAACATTCTATGATTGTATGATTCTAAACCTTTTCTTAGTGACCTCCAGTTAATAGCCACACACAGGCATCAAACATGCAGCATCCCTGTGGCCTAATGCCATGTCAGGCCTTGTAAAGGCTGGTGCAATTGTATCATGAAGCTGAGATGTACCGGTACATGGATATGGAGGCTTACCCTTCCAGGTAAAGTTGAGAATCACTTTGTAAGGTCTCTAAATTGTCCGTTTCCTACACCATACTTGGTAAACAGAGTCTCCATACATGCTGGATCTACTTCTTCTTATCATTCTTATTTGATTGGATATTTGCTTTCTCTTGCAGCTTGCAATACTTTGAAACTAGGAGCCAAATTCTTGCAGCATTGCTGAAACTAGTTGCCTTGTGTTTAAGGTGCCTTTGCATCATTTCACATCCTTATTTCAGCAGATCATGTTGAAGGGGCTGGTCCATGGTGCTCACTGCTTATGTAGCACTTCATTTAGGGTGGATGGTCTGTTCATTTATTTTAACTCCATGGCAATGTAAGCATTGTGACCTCTTTCTCTGTATCCTCAGACAGAGAGACCGTTACTTTGCTGCAGAAACTGTGGTTTTTGAGTACCTGAGGCTAACTTTTTGAAAGATCTTATCACATAATTTCCTGAAGTGTTTGTACAACTGCATGCAAATAGTAAACCAGTGCACATCAGTAAGTGCAATGAGTGCACCATTTACATCTGCATCATTCAGCAATTCCTGTTCATTATATATTCTAATTGCTAGGAATTTGTGAGAGGCAAAAATATAGGCAGTCCTGCTCTGGCCTTTCCTTTGGGTATTGCTTCATGCCCTTCCCTTCCTTCCCTGGCTGCAACACCAACACTGACTTCATAGAGGACCTTAGAACTTCTCTGTGTTTTGAGTTTGGTTTGTTTTTGGTTTGTAATTGAAAGCAAATCTTAAACTAAACTTTTTAACAAGTTAAAATGCTTCCAGCCCACATTGTTGTTATATGGCATGAATCATAAAATAAATCTCTGTGATTGCTTAAAAACAAAGAATAAGACTTATTTTGGTGGAGTTTCCACACAGTTTTTTGTAATAGAGGTTGCATTACTCTGTAGATATAAATCTTGAACAGACTGTTATTGCCATTTCTTTATTCCATATGATTTATTCTAGGTTTGGTAGAATCTGAAATATCAGTACTTTCCTTAGAGGAAGAGAGTGAAAATGTAGCTTGTTCTCCAGATTAATAATATCATATTAACCCCTCCCCAAACATTCTGTCTTCACCAGCTCCTCTTGTTGCAGGAGATGGGGATGAAGCAAAATATATTCTTCTTTCACCTACTTGTGTAGAGCCATAATTTGAAGTTCAATAGACCTTAAAACCAATTTGGGGATCTCAGGAAACACAAACTGAGAATTGCCCATTTGTTTCAGTGTTTTTACCTGCCTCCACTATCTCATATTTTGCAAAGGAGGCAAAAAAGTTTAGAGAGTGGTCTCAGCCATGCTCCCAAGTGATGATTTGCTGGAGATGCCTACAGCAGGGTAAAGACCTCTTCTTTAACATGATCTTTACTGGTCAGGCATCACTTTATTGATGTCTACTGAATAAAAGACTTATTGAAAGATTATTATCTGGACAGGACAAAGAGAGAAGAGTAATTTTCCCCTAGTACATAGCTGTGTGCATGAAGGAGTTTTAGAAATGACTTTGGATCGTTTAATTATTTCACAATGATGCTTATGATGTCTAAAGTCAGGGCAGGGCTGGAGAAGTCAAACCCAGTTTTGTTCAGAGTGTGAACTCAAGTCGTGCCGTCAGTCTTACTGAGCTGTGGAGTCTTTTAAAATTACTGGTGTCTTTGGTTCTGTGTGGGGCAATTATGTTAGCTCAGGATGGAAGAAGGGAGTTGTCTCTAGTGGTGCAAATTGCAATTTCCAGTTTTCTCATGTTTCCAAGAATAAAACAATGTCCCTACGGACAGGAACATATCTCAGTGTGCTTGTCCCACGTGCAAAGGTGGTTTGCTGCCAGCCTTGTTGTTCTTTTTTAAAAGCCAACTACACAAAACCTTGCACTGCAATAACCAAAATCTGTTAATTAGGAGAAAGTTATCATTTTTCCTCTGCAAGCTTTTGTAAGGGAGATGGCTTAAAAGTAATGAACTAGTAACAAGCGACTCAAGTAATAAGGTGAGGTATAAAAAAACCCCAGTAGCCACTTCGTAAGATAATGATCCTGTTGACTTGCTCAGAACAGCATTTGGATTCTGCGGTGGAACAGGAGAGAATAATATAAAATGCCAGGGTGTAAACATTATACCTTGACCTCAAATCTATTCTCACAGTCTTATAAGGGTGCACATAAGTGTTTACAAAGGAAAAGGATATAAAAAGAACTATTTAAGATGCAGCTGCATTGCAATTGTTAAAAAATTACCTTAATTCCCACTCATGCAGAGAAGCCTGAGATGCAGGATCACTGTTGTACAAATAAATCCATCTCACAGAGTGGGTAATTTGTGTAAAGCAAGATACATTCTGTTTTTTGGAATAGAAGTTCAGGGATACCCTTTAGCTAAAATGCATGCTAGGGCATAATTGGCATCAGTGCTAATATTTACTCCCCTGGGACTTCATACAGACTGGAAAAATAGGAGATAAGCTAATGAAGTCATGACTCAAAAGTCACTTGTTGTTCATGCCATAATGTTTATCTTGTTTTGTTTTGTTTTGCTTTGTTTTGCTTTGTTTTGGTTGGTTGTTTTGGATTGGTTGATTTTTTGTTTGTTTGTTTGTTTGTTTTTTGTTTGTTTTGTTTTTTTTCTGTAGCTGGAGGATGTTGGTGACATTATTGAAAAGATTCGCATAGGACACAAGGGTGGAGGACTGAACTCTGGGTGGCATTTGGACCGTGTGGCGATTCGGAGGCTGTTGCCAAATGGAAAGGTAGGCTGGGAACCCCAGAACTCTGCAATGTGTTTCCATTAACAGCCACTTCCATTTCCCAAAGCGCATCTTCTGTGTACAAAGCGTGGTTAGCATGTAAAAATGACACCCTAGAGAACAATGCACAGTAATGAACTTTGCTATAGCTTGGGAATTTGGGAACCACAAACCTGTACTACCATGTCTTGTTCTTCAAACATTGATTATAAGGCTCTGCAATTATTGCTTTTTAAAAACTGTTATTCTCATTGTACCTTTTGACTAGAGTTATTTCCTCCTGGAAATGATGTTGCTTCTCAACCTTTTGAATGTCTTCACTACTTATGTTTTATGTGCAGGAGCAATCTGCCCGCTGGGTTTAGAGACAACATTGCAGTAACTTGCTTGCTGGACTTAGGTTTCAGAGTTCATATCCATTGCTGTGCAAATACAGCTAAAGGATTAACAGGTAGATGTCCCTGTGCTGCACTGGGCCACTGTCACTGGACACCCCAGAATCACAGAACGTTAGGGGTTGGAAGTGACCTCAAAAGATCTAGTCCAACCCCCCTGCTAGAGCATGATCACCTAGATCAGGTCATAATCAATCATGGCTAACAGATAATGATGGTTTGGGGTGACATGAGAGGCCAAATCTTCATATTTTCCTACGTAGTTTTGTTTTGAAAAATCACAGGGAAGGAAGAAGGAAGTGGATATACTATTTTAAAATAAAAAGTGTTGTTGCTAAAAATGGATGATAAATAATTTAATCTGTCCCTTAATTCTGGAAGAGTAAATGCAGAGAACCAGTGCAACTAAGACAAGCAAAATGCCCGTCAGAGTGCAAGTCTGAATCACTCATGGAAGAAAGTCAAGTCAGGACCTAGGACTTCTGGTTGTTCGTGTCAACAGGATTAAGGCAGTGCATCCAGACTGCTCATCTTGAACTTCTCCACATAAGAAAACACTCCTCCGACCTGCTATCATATGCTGACTGTAAGAACAGGAATGAACCTGTCTGCAGTGAAGTTCAGAACAAAATCTCAGGACCAGTTCAGAACTGGAGCTGTAACTGTGTTTGGGAACACCTGGAGTCTCTCCTCTGTCTTACCCTTTCTCCCCTTCTTTCAAAGGGATGTCAGCTTTCAGCTCTACTCTGTCCTGAGGTGACTTCTCATATCAAGCGTTGGTGTAAACATGGCATACTCAGTCATAGAATCATAGAATGGTTTGGGGTTGGAAAGGACTTTAAAGATCCCCCAGTTCCAGCCCCTGGCCATCATCAGAGATGCCTCCCACTAGACCAGGTTGCTCAAAGCCCCATCCAACCTGACCTTGAACCTCACCAAGCAAACTGTTCCTGTGTCTCAGCACTCTCACAGAAAAGAATTTCTTCCTTACATCTAATCTAAATTGACTCTCTTTCAGTTTAAAGCCATCACCCCTTGTCCTATCACTACATGCCCTTATAAAAAGTCCTTCTCCAGGTTTCTTATAGGCCTCTTTAAATATTGAAAGGCCCCCAGAAGGTCTCCCCTTGGGGAGCCTTCTCCTCTGCAGGCTGAACCCCCCCAGCTCTCCCAGCCTGGCTCCCAGCAGAGGGGTTCCAGCCCTCCCAGCATTGCTGGGGCTCCTCTGGCCCCGCTCCACCAGGTCCCTGTCTCTGCTGTGCTGAGCACTCCCGAGCTGGCCCCAGCACTGCAGGGGGGTCTCTCTCTCTCTCTCTCTCTCTCTGCCCAGAGCCCTGGGAGCAGAGGGGCAGGATCCCCCCCTCCCCTGCTGCCCACGGAGCTGGGGGTGCAGCCCAGGGTGCCAGTGCCTGCTGGGTGCCAGCGCACGGGGCCGGCTCCTCTCCAGCTTCTCCCCCCCAGCACCCCCGAGTCCTTCTCCGCAGGGCTCTCTCCAGCCCTTCCCCCCCAGCCTGGGCTGATCCCGGGGGTTGCCCCGACCCAGGGGCAGGACCTTGCCCTTGGCCTTGTTGAACTTCCTGAGATTCACACAGGACCATCTCTCATGCTGAACCTACTTCTCATTTTGCTTCCTCCTTCAAAATTTCCAGAGTTCGTTTTACTCTCTTTGCCTCATAGTGAACTCAAAAGTCTGCCTTCAACATTCCCATCCTGCTGAAGCCTGTATCCTCTGTACAAGCTTCTTCACAAGCCAATACCTTCTGATTGATTGTCATGGTCACCTTTTTGCCAGTTTGTTATTATCAGACCCTCTATCTGTGTATTGATTAACCCTCTCCTTCTACAGCTTCATTAGATTAATGAACAGGCTGACATTGTTTTTTTGGCGATATTGCCATTGATCATAGGCTAGGTAGGATGAGGAGGAGAATACACAAAGGTAGGGAAACCAAGGGGAAGAAAGATTCCTGTGCTGCCTCTTTCTATACGTAATGGTAACCGAGCACTTTGGGAAGCTCCTGAGAGCTCCCTTGTTGGGTGCTCTTCTATTAGCCCAGAAAGCATCTTGGGTCTGTGTGCCTCTGTAGTTATTACAGCAGCGATGAAGGACAAATGATGGGAAACCTGGGAAAGGTGGAGGAAGGGTGGAAAACCACATACAACTTGAAAATGGAGAGCAATTCTGCTGATCTTTTGATTATGGCATGGGAGAAAAAAAAGAAGAAAGCAGAGCCCTGCATGATGCTGCTGATCAGCCGCAGGATATTATGACCTGCCACAGGATAGCAATATGCTGCCAACGTTTCTAAAAGCTGTGCTACCTGATTAGACTGCTAAGATGTGTGTAGATGTATCTGTAATACTGCAAAAGAAAAATGAGGTCAGTAACTTTTCAGATTAAATTGAAAGCACTTGGGTAGGAAAGTAGGATTGCTGCCTGACAATAAAGCTCTGTCTTGGCATGCCAATTATATCTGATAATTATATTTCATTTGTTACAACTTGGAGAAGGGCATAGCACTGACTTCTAGCACACTATCCTACCCTGCTTCTAGCTTAGGGCCAGGCTCAGACTCTAGTGAAACAGATTCTGTTCGGAGCTGCAAGAGGTTTTTACCATGGGCAATGTAAAACTACACTTTTCATCACTGGAATATCAATGCAATCACTAACAAGGAAACTCCACTAAAAACTGTGGCAATAGCATGGTGATTAACAATAGCAATACAATTAACTCTTGCAGCAACTTCACATTGTGCCCCACGGTGCAGGCACTTCAGTCCTATCCTACGACTGAATAAACAGTGTTCATAGTGACACGTAGAGCCAACATTGTGATGTTTAGCAGCAGTTAAAAGCTTCAGTGAGAGACATGACTAAAGTGGGATCTCTACCAGGAGGAGAGAGTTTCAGCACTGAAGCATCATTCTGGAAAGCCCTCTTTTCCCAGACTGCAGGTAGGGAGATGGCTCAGCAAACAGTGAGATAATGCAGGTTATGTGGTCAGACAGACAGTGCAGAAGCAGTGGTCTGGCCTGTCATTAGGTTCTGTATTTTCCTTGTATAGCACAAGTAACAAAAGTAAAATACTTGAAATCATCTGAAGTGCTGCTGGATATTTTTTGACACCATGTTGTACAAGTCACCCTCCAAACTGCCTCATGGAGTTAAACATCTCAAGCCTGGGGTTAAACAGCAGCACTGCTGGAAGGAGCAGAGAGGAAATCATGCTTTCTTGACAGCAGAAGATTTGGGCTGTGTGGGTTCAAAGGATAATTCCACTGCAGACTCAAAGACACTCGATCATGCAAGGCCCTTGGAGGGGTTTAGCTCCTGCAGATCAGCTTGTCTAGGATCTGTGTGTGGCTATTCATCCCAGGTTAGCAGTGACTGGAGCGTGCCTCTGACCCGGGGTGCACAACCTATTCCTTCGTGTGACTGTGCCACGGAAAGCAGGATCTGGCAGCTCAAGGCTATGCAACACAGTAGGACACAGTGATAACAATGTTCAATATTGGTGCAGGGAGAGGTATTCGCTTCTCTTACTATATATATATATATTAATATTTTAGTATTTAAATAATAAAAAAAGTGAAGAAAGGACACAGTACTGCTTTGATAAGTAATTACATGAAAGTAATTAAGGTGGACAGTATTCTTGTGCGTGTTATCCATGAAAGTGATGGCACTCAGAGTACTGGAAACATCAGAAATTCCCTGTGCTACTTAGGAAAGAAAAGACCAAGCTGTCAGTAAGGAAAGGGCTAATTTTTTTCCTTCCTATTTTAGCTACTGTGAGATTAAAACTAACTTGGGGTTTTTCTTTCTATTTTTTCTGTTGAGTCTTGTGGTCTCTGCAACTTGCATGATAGATCATGCCCCTTACTTTATGGAGACATAGCCTGGAGTGTGCAGCACACACAAAGCTGCCTACATCTTAGCATCTTCTGGGAGTCTGTTCCTAATGAGTAGTCTGGGATTGATTTTTTTTATTTTTATTTTTTTTAACCAAGTGGAAAACACATGTTCCATTGTTTTTGTTTGTTTGATGATAGAAATCATATTTGTTTCCACCAAAGTGAGGTTAAGACAAAAGATCGAAAATTAAATCACTATTTTTCTCATCTTAATGCATGTATGGGAATTGCCTGGAAACCAGCTTGAGTCATGGAATTATAGGGCAAAATCTTGAAGAATTTACTCAGAAAAAAAACCCTAGTGACTTCAAAGAGAACGCTGCCTGAATAAGGATTGAAGAGGGATTGCAGAGTCTCAGTAAAACACAACTCCAGCGAGAATGGTGCAGTCCTGATTAGGAATTTATAAGGTCAGACTTGGGAAAGGCAGAGACCTACTGGACCATACAGCCAGTCCATGCAGCTGTTGGGAATACCATTCTCTGCTACAAATTTAGTGATTCTTCTCAGAGTCCTCAGATGTCCTCCTTTTAGAGGAAATAATTTCTATATGCTGTTTCAGGTCTGCATCTACACAGACACGCACACATACATGAGCTGAAAATCCTTGCCTTCACGTCAGAGTATTTTCAAAGGGGAAATGCTAACGTGTTCACATTGTTTTGAAGAGATTATCTCTGTCATGTTTACTTCAGGGCTCGGAAACTGTCACATTTCCATGTGAAAGATGGCTTGCAAAATCAGAAGACGACGGTGAGATTGTCAGAGAATTGGTACCCTCTGATATTTTTACAGAAAAACTCCTGAAGGATGGGACACTCAAGCAGATAGAGGAAGAAGTTGAAGACCCATTAGAAGGTAACACAATCCTAGGAGTAGGTAGGGACCTGTTCATCTGGTTTTTTGGAAGAAAACTTGTTCGAGCAAATGCAACGCTGGTACAACTGTTCATATTTCTTTCTCTGGCCTCTCTTATACCTGAAATGCTTCTGTGCAATAATATAATTATTTTCCTATAGGGCATTTATAAACCTGCCACAGAGACCCATTCACACAGGCATAGTTTGTGCATCTCCTGTGATGTCTAACAAACTTCTTTCACAGAACCATAGAATCATAGAATGTGAAGCGTTGGAAGGGACCTCTTGAGAGCATCGAGTCCAACCCCCCTGCCAACGCAGGAACACCCAGGGCACGTCACACAGGAATGCATCCAGATGGGTTTTTAAAGTCTCTAGAGAAGGTGTCTCCACAACCTCTCTGGGCAGCCTGCTCCACTGTTCTGTCACTCTCCCAGTAAAGAAATTTCTCATGTTGAGGTGGAACCTTCTATACTCAAGTTTCTTCCATCTTTTCTTCCCTATTCTGCAAACATCTTTACTTGTTTGCACAACTCCACCTGTCCTGTACTCTCTGCCCCTTCTTTTCCTACTCTACTGGGCTGATTCATGCTCCACTTTCCTCCCAAAGTCGCTTTTCCTACACCTCTTCAGGCACATATGGACACCCACTTAGGTACCCATGGACACCCTCGAAAAATTTGGTTCTAGGCAGCCACCCTCACCTCATGAAAGCGCCTCTGGGGAAGAGAAGAAAGTGTTTACATTCAGTGTTTGGTCCTTCTGGTAGCTGAAGCAACTGAGCAAGGACTGAAGTTTCATCCTCAACTTATTGCTTCTCTGTATGCCCAGCTGTTCCTAACTCTCCTTCCCCTAGAATCTCCTTTTCCCACGCTGTGCTCCTCCTGCCCTTTGGAGGAGACGTGAACCTTCCCACATCCTGACCAGAGCAAATCGAATTCAGATCCCCTCTTCACTCTTGCTTCTTGCATCTGGTAACAAGATTCAACAGAGTTCTTCTTTTCTCCCAGAATCTGATTCACACGTAGAGCACACCACTGTCAGGGTGGAATTTATATGGGTTGTGAAGTGTTTTCCATTGCCAAGGGAAGAGGTGCCTTACTGGAGCCTTTGTTCCATGCCTTTAGAAGAGAAAGTTGTAGTCCTTCCCCTGTTACAAACTGTGTGGTAGCTCATGGGAGACTTTTTCCCTTGGAGACAAACAGTTATAGTACCAGTAAGCGACGTGGCTGCTGGGTGACTGCATGGCACTTTCTTTAACCTACTAACTTCTGTTGCTTTACCTTGCATTAGTTACCATGTGTTAACTAACTGATGTGACTCATTTTTTCCTTCTAAAGGTAAAGTCTTAAAAGGAGTTTCACAGTCTGTGGTTGAGGGTTTTGTTTTTATTCATAACTGAAAGTTTTCTTTTGGCTGGGAGTTAGGGCTGAGTTTGGGAACTTCTGCTTTAGATATAAAATACCTGGGGTGGGAATTACATCTCCTGCATTTCTGTATCTTCATGCATCTTGGGCACCGAAGCAGCGTAAATGACACCAGAGGAAAATCAGCTTTGGCATTATGAGGATCATCTTTTATGTACTAAACTGCTTTTCAGTCCTGAAAGTCTCCAGTATTGTCAAGCAAAAACCAGAGGGATGAATTGTCTAATTAGACTTGTATGCATTGCTTCCTTCACTACTAATGTAGTGGTTGTCTCACAAACACAGGGCTATAATTCTGTGGGACATAATGTGAAGAAGCAAACCAGAAAACCTGACATTGAACCTAACTTGATTAATGGTCATGATCTGTTTCTTAGAGAAATTGATGGAACCATGAAGCAGAATAGGCCCTGTTCTACTGGGAAAGCTAGGTACAGAGGAAAAAGACTGAATGGATATTTTCTTTGGTGCTGTTAATGTATGAAAATGAATCCTAACTAAGGCTTTGTGCCTCGTCCTAATTTGCATTGCCCTGGGATTTGGAAGGAGGCATTCTCTAGGGCTTTTATGTCACCAGGGCAATCAGAGACTTGTACAGCTCCTAATTGTTTTCCTGGAAAGGATGCTTTCAATAACTGTTTGTTTTCCCTGTGTAATTGGGAAAAGAGTAGCGAGATAAAAATAGGAGTGTTTAACAGGTTTAGTAAAGCATATTACTAAAGATTTGATGAGGTTTTATTGGAACATCATTGAGCAAACTAGAGAGGAAGGGTACTTACACAATACAACTCCAGCACTTTCTTAATTAAATACTGTCTCAGCAAAAGAACCCAGAAACCTGTTCTCTTTCTGTTTGGGGAATTTATAGAGATACATACCATTAACTCTGGTAGCAATTGCACATCTGAATCCCTGCAGTTTGTTTATGGAAGGCAAGGTATTAAGAATTCACAGCACTGAATCACTTGTTCTCAGGTGTATGTCCCTTAAGCCTCAGTATGAAAAGGGGCTGAGTTCACTCATGCCTGTTGACATCATGTGCCGTAATGAACATAATGACTCTCCACATTTTTAACTGTCAACTGTGTGATCAAAGCAACACACAGGCATTGAATGGATGGAGAAAAGGGAAGTCAGAAAGTTTCATCTCAGTGATCCCCAATCTTTGGGTCATTGCCAGAAGGCTGGAAGGATAAAGACATGGGATTTTAAGATCTGAGTGATAAGCAGAAAATTTGGGGACCATTTTCTTAGATGAATTCAGTATCTGAGATAGACCTGTTTAATTAACCCAGACAGAAATCATGTCTCTGTTTCTTCCTACAGTTCACACTTACAAGATCAGTGTGTTCACTGGAGATATCTATGGTGCTGGGACAGATGCTAATGTTTTCCTAAATATCTATGGAGATCTGGGGGACACAGGAGAGAGAAAACTCAGCAAATCAGAAACCAACTTCAACAAGTTTGAAAGAGGACAGGTAGAAACGTTAACGGGTTAATAACAGTATTTCACAGTCTCTAACCTAAGAAATCTGTGATTGTCTTCATAGGCTGAGTTTTCCTATGAGGAATGAATTGATTGATTCCATTTACCATGTTCATTACCTCTCAAAATGCTTTGTGTGGATTGGCAGCTGGGTATTACCACTGACGGGCACTGCAGCAAATGGGCAGATGTTTCTGTGAAGCCACTGATAAATCACGAGCTTGGTCCATATAAACTGGCTTGAATTGATAGCTGCAGGTTTGAGCGCACACAAAACCTGGGGTCTCTCATTCCCACAGCCTCTCTGCAACTGATTTGCACGTGCATAACATATATTGTAATTCACTGCACAGCGTGATAAATTGATGGGACCTCAGCTGTGTCTGTGCATGTTTGACAAAATAACTCAAAAAAGTGGTACTTTAAGGTCATCCTGTGAGTCGTATTTGCATCCTCATATGGAGATACTTGGATGTAATGACAGCAAAGATTGTTTTATCTGGATTGCCTATAGAAATCTAACTGGATTAGAAAGAGAAGTCTTAATTAAGACTGAAAAATCGGATGTAAAATTCCAGGAGTTCAATATTCTAATTGCTTGTCAAAGTGACATTTCACTGCAGAAGCAGGCTTCAAAACTGCTCCCTGCAGGAACTGTGTGAGTGTACAGATATGCCTCCATAGACAGCTGCAAAGCTTTTAACCAGACACTGTCATATGAGACAGAATTTAAACACATATTGTGCTCTGTAGCCTCCTTTTGCTTTTGTCCAGTAGATGATTTGTTGAGAGCTTGTTAACAGAAGCCACTGCTATTGAACACCTTGCAGGAGGATACGTTTACTATACAGGCTGTGGATCTTGGCATCCTGTACAAGATCAAGATTCGCCATGACAATAGCATGTTCAGTCCTGACTGGTTCTTGGAAAAAGTAGAGATCCTGGATGAGACCACAGAGGAGTCGTTCGTGTTCATGTGCGAGCGCTGGCTCTCTAAAAAGAAAGAGGACAAAAAGATAGAGCGAACGCTTTATGAACAGGTATGGTTACAGCTCAAAGACGTGATCCCAGCCCACTGCTAATAATGAAAATAAAACGATTGAATATCTGGATGAAGTCAAGGCAGCTTATTAGGGACTTAGGGGTTTTTTTTGGCTTGTCCAGAGTGAACCTGTGATTTTCAGACAAGTGTTGAAAGTATGGCCACTCAGCGCAATATCTGGCTCGGTAATTTGCAGTTTCAACAGAAAAATAGAAGAGTCTAAGTGCAATTCTTCAGTCGAGAGT
Organism: Todiramphus chloris collaris; assembly: GCA_025345505.1. Taxonomy (NCBI): domain Eukaryota; kingdom Metazoa; phylum Chordata; class Aves; order Coraciiformes; family Alcedinidae; genus Todiramphus; species Todiramphus chloris. The sequence goes on from JANVCC010010235.1 coordinate 907,432, forward strand.
TGAAACACCTCGCTGATGCACAGTAGAGTGTATTTCCCTGCTGCTTTGCTGTCTGTGCCCACAAAGCAGTTTAGGTATGATTCCCACTATTCAAAGTCCTCAAGCCAAAATTTTGCGTCCTTTGACTTCACCCTCACTGGACTGTCTGGGATTATCTTTTCAGCCCCTTCTTCTACTACTACCAAACATAAAAAGTCTGGCATTTTTGCTAACTCTAAAAGCACCAAATGTTTTCTAGTGAAATGCCCACGTTCTCTATTACTTTATGAGGCTAATATAGCTAATTGGAATTCAAGGTCCATGCACTAATTAAAATTAGCAAACAAGATTAATAGACCTCTCTTGCTTCTATACAGCAAGACATAATAAAGCGGCTGATTATAAGTCCATTGCATTTAAGGAGTCCTCTTTACAAAAAAAATACAGTGACATTTTAATCGACAGTTACCACTAAAATTATCGTCAATGAAACAGGGCCAGGCTCATCCTAAGTACAACAAAATGGATGTAAGAAGGGGTACACCATGGATGAGTATTGCCATATGGCTCCCTCATAAAACTGCTGCAGACAATGCTATGAATGCTTGTGGTCACACTTACCCACTGCTCATATTGATTTATGATGAGAAAAAAGATAGTCGCTTCTTTTTTTATTTTCTTTTTTAATTATGTGACTGTGTGGTAAGTTCCTCACACTGGTTGGACAATATGACACTGAACACATCCTCAGTAACCCTTCAAATACCATAGATGTTTTGCATCATTCGGCTTTGCAGTGCTCTCCCTTTTACGCTCTTTGACCTGTACCAGACACACTACTCTGACACCACAGTGTGAGCCCAGACAAGCAAATCTGGCACCATTCCATCCATCTGAATTTTCTGTGCTCACCCAGAGAGCGGGAAAAAAAAAAAATTGCAACACACCGTTAAATTCTGTTAGGTCCATTATATTTTCTTTTATTATAACACGCATCGCAAATGGTGTACCAAGGTTACCAGTGAAGCAAATGAGTGGCCTACAGTAAATTACAAGGCACTTTTATTTGAGCTATACTGAGCAAAAAGCTACCTGGGGAACTAGAAGGATTTTTTTTCCTCACATTGTCCTTGGAGGCATGTGGGAACAGCTGACAACACTTGAGCACTCAGCCTCATTACCTTCCCATACGTGCCTTCCAACTAGAGCTATGATGGTGAGCGGAACAGCCTGGGTGGCTCATCTCTCAGCCTGTCGAGTCAGGATAGCAATGCCAACGTGAAGGAGACGAAAAAATCCAGCTTGGTCAGGGCTGCAGAAGAAGGATCACGTGAGTGAGCGCTGTGTTTGATGGCATGCATGCCTCTGTTCTTGGCTCTCAGTGCTTCAGAGGCTGTGTTTGTCCTGATGAAGAGCAGGAAGAGGCAGAACAGCAAATTGCTTCTCTTCACCCTGTGTTGTGGCTGCTCTGGGGAGGGATGGATCAGTGCTTGTGTTTCTGTTGCTTTTCCTCTATCTCTCCAAACCTGACGGTGGAATAAGCCATGAAGTTCACAGCAACGTCAGTGTTTCTGACACTCTTCTTTCTCTCCTGTGGCAATTTTTGATGCTGCAGCTTGTCAGAAGTAACTTTTCTATTGCCAGCAGATGTAAGCTCTCCAGACAGTGTGGTGGTGCCTTTGGACAGAATGACAATGTTGTCACTTAGGTGGTTATTCAAGACTATGCTGTTTTCTGTCATGGTCAGGCAAAATGTAGAGGGGACCTCTATGAGCAGCGGCAATAAAAATCATGTCCTTTAGATGCATAAAGTTAAATGAATCCATCAAATCAAATGTGGAAAAGGAAGCAGTCAACAACATCCATAGGGCCTCTTCAGAAAGAGACCCACTGACCTGAATCATAGAATCATAGTCTGGTTTGGGTTGGAAGGGACCTTTAAAGGCCATCCAGTCCAACCCCCCTGCAGGGAGCAGGGCCATCTGCAGCTAGAGCAGGGTGCTCAGAGCCCTGGCCAACCTCCCCTGCAATGGTGCCAGGGATGGGGCAGCCACCACCTCTTGGGGCAGCCTGGGCCAGGCTCTCATTACCCTCATTGGAAAAATCTCTTCCTTCTATCCAGTCTAAATCTTCCCTCTTTTAGTTTAAAACCATCAGCCCATATCCAGCCTCTGAAGAACCATACTCCCTCTTCCTCCTTCTCCACCACCAACTTCATTGCAGACAGCACTTCAGAGATGGGGAGAAGTGACAATGCCATCTGAACAGTGGGATCTGGTAGAGTTAAGGGCAAAATTAATGCAAATGTATGCATAATTATGTATATGCATACATACATATAAAAATATATAAAAAATAACACATGTATAAATATTTTTTATATCATTTTGTCTGACGTGTCCTTCAAAGGATCCAAAGATCTTTGTAGTGAAAGGGACAGAAGGCAAGTCAGACCTGTTATCACAAAAAGAGCCTCCCTTTTACTATTAGAGGCTCTTTTCCACATGATCCTTTAAAGTAGCTCTTGTTGCTAATATCAGGTTTCTTCCCCACTCCTATATCTCTTTGAGCTACTCAAGATGGTATTTCATGTAGCATATTAGATGGAGGGGAGTCTGCAAGTGCTGTCATTGAAAGACAGGGGGGGTCTACAAATTCTGGACTGAGTTTCCTGCTCATGTAAATGATGGAAGTAGTTGGTGACTCTAGCGTAGAGTTTTGTCTTTAGGCTCTGGTTCCTGCAACAAGGCAAATCTGAATATAAAAGGAAAATCAGTTTCTGGATTGCATCTTATCACAAATGAAATATGCAGGACTGTGTCTGCAAAGTCCAGCTTTCATGCAGGGAGGTTAGTCTGGCTCGTCTGTCTGATATGAAGTGGGAACGTTGTGAGGGTTGTTTCTGTCCTGGCTGTGAATGAAGCCTGGAAGATCAGTGTCCGTCAGCTGAAGTTAACCTTTGTGGAAAACTTACCCATTCCATCAATATTTCCTTGTAACTTTGTTACCACACAGGTCTGTTTGGTTTTTTTTTTTTTTGTGATGTTTTTTTACACCTTTTTATTAACGATCTCTGTGTTTCAGGACAATGGTTTATCATCTAAATAGCACCTACAGTTCACTGTCATCCTACATGGGGTCTTTTAGCTTTAGATTAGGATTTTAGATGTACGATTAAGATATTTTGTTGTATAGCAAGTAACTGGGCAGCAGCTGACTCACTGCTGCTCTCTGTGTACATGCTCTTAGTCCACAGCAAGTGCAAAATAATTAAACTTATCTTAAACTTCCATGGTAAGCCAAGCGTAAAATGTAATTTGGCTTAGGAGTTCAAGATAGCTTTCACTGACATGGTCCAAGGGAACTCACACAAATGATTACTGCATCTCAGCTGATGCCCAGTAGCTTGTTGTGGTGTGATACCTGGGTTGCATGTCCCATGCCTTTAAGTTGTGAAGCAGACGTAATGCTGTACATTGTATAACCTGGTCTGCAGCCCACGTGTCTTGGGGCAACACTTTTTTTGGTAATCCCGTATCGTGCTCAAACAAAAAATAAGTGATTCCCATGTTCCTTCTGATACTGCTTCTGTGGTGAGACAATGGGTAACCATGGATATCTGCCATGTTGGCATTTCATGTAGTTTCACAGATAATGGGTAAAACATCAGCATCTCCCATGAGAACTCCTCCCCAGCAGAGCTAGGATGGTTCCCGTCATCCCCATTGTGCCAGGGTGGTCTTTCTTCCCGGAGTTCTGGAGATTGTCATTGCCACTATCTCCGTTGCAGTGACATGGCCTTATTAAGCAAATGGCATCTTGAAGGAATGTCAGATAAGATGGACTCTGTGAGCCTGACAGACACCTCCTGAGCTGGATAAAAAGCCAACAGTTAACTACTTGATAGGGGAATTGGTATCGAGACTCCTGGGAAAGTGAGTGACCATTCAAGCAGCCTAGTTCTGTCTCGTTCATGCTCAAGACAGTGAAGGCATGAAGGTGATACAGGGATGAAGCACAGAGAGAGATCCTGTTGACAAGGAGCCTAATTGGTCTGAACTGGGAGACCTGTTCCATGCTGGAAGGCAGTGCTGGAGATGATGTGGTCTACGTCCGTAATGAAACCCATGTGAGGGGGACAAGTGCCCTCAAACAGCCTGAACTCCGTGCAGAGACTCAAGGAAGCAGAAGGCAAAGGAAGATGGGCTGGAGCACCCGTGGTGTCCCGCTGTGGCCATGTGCCTCAGGTTTTACATTCTCCCATGTCTGAAGAACTATGGAGTCCCAGAGAAAGAGGGATACAATGGAGAGGGGGGATAAACAAATTAAAGGATCCATTTCCTAGTTTTTAAAGTCCTTGAGGATACAAGTTCAGTTGGAAATGCCAGTAGTTCTGTGAACTTAGTCTATCTCCGGAGAAGAGGTGAATAGAAGAAAACTTTGTCCCTATTCAAAATACACTTTATTTAAAAGAGGAATCTGGAGATGTTCTAAATGTGGCCCCTCAACGTATTCTTATAAAATCTGTCTTGCCTACAGCTAAACCCTTTCTCCTGCTAACCCCAGCATCTCCAACCGTTATTTTGTGAAGAACGCATGGCATATCATTAAGCTGATGTGCACACTGAAGTGTAAATGATGCCATAAAGGGCAGGATAAGTCTTGCCTAATCATCAGTTAATTTTGTCTTGGTACACAAAATCCTCAGACTGGGGCTGAATGAGTCTGGATTCTGCACTGGCCAGAGGTGAGAATAGATCTGGTCAGGATGAATTCATAACTTCCCTGATACTGCGCACATATTCTGAGCTTGATGACAGTTTTCATTACAACCCCCACTCTAAAAACATTGTTAGTTACCATAAAGAAAAATTAGATATCAATCCGGGATGATTTGAAAGAAAACCAAGGGGTTTTTTTTAATCAAGGTTTATAAGCCTTTTTTAAAATAAAAAAAAGTAATGATGAAGCCAGACTGAGTTTCAAGTCTGTGACGAGGCAAGTTTCAGAGCTCTGAGTCTTATCAGAAGGGTTTGAACATCCCTGCGCAAATGTTCTGAGAAATCGAACAAGTATTCAGCATCTAAATCTGCACTGCCTGCTCGGCTCACCCAAATGAGCTTTTGGAAAGCACTTGAAAAGTAGTCTGGCACTTCCCTCCTTTTAGCAGCTGAACTGAAATTTCTGAAAACCACAGAAAAACCTGCAAAGCCCCAAGCTTTGGACTGGAAGTTTTTCCCCTAACCAATATTATTATGCAATGTGTAAAATTATCGAGTGACCTACTTCTAGTACAAGGATTATTCATAGTTTGCCTGGTTTTGCAAAAGGGATGCTGAAACCCTGAGCCACCCCACAGATCACAGCAATCCTTGAATGAAGCACAAAGGAACACATTTGCAGTTGTACTGGGACGTTCAGTCAGTAATGGTTTACCTTAGAGTCAGCATAGATTTATTTTTTCTTTATTGAATGGTAAGCCCAAGATCACTTTGGCCTAATAGCCAGTTCAAGACTGAGGTGTTCAGTCTCGTCTCTGAAGATGAGGTCTCTTAGTATAAATAAGGATTCAAACCCTTTGTTGTTCTGTCATCTATTAGGGAGAAATCTGAACTCCTTGCAGCTAGTAGGGTTGTCTGGGGAAATTAACCCTTCCAGAACTCAGTCCCAAAAGTGTATGGGAAAGCAGTCTCCTATTTGCAACCTGATGTAAACTCTCCCATTTGTAACCTGATGCAGCGTGGTGCTACCCCTTCTCTGAATGAGTTCAATGGGATGTGAACCTCTTTAGCATGCACAACTTCTCCCTCTTGATAGGATGAGTGCCTGGTTTGCTGAAGTCTCATGTAAATGGGTGTGGGTATGGGTTTTCTGCTGACTAAACCTCCATTTGTTGCAGTGATTCCGTACCACATCACCGTCACAACGGGCACAGAGTATGACTCCAGCACCGACAGCCGAGTGTACATCATCATCATGGGTCCTCAGAAAGTGCAGACCGAGAGGCTGTGGCTGGATCTCCCAGAAGGAAAAGACGAGTTTGCAGATGGATCTGTAGAGAAATTCTCTGTTTGGGGCCTAGATGTCGGGGAGATCAAAAAAGTGGAGGTACTTTGTGAATGTAGCGTGAGTGCTGGAGGCATATGAAATACGTGGTCAAAGAAAGCACATGTTCCTGTTGTTCATAGCAGTGAAGGACAGGAGCTTGGTCTAAAAGAAATGTAAAAAGGGATGTGCTAATGAGATTTCGCATGTGTCTGAACGTGAAAATAAGTATGCTTCACATTTCACAAAGCCAAGATCCTTGGGAGGTAGAAGATAAATTTGAATTATAAGGACATGTCCCAGTTTTGCCCCATCTCTGGCACTGTTTGTTTTTAGTCAAGACCTGTTATTGACAGATGCAGTGAAGGTTCCCAGGATGCAGTCCTCTAACAGTCTTTTTTCCTAGTTGCTTTTTACACTGCTTCGAGTTGGGTTCCATAAATTGTGCCTGCAGTGAGAAACACATCTTGTATAAATTCCTAGCTAAACATGAAAATTGTTTTTACAGCTTGGAGGACCCATACTTGGAGAAGAAAATTAATCATTGTTCATAAGTAACATACACAAATAGATTTCAATACAGGAGCCATTTTTTCTGCTACGGCTCAGGGAGACATAATTTGCATAGACTTTCCATCACTGAGCTTAAAATTCACATGAATCTTTCAGCCTATTTGTGTGCATCATTCATGTTGCATATGACAGTTCCGTCTCCTGAAAGCTGGCTCCTGCTTCCAGGAGCTGAAGCGCAGAGCATTTTGAGGACTTCAAGAGACTATTTATTTTAATTTCTATGCCATGCCCTGTGTTTCTGTAAACCTACCTGTTCGTGAGCATGCTTGTATATTCAGAGGGAGACAAGTGAAAGGAATATAAAGAGAGAAATCCCAATTAATGAATAAATTAATTAATAAACCTTCACAGTTGTATGTCCAGCTGATAGACTGAAGCACTCCCATTAGCTTTCATTCAAGCAATGGATTCTGGCACCTTGAGAAGTCCCCACACTAGATTTTAGAGTGTTATCAAACCATTTCCTTAAATGCACTCCCAGAGGTTATTATTGGGTACTAGTGGCACTTCCTATCTAGCTCATCTCTGGGCCAAAGTTTGAAAGTGAAGCAAGTACATAAATCCTTCTGTTCCAGCCTGTGTGCACATGGGATAGGGAGGGTTAGGGACAGAGAAAAAGCCAGTATAACCCTTCAGTGTCAGAGAGACAGAAAGAGATAAACGAAGAAAGAAATTAAAAAGCATGATGGAAAAATCGTAGATCATAGCGTTATGGCTGGAAAGAGCATCTATGATCATCAAGTCCTTCACCTTCATCCCAGCATCTCCCTAACCACTAGACCATAGCCTCAAGTGCTACATCTCCTTGTTTTTTAAACACCTCCACTGCCTCCCTGGGCAGCCTGTTCCATTGCCCAACCACTCTCTCAGTAAAGAATTCCTTTGTAATATCCAATCTAAACCTCCCCTGATGCAACTTGAGGCCATTTCCTCTCATCCTACCATTAGTAATTTGGGAGAAGGGACCGACACCAGCCTCACTACAACCTCCTTTTAGGTAGTTGTAGAGGGCAATAAGATCTCCTCTTCTCTAGACTAAACAACCCCAGTTCCCTCAGCCTCTCTTTGTAAGACACGTTTTCCAGACCTCTCACCAGCCTCGTTGCCCTTCTCTGGACCTGCTCCAGCACCTCAGTGTCCTTCTTATACCGTTGTGCCCAAAACTGGACACAGCACTCAACGTGCAATCTCACGAGCGCCGAGTGCAAGGGCACGATCACCTCCCTAGTCCTGCTGGTCACACCGTTTCTGACCCAGGCCAGGATGCCATTGGCCTTCTTGGCCACCTGGGCACACCGCTGGCTCATGTTCAGTTGGCTGACAGACAACTCTCCCAGGTCTTTTTCTGTCAAGCAGCTTTCCAGCCACTCTTCTGCAAGCCTGCAGCGTTGCCTGGGGTTGTTGTGACCCAAGTGCATGACCCGGCACTTGGCCTTGTTGGACCTCATACAATTGATCTCAGCCCATTGCTCCAGCCTGTCCAGATCCCTCTGCAGAGCCTTCCTACCCTCAAGCAGATAGACACTACCACTTAATTTTATATCTGCAAAAGGGGCAGTGATTAGGCTTAAAATTGGGCAGAGAATAGGAGAAAATAGAAGAAAACACTTGGAAATAGACAGAGGCAAGGAAAATAATTTGAAAATTATTACAAAAGGAAAAGAAAATGTTGCAAATTAAATGCAGAGACTTAGAAAAGAAATTACATACAGCTTTGAAGCTGGGTGGTGTTCTCCTGCACTCTTTCACCCTATCCTCAGTGATCTCACTTGTCTGCTGCCTCAGCTCTTGCTCATTTTTCCCTTTTAGTTTCAGCTCCTGGCTGGAGGAGCCATCTGCTCCTGGCCTTCTGCCTTCCTTCATACAGTGCCCTCTACTTAGAAGGTCTCTTCTTGTTGGTCCACGTCCCAGTGATGAATGACATCAATGTGCCAGTCTGCTGTGGTTGCCATGGAATCAGTCCATATTTTCCTTGTGGAAAATTGCAGTGTTCAGGGACATTGCAGAAAATTGCTAGTTGTCTACTTGGGAAAAATGAGGGGCAATTTGTTCTCAGATTCGGCATTTGGCTGCTTCAGGAAGAAGGCAAGAAGTTCTGAATATGAGTTACTATGCGAATATAGCATAGCATGGGGATTAAGTTTCCAGAAGCCCTCTGTATAACCCAGGTAGCAGACTGCAGGATTTAGTAGGATCCTAAGATTTGAGGTGTGATACCATTTTTAGTCTCGTATTATTTTCCTGCTGCAAAAACACTCCAGTGAAAGCAGAAACAGTGGAATGTGAAGTAGTTTGAAAGGGGACCATTTATACTTGTCTTGTAAGCCTACAGATATAATATTTACTACTGGTGTACTTCAATAGACACACTGACATGAAAATAAATAATACAAGTTGTTTGGTATAGGCACTTTATACTGTCTTCTTAAAACAAGTTTTAATATTTCTTTTTCCTAATGAATGAAAGTCTGTCCGTTCCTAGACTACTGTTGCTGCAGGCAGACACAGGTATGCCCAGAAGAGTCCTGCAGTGATCCATGTTTCTAAACCACTTCTGGTTCTGCACCTTTCTCCATCTCATGCGCAGAGTAAAGCCAAGGACATAAAAATATTGCAAGTCCAGTCCTTTGCTGTATAGAGACCTGGTCCTGGAAGACCCTCAGGTCTCTCTAGTATCCTCTGCACCTTGCAGAATAAGTAGGAAATCCCCCTTTTTCTTTTTTTGTTTCTTTTTTTTTTCCCCCCAATCTATCTACCACTCAAATTATCTCCTATTTCCCCCCTGTTGTTGTGTCTAGTTTCTATGTGTTTGAGAGCTGCTCAGTGCAAATCGTGCATCTTAGTCTTGTTAGTGTGAAGTACTCAATAGTCCCTCAAGGAGAACAGGAATTCGTCACAAAGGGTTTCAAACAGTCCAAGGATCTAACCTGCCTTTGGAATTCTGTCATTTTAGCTTAGTTCAAGAACCTCAGCCCAAACGACTGGTCATGATCTTGGTATGCGTGTCCAGACTACACTGCTGGTGTTGTCCCATGGCTTTGGAACATTCACTGTATTGGCATAGTCTGCCTAAAGATTTGTTTGGAATCGCAAGACAAATCCAGGTGCTCTGCTCTAAAAGTCCAGCCATATGGAAGACTCAGCACTGGATGAATTTATCCCAGATTTTACAATATTATTCTTGGAGCACTTGGAAATCTGCTTGTGTGCAGGTTCTCCAAGGCAGATGAATGTGCAGGGTATTTTCTTCTGGCCAGTCACAGATACCAGAGGAGCTAAAGATTGCTACGAAAACCTGGTACCTAGCAATGCCTTGGAATGACACTTTAGGAGGGGGGCTGTAATGACCCCAAAAGAGCTGCAAACTCCAGTGAGATTTATCCCATTCTCCCTGTGATTTTCCCTCCGTCTGTCTCTGCTTTACTGCAGAGCCATTGCCCTGAACTTTCCCTACCTCCTCGTCCATGCCATCCAGCAACAGGTCTTGAGATGCTGTGTGCAGACTCTCAGAGAGGCTTTGGGTTTGCAGAAGGGCAGCCAAGCTGGCAGAGATGGAACGGGAAGGCAAGTGTTATATTCCCATTCACCTCACACCCCAGGAATCTGAGAATTAATGCATCCATTGTAGACTTGAATTTCCCTAGTGGTTAACTCTAATTTTCTGCAGCTGCACAGACATTAGTATAGTAATAATACTCCTAATAGCAGTGATGGCTGAGACAGTCAGAGAAAAAAGATCACTTGTGTTTTGGGGGAAAAAAAAAAAAGACACCACAGATACATCACCCTGGATGAATCTATTATTAAAAATTATTTTCTGAGCAACTCTAAATATCCTAATAACTTAAAACCAAAAAAAAACCCCGAGAGCTAAGGACCTAATTTTCCTAGTAATGACACAAACAACACTTGCTCTGAAAATAATGAACTGTAGGTAGCTCTTTTATTCAACCTTCTATTTACAGATAGCTCACTGGAATGACTGGATGTCATGTGTCCCAGCAGATACACAATTTTTGTCGGGAGTCCCTTGTTCATCCATGCAGGCTTCCTGCCACTCTTGCGTGACTTCCCGCTCTCCAGGACAGACCATTCCTGAGCTTGGAGAAAGCAGTCCTTGAAAACCAACCAGCTACAGATGTATGCTCCATCTGTTGGCTTCTATACGAACACAGAGCCCTTGAAGTTTAAGGACACGGGAAGCAGTGAAACAGTCTGGTACATATAGTTGACTTCGCTGTGGCTTTGTGAGGGAAGGAGTGCTTCAAAGACGCACGTGGGTGTTTGCCTAACTGCGTCTTTCATCTTGGCTATGAAGTTTTGAACAGCCACTTCTAAGTGTTGTCACAGACTTGGAAAGGGTTGGAAAGATGGAGAAATGTGTCTGCAGAGATCAGCAAACCAGCAGGCAGCGGTCAACAGAGAAGAGGTGAAGTAGTGAGGCAGTGGACATACTCTTGTGTAGGTCAGTACAGCCTACCTATTTCATTTTCTCCTTGCTCACTTTTAGAACTGGCAGTGTCCTGCTTTCCCTCAGGCTCATCAGCAGATGACCTGAGCTTCTTTGCCAAGGTGACCTATCACGTACACTGATGTCTTGCCTGTTGGGCAGCAATGGCACGAACCGTATCACAGCTCATTCCATTCATCTGTGGAACCACTTTATGTACCAGTTTATGTAGTCACCACTCTTAGTCCTGCTTAAACCACCCAATCAGAGTCTCGCCTCTGAAGACATTCCTTTTAACCATCAGCTGTTTTCTCACTGACTCTACAGGTGGGGCATGATGGGGCTACCCCTGAGAGCTGCTGGCTGGTGGAAGAGCTCAACATCGTTGTGCCTACCAAAGGCGTCATGTATAACTTTGTCTGTAAGTGTTGGCTGGCCAGAGACAAAGGTGATGGACTCACCTCACGAATCCTCAACATCCTGGATGCAGACTGTGTCAACGTTGGCCTCAAGGTAGACTCTAGGCTCATTTTGTACCCTTAGCTGTTGCAGGGACCTGTGCTGTTATAGGGTGTGTGTCAGCAGTTCTTGTACTTCAACTTCTGCATCTGGATTGTACCTTTTTTTTTTTTCACAGAGGGTTTCTTTGTTATTTCTTTAGGAAAATCTTTAGGAATGACTTAGCCTCATTAGCACTGAGAACACTAATAGTGCTGTCTTCATACAGCCATGGCATAGGGAGAAGGACAGAGTATGTAAGACAGAGTTCAGCATCATGTCCTGATTTTGTGCCCACCCCTCAAGCACCCACTACATCACCTGGTACCCACAGAGTTGGGCAGCTGCAAGGTGAACACCATCGTGTAATATAACTCCACGGTGCTTTCTTTGAGGAGATACTTCTAATTCATCAAATTAGAGTGCTGGAGATATTTTAATCTCTGCATAATGTGTCTACTCATCAGCTTTTCTAATATGGGATAGGGAAACCGAATTCAGTTAGAAAAAAATAATAATTGGGAGTTGCTGAAACATGGAGACATGTACAAGTTTGATCTCTGAAAAGAATAACTGATTAAAGTTGAATAAGCAGTGAAAAAAACCTGTACAGTCTTTTCATCCATATATATTAAATTTGAAGTAATGTGTGCTACGCCATATTTCAACCAAGTACAAATTGGAAAGCTGAGCTATGCTGATTTTAGGTGTAAGAATTATAACAGAAATAACAGTCTGGATGAATGGGATGATAATACTGTGTTTAAAACTTGTATGGCAATTTATAATATCCATAGACGTGTTTCTATTTACAGTGAGGTTACACTTTCATAGCACATTAATTTTTATTTTTATGCTGCTCTTGATAACCAAGTTATTATCTTGAAATCTTTCTTGTTATCCAGACACATGAAAATGTGATAAAATTTTCAGCATCTGTGAAGGATTCAACAACTCAGTGCAGGTTTCAGTGGTAGAATTGACCTAAGAGAGTTAAAAAAGACCCCTCAAATTGAACAGCAAGGTTAAAAACCGAATCTCTTAAACACTTCTCATAGGTTGTTTAACCTCCTGGGAAAGTTTTCCAGTCTTCTATTGGTAAGCTGATTGTTTGCCCATAGATTGAAGTGGATGTTAATGAAGACTTACATTAAGTCTTCCTTTAACATTCCAATCCTAAGTATTTATTTCCATAAAGCTGACAAAAGTAGACACATCTAACTTTTTTTTTTTTTCCTATGATGTTGAGCCAGAAACTTGCTGAAAGGTTTGTAGGAAATCAGGGGAGATGCTTGAGATGTGAAATCAGAAGTGCACATCTGACTTTCTGATCACTCTCCTAGTTGAGGGAATTTGGGACCATTCCCTCATAAATAGCAGTAGTTAGAAGATGAATTTAAATGTGCTTTTTTTTTTTTTTTTTTTAATTCAAAGAAGACTAATATATTTAACATATTTGGGAAAGTGAATGCTTTTTTTCTTTTGACTTTGCCTGACTCTTGCACGGCCATATATACCTATCTCAATTTAATTTTCTTCTTGGCTCTATATTCCCTCTTTGTGCTTTAAACTGAGTATTTGCCTTCCCATAAGTAGAGAAACTAGTCAGTGTTCACCACAGTCATTAAAAATCTGTAGTGCATTGCTAAAAGAGTTTTTCTCTCCTACCTATAGCAAATATGATGCTCTGCTATGATTTAAAATGTGTTTGGATGAGTATGTGATGAGCAGTTACTCAGGACTGAGCAAACATGAAAAGTAATTTTTCTGTGACGTTGTTCCTTTCCACTGTTTATTTATCTCACAGTCACAGTTCAGGGCAATAAAGCTTGCCAAGCAGTGCACTATTTGAAATATGTTTTGTTGGGGCTGTTTCTTGGTATTCTTCCGCCTCTTAAATCTGGAAGCTTTGTTACCATAGGTACAATTGTGAAAGCATCTAAGAAGCCTAAAAGTCTTAAAGCCACTGACAGCCACTGGGACTTGCACGCTTCTGAAATATTTTATCCTGAGTCTTATTATTCATATGTCAGCAGAAAAGACCAAAGTTAGGCTAATAAGTTGAAAATGAGACAAAGCATCTTTTCACAGATTGGCATATCTTTAATGTGCAAGATCTGGGAACGCTCCACGTTCCATGCAGCAGTGTGTGTGTCCCACTGGGGAATAGAATAGCTACACTTTTCTTCTGTAGAGAACATTCAGATGCATAGACCTCAAAACCATTAGCTGTGTTGGACTCAGTGTTGCCCCGATGGGCACAGAGCGCATTTTGCAGTTGAGGGAAAGAAACAGTTGTGCTGTTGGGAGTTGTTTTTTTAAAAAAAAGACAAAAGTTAGGTACAGAAGGGAGGACGGGAGTGCTGGGAAGTGTCTGGGAGGAGATGACTGTAGCAGAGGGTTGGAGACCCACCCACCGACATGAGGGCTGTGACTCACATGGAGAAGAAGCTTACCAGGTCTTCACTGTTCCCCAAGCATGAGGTTCTCAAAATGAATGTGTCTCTCTCTGAGTCTATCTGCAGAAAAAGTCATAGTAGATGCAAAGAAGAAGGTCCTGTAGCAAGGAGCAATCTCTAAGTTTGCCTTTGAAAACCATAATGTGGACAGAAACCAAGAAGCCGTGGCGTAACCAGTTCTGTCCAAAGAAGCAGATCTCCTGTAAAGCCTGTCTAGCCTTTTGGCCAGGCTTTTGTGTGGGTTAAAGACAGCTGTTTGCACACCTTCTGATTGTTTCAAATCCTTACCAGATCCTCTACGAAGTCACGGTTGTGACTGGAGACATCGAAAGTGCCGGTACGGATGCCAGTATTTTCATGACTGTCTTTGGATCCAATGGGAACACTGAGGAGATGCAGCTGGATAAAAATGGAGACAGGTATGTTAGCTTCGTCATTTTTGTTGCTTAGGAGAGATAATAGATTCTAGTGTCAAGTCAAGAAGCACCTGGGGTTTTGATCATGCTCCTGAAACACAAAGGTAAACTCCCACTGACTTCATAGGATCAGACCTGGGTGCCTTGAAAGAATTACTGCTTTTAGCAGAGCAGAGGAAAGGAGAGCACGGTGCAGACAGGGAAACCCACCTTGGTTGCTTGTGGAGGTTTTGTTTACCTGGTTCCCCGGTGACTTTTAGAGATAAGCATTGTGAACAAAAGTGTGAACTGTCAAGTCCTTCATCATGTCCAAGAGGGAGTGTGGACATTGTATGAGGCCACATGTGCAATTTCTGAGAAACACATATTCTGTGGAAAAATAAGTAGTTTAATGTAAACATTATTCAATGGGAGTGCATGAGTAACTGCATAAGGAAAGACAGACAAACCAACATGCACAAACCTGCCTTGGGAAGTGCCAGTGATGGGAAGATGATTTGGTGGATGGAAATGTATTGGTGGGTGAGAAGCTGGAGAGGAGCCAGCATCCACTGGCACCCTGGGCTGCACCCCCAGCTCCGTGGGCAGCAGGGGAAGGAGGATCCTGCCCCTCTGCTCCCAGGGCTCTGGGCAGAGAGAGAGAGAGAGAGACCCCCCTGCAGTGCTGGGGCAGCTCGGGAGTGCTCAGCACAGCAGAGACAGGGACCTAGTGGAGCGGGGCCAGAGGAGCCCCAGCAATGCTGGGAGGGCTGGAACCCCTCTGCTGGGAGCCAGGCTGGGAGAGCTGGGGGGGTTCAGCCTGCAGAGGAGAAGGCTCCCCAAGGGGAGACCTTCTGGTGGTCTTCCAATACTTTAAGAGGTCCTACAGGAAAGATGGAGAGGGACTCCTTATCAGGGAATGTAGTGCAGGACATGGAGTAGTGTCTTTAAACTGAAAGAGGATAGTTCTAGATCAGATAATAGGAAGAAATTCTTTTTTGTGAGGCTGGTGAGACACTGTTCCAGGCTTCCCAGAGAAGCTGTGGGTGCCCCATCCCTGGAGGTGTTCAAGGTCAGGTTGGATGGGGCTTTGCGCAACCTGATCTAGTTGCAGATGTCCCTGCTGATGTCCAGGGATTGGAATTATATGGTCTTTAATGTGCCTTCCAATCCAAACCATTCTATGATTCTACAAAGGTGCTGAGTCTCCTCTGTCTGCTCCTCCTCTTTGGAAAGCTGGCCAGATGTCAGCCAGTGTGGTCCAAAAGCCATGTGAATGTGCCAGTGCCTGAGCTGGTAAGCTGAGGGCCCTGCTGAGAAATGGGCTTCCTAGCTCAGGCTCTGAGCCATGCTAACCTAACCACGTGGCTTTGGAACAGGAGCTGGTGTTGTCTGCAGATGGCACAAAAGGGACGTACTATGACATCTGTCTGCCAAGATGTGGCTTTACAGGGCAGAGAGATGGAAACAGGCTGTGAGATGCATGGACTGCTGCACCGTGTGCCCTGATTGTAGTAAAAAGGTGAAATCTCATGATTCCTTCAGCAGAAACAGCTAACAAACACTATAACCCTAGTCTGACACCTGCACTTCCGTGAGTCAAAAAAGACCCACATGACACTGATCCATTTTCTTGATGCTTTCCTGTTCCTTTCTAGCAACTTCCTTGGTACAGAAAGTTTTGGCATGCTCCAGAATAAGCATGGTACCAACCATCTTTTAGAGACAGGCTTCATCAGCCTTAAATTTAATTGACTACCTCTGATCCTATTCAGCAATTATCTATGGAGTTCCAGGAGGGCTGCAGCACTCGGCCACGTGGTTTGAGCTCAGCTTGCTGAAGTGATGCCGGACTCTTCCCCCAGGCTCCTGGCGATGCAGTTCTTCAGCCCCAGCTTTGCATATCATGTGTGGGCTGGGTAATTGAAGATAAGGCTCCCTGCATGGATGTGTTTGCTCAGGGGATGTTTTAGTTGCAGCTGTCATAGCAGAGTGGGTGTCCGGGCAAGCGTGTTCAGCTAAGCTTGAAACCTTCATATGTTTAGTTAGTAACAAGTACAAGCCTTGTTTGCTCTGAAAAAAAAAAAATATATCAAATGTGCTGCTGACTAATATCTCTGACAGAAACATGGGTGAGTCATGCACTAAACCGTAACTCCTGGCCCTGCTCCCCATCACGGAGAGACGTCCAATGCGTGGGGCAATGCACCTGGGTTACCAGCATGTCTGGCTATTGGTGACATCCTTCTTGCAAGACCCCAGGCAATCCCAGACTGATCTGCCTTCCCCTATTTTAAGATCAACATTTCATTCTAGTGTGTGGGAAAATCGACCATGGCTGTTTGTATTTGAAAGTAAAGCAGACTTCTCATCAGGATATGTCAACCAAAAAGTCTCTAAAAGGGACCAAAACATCTCCATCCCCACGAGAGAGAGACTGTGTTTTTGCTACACCTGACCAGGAAAATTATCTCCCTTAACTATGGGATCTATAAAACCCCATCACCTTTGTCTGTATGGGTGGGATGGATGATATAAAGACATGAAAATGCAGTAAAGAAGAGCCACATGGTTTATATGTTATTAGTTGCTTGGGTTGTCTTCTGCCAGTACACGATCAGCAAAAGGTGTTGAAAACTCATTGAGGCTGTGTAAAAAAGCAGGACATGTGAAAAAACAACAACTATTAACAACAACAGCCCAGGATGCTGTGCTCTTCTTTGAGCATGTCCTGGCACATCCCTGCTAGCTGGAGGCACTCTGTAGCACGTGTCCAACTGTACAGAGCTCTCGTCATCTCATTAGCACCCTCTGCAGAACACATGCATGTCCCCAAATACACAAACTGCCTGTTTCCACACCACTCCCACCAGTCTTCATCCAGCTGTTAACAACACAGACTTCCTCAGCTCTTGTTTTGCATGGAAATCACAGAATCATAGAATGGTTTGGGTTGGAAAAGACCTTAAAGACCATCTAGTTACACTCCCCTGCCATGAGCAGGGACAGCTTCCACTAGACCAGGTTGTTCAAAGACCCATCCATCCTGGACTTGAACATTTCCAGGGATAGGGAACCCACAACTTCTCTGGGCAACCTAGGACAGTGTCTCACCACCCTTACAGTAAAGAATTTCTTAATATCTGATATAAATCTACCATCTTTCAGTTTAAAGCCATTACCCCATATCCTATCACTGCACTGCCTGATAAGGAGTTCCTCCCCATCTTTCCTGTAGGCCCTCTTACAGTACTGGAAGGCCACAAGAAGGTCTTCCTGGAGCCTTTTCTTCTCCAGGCTGAACAACCCCAAATGTCTCAGCCTGGCCTCACAGCAGAGGTGCCCCAGTCCCGTGATCATCCTCGTGACCTTCTCTGGACCCATGCCTTTGCACCAGCAGTGAGGGATGGGTGAGAGCCACTGCTACCAAATGGTAAAAGACACTTCATCTTTATTGGGGCCATCCAGTGCCAATTCACTCACAGCAGCTTAAGGCATTACGGAGAACCGTCTGTCTAACCTACCACAGATTTAAGGCAATTTTAGGTACATTACTGTTATTGCCAAGACCTCTGGGCAATAGAAATATTTATAAGTGCAAGCATGGGTAGGAAAGCTTAATGAAATCCCTTAGATAAATGCTTCAATGTCCTGGAAAATGAATAGCAGCAGTCAGCTTGTCTAGGTACTTCTTCTCTTCTCTATTTAGGTTTTTTTTCCCAGGCTTATGTTCATGTTCATATAAATTAGGGATAGAAAAGAGCTCGTGGGTCACCGAGTTTGTCACTTTAGCAATTTTTTCCCTCTACTACAATGACTTCTTGGAAGTAACAGGTGACTATCAGCCTTAGAGACTCTAAACAGGGCATTTACTGAAGGTAAATAATGGTTGATGTTGGTAACAGACTGTTTAGCCTAGAGCTGCTCAGCCTGGAAAGGAGCTGAGTGAGAGACTTCTATGAGGCTTTGTAGATAATAGTGATTGCAATGAAAACTGATCATAGAATCATGGGATAATTCAGGCTGGAAGGGTCACACCTTTTTCTTAAATAGAAGTGGAAATCAATCCAGCCCAGGCACAAAAGCTCATTCTCTTTCTCACACTGAGACAGACACTCTTGGTATCCGGTGCCACAGAAAGACAAATAACAAGAGAGTGGAGTTTTTCAAAGAGCAAACATAACCCTTAATAACTGGAAATGGACGGGGACCAAAATACCCTGTCCAAATGCCTCTGGGAGTGCAGGGAAAGCAATGCCTGGATGAAAACTGAGAGGCTCGAGCCAATCCCTATTGCTAACATCTGCAGCGACGCAAGCTCAGATAATGATGTGAGGATAATCACATTCATGCTGCAGGGTGTAATCTGAGCAGAGATTGGTAAATAAACGAGGGTTTTTTTCTCTATATGCTGGCACTGCACAGCTATAGGAGGCTGAGCACACTCCCAGGTATGCGATATCATCATTATGGATTGTCTATGTTATGGTAGCACCCATAGTCTGCAGAATGCTCTCCAAACCTCTCATCAGACTCGGGTACCTCTCTCACAAGAGGACATTTTCATGAAGGAAGAACCTCAACAACAGAGTGGTCACGGTGCTTGGTAGACTTGTGCTTGGTCAACTCCCTGACTTTGGCTGCCCTTCTACTTAGCAAAGGTTGGATTTCCATCTCCAAGCCCACAGCATGTCTGCCAGAATATTTTGGAGGCAAACCTAGAAAGTACACTTGCTCTGTTAGAGTAATACTGAGACCAAGGCAGCACTGTCACTGGAGCAAGGCTTTCTTCCTAGTACCATTGATGCTAGGAAGGTGATAAGGTAGCTGTGGCCCTAGCCAGTGTAATGTATAACGTAGCTGTGGCCCTAGCCAGTGTAATGTCTTCTTCAAGAAGCCTATATTAGCTGCTTTTCCCCTTTTCCTGCATTCTGATTGTTACGGATGAGCAGTTCCTACACATCCTGTGTCTATGTACAGCAGCCAAGCCTAGGGCAAGATCTTTCAGGCAATATAATATTACACAAACCCACCATGGTTCTCACTCAAGATGGAGATAGCTTGCAAATACAAATTCCCCAAATTCAGGAGGGGAGTGTAGGACAGTCAGTTTTGGCTCCTTTTGAACACAATTCGCCAGCTTTTGCTAAACTTAGATGTTGGGCTCTGACTTGCCATCAGGTTGCCATATTTAGCTGAGCAGCAGCAACTGTCTGTCACAGTGGCACATGCAAAGTTATGTGCTGCGTCTTAGCGAAAGAAGATTAAGCAAAATTGCTTTGCCTTCTAGATGGGATGGGCTAAGGGCAGGCACGTGGGCAGATGCCAGGAGGAAGGCGATGTGCAGAAATCTGATTGCGAGTCTCTATTGTTCTGGTTACAAACGTAGTGATAATGTATGCTACAGACTGCCTGGAATGACTCCAGGTGTCTCATATGGGCTTGATTTTCCAGGGGAGGAGGAATCCCTGTCAAATCTGCACTGAGGTGTCTTGCCAAAAAGCACAGTAGCTGGTGATTGCAGGGCAGGAAAGCTCAGGTCCAATAAAGTTCACTCATAAACCATTAATTTCAAGCTTTCAGCAAGGCACGAGTCACAGTGTGCCCAGGGGATCAAGATGCAACAGTGCCATAAAGCAGTGGGAAAGCTCCTTGTTCTTTCAACCCCTCCAGGTTTGAGCGAGGCCAAGAGGACAGTTTCATTATGGAGATCGCTGATATCGCACCCCTGAGGAAGATGAGGATCCGCACAGATGGGAAGGGGACTCGCCCACACTGGTTCCTGGAAAGGGTAATGCGTGTCTCTTTGCAACCTGCTTGCCTTGAAGCCTCTCAGTCCTTGAGAAAGAGGAGGAAGGCAGCGAGTGACTCGCTTTTATTAATTTCCTACTTTTTTTTTTTTTTTTCCATTTGCTTTCTCTTGTGTTGTTTTTTGGTTGTTTGGTTGGGTTTTTTTTTCCCCTGCAGGAACTGAGTCAAAATAAAAGAAGAGAACAAGGGCAAAAGCTGTGTTGTAAAGCTTTACCACAATCTCTGCTCCCTGTAAGTCTCCCTCCTTGCAAAAGACCCTTGGCTTGCCACCCAAGGCACCTACAATATTTTCTGGTCTCCAGGATGTGCTCTCAGCTCCTGCAGACCTGCAGACCCCTGCCCGTCTCTGGCCCCAGGGGAGAATGGACCCCCCTCTTCCAGGCAGGGACAGCCAGTGTAGGCCTGGGCTACTTGGGGCTTTTCCAAATAATCCATTCTTTCAGGTGAAGCATCCCATGTCTCCCTTTTCCCTTCTCCCTCTAGCACACAGGCAGATTTCTTGTTCATACATGTAAGGTGTCATTTTCTTCTTGAATTTTGAATGGAGCGTTCAATATGTCCCCCACCACTTTTGCTGATGGTATTTTTCCCTGGTGTCCTTTCTTGCACAAAAGCACACCATTTGTCCTTATCTTCTCTAACAAACCACCATCTCCTTGTAAAGATCACTTGTATTTGGGCAGTTAAGCATAGTTTTCTTGCTGTGGGTCCCTATAACTATATTTCTGAGTCAGAGATGGACTCTAGATCTCTGACTTAGAAATATAGTTATAGGGACCCATAGCATATATGCTGATTACAAATCACCAGATGTCATTAAGGGAGGAACACATCTCTGCCACGTTTATTCAGCATGCTCTTTCTGAAGTAGATATCCTGCAGGATTTCTGTATCTAGACATTTTTATGAGCCTAGGTTAAGTAAGACCCAACAGCTTAACCTATGGTCAGGAAGGATAGCAGTGTTTTTTTCTATTGGGTTCTTTATATTTTTGACTGGTCTGAAGCTGCCCCTCTTGCCATAAATAACGTGTTTCTAAACATCGGTGACATCGATTTCCAGCGAGTTGATGAACTGCTCTTCACCTCCATTAGCATGGGCTCAAAAGCATTTCTACAGTGCAGTACCTTTTTTACTTGAGCATTGCCACTTCTTTTTTTTCTTAGCAACTCTTGTGCAGCTTTCCAAAGCATTAGACCTCCAACATATATCTTCTGAATAGATGCCACGGACACACAATTTTTCTCTCTGCGCCTAAGGAATAACTCAATCTGTTCACTGATTTGATTCAGTCATCTTGGTCAAACTCCCTTTGCCAGTTCCCTGATACTTTCCCCCGAGTTTTATAAATCTTATTTATATTAAATGAAATCAAATAAAGCTTATTCATCCAGAGACATTCCAGATCTTACAGTCATGAATTAGCTGTAGCTCACAAGCAAGGGACAGTGGCATCTTTAGTGGCAGGGATCACCTTCTTACATCCCTGTTGCCAACTCTGTCCAGTCCTTCCAACATCTGAACCTGCTGGACTGTCCCACCCAAAGCAAGGCTTTCCCAGGCAAGTGGGCAAAAAAGGACTCTCATTTGGACCCACCCGAGGGGTTTATAGTCCTCTTCTAGCTCTACAGAAGCAAAGGGAGAACCCATGCATGCAAGTCTTTGAGACCAGGATATTTGAAGCTTTAGAAAAATTGTACCCGTAGTTCCTATTTTTCTTAGAGAAGCAGAGCGTGGAGGATTTCCTAACTCCAATGATACGTAGAGAACGGTATTTATTAGTTTTCTTTCCCACCTTCTTTGCGAAGGTAAACATAGCACTTGCATTCGCAGGCAGAGAGCGAGGACCGGAGCGCTCTGGAAGAGGGGAGCAAGGATTTGCATTCTCTGATTTGTATTCCAGACTTGAAAACTTCTGTAGCCTGGTGTGACATGAAAACTGAACTGAGCCCATTTCCATTTCTGTCAAAAGTACATATTAAAACTGCATAATGAAATACTTGTGGGGGTAGTGCTAAACTCTCAGACAGATGGTTCACAGTTACTGCTAACTAGCACAGTGAAATGAGAAGCTAGATTAAGCCATCAACCTCGTAATTAACCATTTGTTGCTCCATTTATCTACAGGATATTCTCAGTTTTCTTGTTCTATTAAAATGACAATAAGCAATCTTTTTCCTTCTCTTTGGTCTCTCTGTAAACTGTTGCTGGTCATAATTCATACTGCTTTTAGTTTACCAGAAATAGAAATGCATAAATACCAATTAAAATGCATGAATTATCAATTATGTTGTACACAGCAAAAAGATGCCATTTACAAGCAGGGAAGTAGTAAATTCTTTTTTTTTAATTTTTTTTTTTTTTACTTCTTCTATATCAAATATATTGAAACTCCGTTCAGAATCTCTTTGAAGCAAAGAACTTGGTGACAAAGATTCAGACTGCACCAAAAGTGACAATAAGTTTTAAATGTTGATATCTAATCCCCTAAAGGGAACAAAATTTGATTAGTGATGTGTTGAGCCAGAATAAATATTATTGATTATTGCTATACACAGAAAGATGAACCCAAAACTCTCCAAGGCTGAGCAACACCTTTTGATCTCATCACTGCTGGTAGAGAGATAGAGTTTGGATATTCTCCTCGGACTTACTGCTGAATATCGTGTTCTTCTACACCAAGCTACTGTGACACTGGTCTCTGTTTCTGAAAAATGGAAGAACAGATTCACGAATCATGCAATCACAGGCTGGTTTGGGTTGGAGGGCACCTTTAAAGCTCATCTTGTCCAACTGCCCTGCAGGGAGCAGGGACATCTACAACTAGAGCAGGGTGCTCAGAGCCCCGGGCAACCTCCCCTGCAATGGTGCCAGGGATGGGGCAGCCACCACCTCTTGGGGCAGCCTGGGCCAGGCTCTCACCACCCTCATAAAAAAAAATTAAAATAAAATGTGAAGCTTATTTAAATGAATACTTTGGAAACCTCCTCCTGGGATAGATGGTTCCTCAGTCCACAAGATGATTTCATCTACTGTCCAGTGTCTTAGATACAAGGTTGAAAATCTAGAAACAAGAAAGGATGAAAGCTGTCTGAGTGAAAAAACCAGAAATTATAAGACTGTTGAATTCTGCAGTTTCTTCTCTCAGAATTTTAATGTTACTTTGTGCTGTCAAATCCAGGCAGATAAGAAGCTGTCTTAATGAAGCACTAATTGCATTGCATTCAAATATCACAAATAATCCTGACTGTGGGACTTAGTCTTTATTCCCTTCTTCTTCCTTTGTATAGAGGAGATTAAGAGAATTTGTGACAATGCATTATACATCTGAAGCTGACTGTTATTCTTTGTAACAGAGCAAAGTCTTTTTGTTTTACAGTCAGAGGACTCTGTTTTTAAGTGAAGACTAATGACTTGCAACAGAACCATAAAAAAAGCTGTGGTTGAGCTTTTAAAGGTGAATTCCAGGACCTATGTCTTTTGGGGTGTGAGTTCCTGCAGAGCACATTTTACACTGCAGATGGGAGAAGGCTGGGTGGAGGTAAATCCAATGACTGGACATGTCAAACCTTCCTGTTACAGCATACAGAGCACAATGAATTTCAGGTTGCTGGTTTAAAGTTCCTGTCAGCTACAATATTTTCTCAGCTAGAAAGCAAATTATCAACATTTTACTCATACACACCACTCTTCCTTTCTTTTCATTGTTTATAGTTGTTCCACAGCCCAATTAAAATCCATGCATAATTAGGGATGAAGTTTGAACTTAAAAGCGTGCAGGATGTCCACAGCAAGTTTTAGGTATCCTGAAAAGCAGTTTAGGTGCAATGCAAGTAGCAGTCTCATTGCCAAGCGATAGCTAATTTTTCTGAGAGGAACAGTCAGAAAACAAAAATAGTCTCAGCTCAGCTCCCTGAGATGTCTTGATTGACCCTCATGATTGAAATCAAAGTCCTGCATCACCCTCTGTGTGTGTAACACCCACAAACATCTCCTTGTAGGAGATAGGATTTATTTTGTGCTATCTTAGTCATTGAAAAAGAGCTGTGTTCAGCTTGCACCTCTTCTATCAGGCTCTTCAGGCCACCTCTGCAGTCAGCAGAGAGGTAGAGAGTTGGAGCTGCCTTGAATGGCCGTCTTGGGTGGGATGTGTGGCTTCCCTGGTGATACCCAGCTCTAACCACTGACCGTAGGGAAAGACAACATGGTGTGCTTGGGGGGGACACCTGGTGTTTAGGTGGTTCATGCTAGGTAAGGTAGGCAGCATACCCAGGTCGTGACTGAGCCATCACCCTGCCACAGGGTTCCTTCTGCTTCCGTGTCCCTTGCTATCATCTCCCCTGAGCAAATGAAGCTTGTAAATTGAGTATCTTTTGAGTATCTTTCTCCTGCCTGCTCCTCTCTGGAGCACCATCCCAGAATGAGACTGCAGGGGTTGCTCTCTCTGTCTTCTCACCGCTCACACGAAGCTGCAAAGGGATGAAATCACTCATCCTGGGAGAGGGGCTGGGCATTTTGCTCCGATGGTTTTAGCAGCCAGACAGTTTTTTCCCAGACAGCATCTGGAACACTGGGCAAGGGCTGGTTGTTCGTGAGAGGTCTGATCTCTCTGTCTGCAAGGGCAGTCCAGCTGGCAACTCTAATCTGCCTCTAACCCCTGCTGCCTTCCTGGCATTTCACTGCGAGCTTTGCTCAGGACATGTTGCCATGAACAGCGTCACTGTCGTGCCCAAGCAGAGCAGAGGTAGAAATGGATGAACCTGTTCCAGCAAGAGGTTCATGCACCAAGGGTGTGTGTGGGGGACAAGGCATTTTCAGTCAACCTGAGATTGTTCATGATTCAAAGTTTAGCCAGAGTTTCTAGCTTGGACTCCTAAGAGTTCACACATCCTTGAGAGAAGAGATGTCCTTCTGGTCCGTGTCCCGGCAGAGAGGGCATCATCGGGGATGGTGAAAACTTGATTTCTACTCGCTCTAAAGCCAGGATTTGATTCAACATCTCTTGACTCATACAGCACTAGTTTGACTACAAAGCAATAGTGTCACCTGCTGTGAATAAGCATCTTTTTAGAAAAGTGGGACACCTTCAACAGCCCAAAATGTCCTCTGCCTCTGGGATGAAGGTGCTGTGCTACAGATCCCTGTTTAGCACCAGGCAGAGAGAAAACCCCAAATGAGTGTCCTACCCATGGAACTGCACAATGGACAAAGAGCACGGCTGCTGCTTCTGCTTTGGTGTAGCTATGGCCCTCTTTAAAATCTTTTTTTATAACCTGGAGCAATGTTCTTCTTTTGAACTGCTAAAGGTTCCAGTGAAGATTGTTTGGGGTCAACAGAAGGCTACGGACTGGGAGACTTGCAGTTTGAGGGCTGAATTTGAGCACATTTATCTCAAGATAAGTTTTAAAAGTTTCTTGGGCTGATATATTAGAGTGCAGCGGAAGGTCACCAAGATAGTCAAGGGGCTGAAGCATATGACATCGTAGGAAAGGCTGGGTAAATGGAGTTTCTAAGCCTTGAGAAGAAAAGGCTGAGGGGGAATCTATGCAGTCTTCTGATGCTTAAATAGAGGTTTCAGAGACCATCAATCCAGGCTCTTCTCAGAGGTGAAAAGGCATGGGGCAACACAACAAGGAAAATCCTGATCAGATATAAGGAAAAAAAAAATCTTCCCAATAAGAGTGGTGCAGCCCTGGGATGGGGACACAGAGTGCTGGGGGAATCCCCACTCTTGAAGACTTTCAAAACTCGGTTGGGCACAGCCTTGCAGCTAGCCATGCATGGAGCAGGGGATGGGGCTACACACCCCCAGGTATCCCCTTTAACTTAACGTCTTCCATAAGTCCATGATTCATTTCTTCTTAATATCACGCCACAGTCCCCTGACGTGTCTGGGCTCCTGTTTCCATGGCCTTTGCAGAGAATATACCTTGTGAGACACCATTGGCTGATGCACTGCTATGCTCAAGTATGGTCTACAGCTCTGTTAGGTGCTGACACAAATGGTAATTTGCAGCCCTGCCTCCTCCCTTCCCTTCAACTCCCCCAGTTTGGTGAAAATTTACTGCTCGGTATTTGCTGCACTGCCTTTCTCCCAGCAGACTGATGCTCTGCCGGTCCCACGTTGAACAGGACAGATAAAGGTGGGCACATTATTAGGTGTTTGCTGGAGCAGCACACTGGCTTGTTCTAAATACATTCCTCTTCTGTTCTTATCACCACAGCATCTGAGCTCCTTCCCGTGACACATTAGACAGTGTGACTAATATCTGTTGCATACTGTTTGTTCTGTCACCTTTTCCCCGAGGGAGAAGCGTGTGAAACGTTAAGATTTGCTGGCCTAATTTCATCTTCTGCGTCACTTTAACTTGTTTGGGGTTGACTTGCGCATCTCTGCAGTGATTGCTGTGTGGTTTGCACGGGGGGACCAGGCCAAAGAATGACACCGTGGACTTTAAAGGGAGGTAGTGAGGGTTTTTAAAAACTTTCTGTTACTTCTTCTTTGGACTGAATTCCATATTGGCTTCCAGGGAAGGTCTCACTCTCTCAGAGATGAGCTTTGTCCACAGCTTACATCAGAGGAGCAAATTTCTTCCTGTGCTTTACCCCATGTGTGAGAAGGTCCAATATTATGAAGACCATTTCTGAGGACAAGTCACTACAACAAATACTGTCCATAGGAGAGAGCTCTGATGAGTTGCACCCAAGAGTGCTGAGCGAATTGGCTGATGTTATTGCCCTGCCACTCTCCATCATTTTTGCAAAGTCATGGCAAATGGGAATGGTGCCGGAGGACTGGAGGAAAGCCAATGTCACTCCAGTCTTCAAAAAGGGCAGGAAAGAGATTCCAGAAAACTACAGACCAGTCAGTCTTACCTCCATCCCTGGAAAGATAATGGAGAGGCTCATTCTGGAGATTATCTCTAGGCACATGGAAGATAAGAAGGTTATCAGGAGTAGTCAGCATGGATTTACCAAGGGGAAGTCATGCTTGACTAATCTAATAGCCTTCTGTGATATTGTGACTGGATGGCTAGATGCAGGGAGACCAGTGGATATAGTCTGTCTTGACCTTAGCAAGGCTTTCTACACAGTCTCCCATAACATCCTTGTGGAGAAGCTTGGGAAGTATGGGATAGAAGAGCAGGTAGTAAGATGGATTAGTAACTGGTTGGACAGCAGAGTCCGGAGAGTGGTGGTCAATGGTGCCAAGTCCAGCTGGAGAGCTGTAACCAGTGGAGTCCCCCAGGGATCAGTGCTGGGTCCGGTCCTGTTCAACCTCTTTATCAATGACATTGATGACAGGACAGAGTGTCTGCTCAGCGAGTTTGCTGATGACACAAGACTGGGAGGATCGGCAGATACATCTGAAAGCTGTGCAGCCATCCAGCGAGACTTGGACAGGTTGGAGAACTGGGCAGGGCAGAACCAAATGAGGTTTCACAAGGATAAATGCAGAGTCCTGCATCTAGGTAAGAATAATAAATTACACCAGTACAGACTGGGAGGTGATCTGCTGGAGAGCAGTCCTGTGGAGAAAGACTTGGGAGTCCTGGTGGACAACAAGTTCTCCATGGAGCAGCAATGTGCCCTTGTGGACAGGAAGGCCAATGGTACCCTGGGGTGTATCAAGAGGAGCATGTCCAGCAGATCAAAGGAGGTTCTCTTCCCCCTCTACTCTGCACTGGTGAGACCTCACCTGGAGTACTGTGTCCAGTTCTGGGCTCCCCAGTTCAAGAGAGACAGGGATCTGCTTGAGAGAGTCCAATGGAGGGCTACAAGGATGATTAAGGGACTGGAGCACATGCCTTATGAGGAGAGGCTGAGACACCTGGGGCTCTTTAGTCTGGCAAAGAGAAGACTGAGAGGGGATTTGATAAATGTTTATAAATATATGAGGGCTAAGTGTCAAGAGGAAAGGGACAGCCTCTTCTCCCTCGTGCCTTGTGATAGGACTAGGGGGAATGGATATAAGCTGGAGCACAGGAGGTTCCACCTTAACATGAGGAGGAACTTCTTTACAGTAAGGGTCACAGAGCATTGGAACAGGCTGCCCGGAGAGGTTGTGGAGTCTCCTTCTCTGAAGATTTTCAAAACTCACCTAGATGCATTCCTGAGTGACCTGTGTTAGGGTAGATTAGGTTGGAGAGTAGATTAGGTTGGAGGGTAGATTAGGTTGGAGGGTAGATTAGGTTGAAGGGTAGATTATATGATCCTGCCCTTGCAGGGGGGTTGAACTCGAAGATCTCCAAGGTTCCTTTCAACCCCTAACACTCTGTGATTCTGTGATTATCTCAGAAGAGCTTGGTACAGGTTTTGAAGCTATGACCAACCTCTACCTGTGCCCTACCACACTTTGCATGCAAACAGTAGCTGAAGTTTTTTCCCTCATTGTGGCTCTTCACAGATCATCCTAAAGAACCTGACTAATCAAGAAGTGGCCACGTTTACTTACGGTGAATGGCT
Organism: Todiramphus chloris collaris; assembly: GCA_025345505.1. NCBI lineage: Eukaryota > Metazoa > Chordata > Aves > Coraciiformes > Alcedinidae > Todiramphus > Todiramphus chloris. Next base: position 936,108 of record JANVCC010010235.1, read on the forward strand.
GTCAAAGCTGAAAAATGACAAGGGAAGTCTCCTGTGTGAGATGCCAGCTGTCATAAATGATGAGCAGATGATGGAGGACACGACGTACACTATTCAGGTTAAAACCAGTGATGTTGGAGGTACGTCCATGGTGGCTATTTTATGACTTTTCTGGTATGAAATCTCACTTTTACCCATGGGAAAAAATCTCCTGCTTAACTTAACATTAGGTTTAAAAGGAATAATTTAGCCCTACTGTGTGGGAACACCACCATTTTGGATGTCTGTTCATCATGACAGTGTTACTCTGTGCAATTCATGCTCATCTGAGCTCTGGGCATAAAATATTTATACACAAGACCTAGATCTGACTGCTCACTGCTTCCTCTGAAGACATCCTAACAGAAGATATTGCCAGACCATGTCGTAATGGTCTGGAGCACCCTTTTTCTTTTTAGTCAGGTCCATCCACTTAGGATGGAAAAAAACCTCTACAGTCAAAGCTGGTGGGCTCCAGGTTTTCAGTCAGTGCTATCTGCTTTGCCTGAAGAAGACAGCAATAATTCACCATCCCTTTTTAAAGTGTTTTGAGACCTTTTATCTCAGGCTGTGAAAAACCATCCCTAAATGCACACCAGATAGAAGAGGTGGTACAGAGAATAGAGAAAGCTGCAGAGCTTCAAGCGCCAAGAAATGGGATTTCTGTGTCATTTCCTGGGATCACTGCCTCTTTTCATAAGAACTTCTGTCAGGCTGCTGAATGAAAGCTGCGACTATATACAATCTGCCTTTTGCCAAAATGGGACAAGGTAGACTGTATCTCGCAGGCACCTTATTTGGAAGGTTGACCCTCAAAGGGAATTCTGCCACACCAGTGCATGTAATCACATACTGATCTCTACCTCTCTTTCATTTTTCTTTTCTTTCCCTTTTTTTTTTTTTTTTTTTTTTCCCTCATGGATTTACAAGTGGTAATTTATGCAGCTTATGAGGTTTGATCTGAGAATATCAAAATTCCCCTGGAAGAATGTCTTCATGCCACCTCACCATTTTTAATCTATCTGCTCTGCCTGCTGCTTGTCTGAAAAACATGTAGTGAAAAACAAAAAAATAAAGAAAAAAAGAAAAAAAAGACCAAACCAAAAAAGTGAGAGGAAGATTTGTTTATGTATCTGGCAATCCATCTAGTATAACGGTAGATCTTTCTGTGACCTTTTTGTGAAATCCAGCACTAACTCACAAAGGCGATGGAAACAGAAACGAGAGGAGAATAGAAGATGACAGCAACAGCAGACAGATCTGCCCTTCCCATTGAATGAAGGATGACGGGTATTAATGATGAAAAATTTTATTTCATTATGAACAGCGACAACCCGTAGGAATGAGCAGATTACAGAGAGGTTCAGAGAGCCTGTTTATGATTAGATCACAGAGCACACTGACATAATGCTGAACTTTATCCAGCTTATCTAAAGAGGGTACGAGTCATGAACCATACCCCCTCTTTGATCGTTATGTATTCCACGATTACTCCTGGTTGGACCAATTCAGGAAAACAGACGTTTTATCCTTGACAGTTAGTTTAGACATGCTATATCATCTCCTGCCACACTGACATTGTTAGGGGACAGCAATTCTCCACAGTGAATAGAATCAGACGTGTTTATTTCTAGGTATAAAGTTCTTCTCTGTAATAGTTTTCAACCTCCCAGCGCAACAGAGGCACTGAAACAAATGAAAAAAGAAATACAGGGTAGGAATCATCCCAGCTATTTGTCACTCTCAAAAACCCCAAGTCAGATGGGTAATCCTTGGTTAAAACCAAGATACTGGTTTACCTTCAGTCTTAAAAGAGAAGAAGCTCACACTCTCATTTCCTTCAAGGTGTGACCCACAGACACAGCTGCAATAGAGCTGGACCACCTGAGTGCTCCTTCTGTGGCACAAAAACGTCCTTCCCTGTTAATTTTGATTTACACAGACTTTCCACATTCTATACACAGGCATCATACACATGGCAATGCACTAAAGATGGAGAAAGAGTAAATGCTGCTTCCTCATTTTCCAGGCATTAATGAAGCAGGAGGTTTTTATCTCTACTGTTATGAGATTAATTAGTATGTTGTCAGCTCTGCTACAGACTACAAATTACATTATTTAGGACAATTGGTGTCAGTTCCTAGTGCCTTATCCAAGCCTCTGTTAAGTCAAAAGAAGGACATGTTTTGTCCCCAGAAGCTTACAGTTTATTTAAAAATGATGCAGCTGCTCAATAAGAATCATAAAATCATAGACACTATTGTGGGAAGGGGCCTCTGGAGGTCAGTTCATCCATCTTCCTGCTCAAAGGACTATTGCCCGCACTAGGATGAGTAGCTAAGACCATTCTCAGCCAAGTCTTGGACACTTCCATGGATGGTGAAGCCACCACTTCCTGAAGCACCTGATCCAGACTTGTACTATTTTCCTAAGAAACGCTTTTTACCCTGATGTCCTCCCCAGCAACTTGTAGCAGTGAGGGCTTGGAGTATGGTCTGACATCTTCACTGTACATGACCCTGTCATCATTATCACTGACCCTCATGTGGTCAATGGACATTCATTCATCTGTCCACTCATCAATGGACACTGTTCATCTGCCCCAGCTCATCTCCCTTGGCTTCTCCCCACAGTTATGTGCCTTAACTCCTGTCCATCTTGGCAACCCCCTGAGCCCTCCTCATTGTCTCGACATGACTTAGGAATTCGAACTGGCAGCATGGTCTAAGTATGGGCTTCTCAGTGCTCAGTGAAAGACGTAAGATCTTCCCTTCAGCTGCTGGCCAAGGGCCTCCTGATGTAGCCCAATATGCAGTTTGCATTGAACACCGAGAACTTGAACTTGCTGTTAGTTCAGATTCAACCTGAATATGTATGTTACTGGCACAACGTTTGGGTCTTCTTCAACTCCCCAGCACGTACACATGCAGGGTTTACTCCACCGCAGATGCAGAGCTTTGCACTTCTCCTTGCTGGAAATTGTGGGATTTCTGCTTGCCCAGTCCCCAAGTTTCTCACAGTCTGTCTGGGTTGGAATTCTGCCATTCAGCATGTTAGTCCCTCCCTCGAATCTCAAGTTATCTGGAAATCTGCTGAGGATGCACTCTGTCACTGTTTAGGGTGTTGATGATGAAGTTCAGTGCTACGGACCCCATATCGACCCAGGAGCTATTGCCTTCCTTGCCAGCTAAGGCTGTGCAACTGCAGTATCTTCATCCCTTCATTTGTCAAGTTGGTTGCAGTTCCTAATCATACCTGACAGTTTCCTGGAATTACCAACAACAACAACAACAAAAAAAATCAGAGACCCAAATAGGTGAAGTGTGCATTGATTCAACAATTTCTTGTCTTTTCTTACCCATTTCCTGCTAATTGCCTGTGAGGGAAATGTCACGGCATGAGGTCTTCGTAAGCTTCTTCCTGCAGGGAAGGTTTTGCTTAGAAACAGTTGTTTCTGAGCTTTCTGAGACCTTGCATTAATTGGGAGCCTGCTCCTTGTAAGGAAATGGACTTCAGTTTGCTTTGTTCCTCACCTCAGCAAGCTTTAGGGTCATAAAAGGTACTGCCAGATGAAATGCCTGAATCCCTGATGCTTTCTCTTCCTTCTTAAGTCCTTCCCAGGGAACTGCTGAAAAGTAGCCCCAATTTAACATAGGCAATTTTTCACGTCGACTCCAAATGTTGCTTTGCCTTTCCTCTGTGTGACTTTCTTCCCTTTTTCTTTCTTTTATTTTTACTTTTTTTCTTTCCTTTTCTTTTAGTATTTTTTTTTCATCCCTTCTATAAGAAGAGTTGTGATTTCTTCCTAATTTCTGCATTCAAATAATTATCCTGAAGAAGTGGTAGTTTTCTCAGAAAGTTTCCAGTCCCCTCAACTTTGCCTCTGTATTGTGTTGTGAAGGGAGCTGTGGGAAATAACTGTTTCCAAAGTGGATTTTTGATACTCTTGTGTAAGAAATGGCTTGGCAGGCGGTCAGGGTTTTCAAAGCTGGGCTAACTGAGGGCAGCAGATGCTGAGTTTCTTTGTGAGATGGATTTGGGGTTGATGATCTAATTTTCATTTTCCAAAATTTAAGGGCTTTTGTTCCGACACAATGAATGTCTGCCCATGTGGAATCACATTTATTTCTACTAATCTGTCTTTTTACTATTATGGCATCAAAAATAAAATTTTTAAAAAAAAGCAATAATTTTGGTCAAATTACAGATAATGCCAGGTAAAAATGTTGCAACACTTTCAGCTAAAATTTTCATGAGCAGGTGATGGTGTGGCCTTGAACTCTCCAAAGGTGAGGGAAATTGATGGCACGGGTGTTTTCTGCAGCAAAACATGGACAGTAATAGGTATATGAAATTCAACGTGAGGTAATAACGATCACCTTAGGACCTATCCTTTTCCTAAGGAGAGATGGGAGTTGGTGGAGCAGAATGTTGTGTGAGAAAACGGGGAGTATTTCCATTAAACGCATCATGGACGATATTTGGAGACACAGGAATATAGAAGGAAGACCCATGGGAAGGGAAAGTGGGTCACAAGATGCTATAGTGGTTTGGTTAACAATCTGTGCTTCGCTTTCAAATCCCTGTGCCATACCACACGGGGAGGGCAGTATAAGACAGACCCCAGCTGATGTGTCCTCGGTGCCACAGGACACACAGGAGTAGCTTGTGGGGCTGCAGGAGACCACCGTGTGGAAATGGGACTGTCGCCCAGTGGGAAGCCCAGGGCAATATGTACTAATACTTTGTAGATAGTTAAAATAGCTTTTTTAACACTCTGTCATGGGTTGCTAGATGTTGCTGGGTAAGTCAATTTTCATCCCAAGCCACCTTGGAGAAACGGGAGCCACCTCTGCAGAGTGATGCGATCCACAGTGCTCCATCAGGAGCAGATAATCCTGCTTCCTATTAGCACTGCTATCAGCGTGATCACCATATCTTGATGCAAGGGTGAAGTGTTCCATCTGTATCTGGGCGACTGTGGGAAAGGGCTGGTTTGTCAGCTACCGTGGAGTGTCCTTTTTGCAGGATCCTGCGCAGATTCACTGAAATTTGTTGTTTGTTCCCAGAGAAACCTGCTATCACAGGTCATTCCAGCCTGCCTCTGTGCAGTTAGAGGCTGGGGGGTCAGCCCTACATGGCATGCTGGCTCTGACCATGTGCTTTGCTCTCTCCTCCCAGGAGCAGGCACCGATGCCAACGTGTCCTTGATCCTGTTTGGGGAGAACGGGGACAGCGGGACCCTGGCTCTGAAGGAGTCCAACAAGTCTAACAAGTTTGAGAGGAACCAGATGGATGAGTTCAGCTTCTCGGACATGCTGAGCCTGGGAGACCTCTGCAAAGTGCGGATCTGGCACGACAACAAAGGTTAGGGCAGTGACTCAGGGTGGGTAGGAGAGGCTGGGACAACATTTTCGCGGGAGAGAACACATCCTCTGCTGTGGACGTGGGGCAGGCTGAGAGCACTGTTCCCAGCTCTGCCTCAGCCTTGGTAATCTCAGGATTTATCTGGATAATTTACCAGGATCCCGTGTCCCAGTTCGCCGGTCTAGACATACCCCCTTCACGCAGGAGACCATCCCACCCCATGATGGTGTAGTATCTGCTCTACTGTGTCTCCAGCTTCATTCTGAGCTTACGGACACTGCTGCAGCATGGGTAATGATAGCTCCTCCAAAGCAAAGCCATCCTGCCTGTTATCCTCACACACTGACTCTGTTAATGCAATACCTTTTTCACGGGCCAGGGTGACACTTTCCTAGCAATTTAATGCTCTCAGCCTGACACAGACACACTGGGTAATGCAGCCTGGCATAACATAGTGAGCTTTAGAAGATAGAAATAAGTATCTGTGTCTGTCTTTATTAAAATCACTGCATCAGCTGGTGGGTGTACAATGCCCTGCCAAGAGAGATTCTGACATTGCCCTGCTGCTGGACACCCTAACAGCAGAGAAGTACTAAGTATCATTGTCTTAGTTATTTGTGTTGTTATTCAGGCACCAAGCAGCATCTCGTAACAAATGCATCACTCACGCTTCGTCTTGAAGAGATGACCTTGCATTAAACAATGACTTTCTTGCTAACAGCAGGCCCTTGCTGCAGCCCAAATGTGAAGCTTGATGGCTCCCACAGACCCACCTGGGCCAGTATTAACAAGGTGATCTGGGCAGTAGCATTCACTGAAGTCCTGGAAGAGATGGGAGCAGGACTGCCCAGCTGTTACTTGGTTGTAGGTATGACTGGGACTGCATCTCAGTATGGATACATCCTGGCCATCACCTGGCCACCACCTTCTTGACTTCTCCAACTTGTGGCAGATGGGGAAGGCTGCTTCTCCTGTCATACAAATAAAAGACATGACCTCTTGATCAGGCTTTCCACCTGGAAGCTCACATCCTTATTTTAATTTAAAAAAAAAAAAAAAAGAGAGAAAAATCTAGTAAAAACCTCTTACTGTAGCCTCTGTCTGTTGTGAAATATGGGAAATACAACCATCCACTCAACATGATTGTTTATTGCCAGCCAATGCAAGCTTTGGGCTTGTATTTATCTCTCCCACAACAGCAAACAATTTAGTTGATTAATCTTAGCAAGATCATGTTATATAGCCAGTGCTGAATGCAGTACAGGGAGCTGCTTTTACCTTACTTTAGTTGCCAAAACACTTATTATTTAAATCTGCAGTTTAGATGCATAAATGGAAAGGGCTTTCAAAATACCCACCAGAGTTCCAGCTCAGCACACAGGCATCTCTGCAGTTGCAAGGGTGCTTTGGGTGTCTTTCTGAGAGCAGCAAGGAATCAGCATGGACTTGCAGATTCGTTTTCAAATATATTAACAGCTGAGATGTCTACAAGAAGAACATTTTCCTCCAGAGGCATTGTGGCTCCCCAGTGACTGGTCTTGCTAACAGACTGAAATACACCCACCAGATCAGAGCTGATCCTTAGGGCTGGGTTGTAGGAAGACGAGAACTGGGTCAGACCAAGTTTCTGTTGAGCCCAGCAACTCTTTCCAACAGCAGCAGCACTGGGTGCCCAAGGAAGAGCAGGAACTGGGCCAGTGTGTGTAATCCTTCCCCAGTCCTCGGCATCTTACTATGTGAAGCTCAAGCATCTCCTGAAATGGTTACCATTTTTGTCCGTTAAGTAACTTCCAGTGAATTTTCTCATTCATATGCTTGCCCAGACTCTCCAGGAGAGACTCAACACCCATGGCATCCTGTGGCGATGAGTTCTATGTGTCTGCTTTCTGTGTCACACGTGACTCCTGTTAAGGTTTCTTTCCTCTCAAGGTGGTTTTGCTGCCTTTTCCTTCTTGCATGAGTGATCACGATTTGTTTTCTCCGTGCCACGGGTGGTGTTGATACAAGTGGTGGGATTACCACATGGAAGCTGAGCTATTGTAATTGCTATCTGCATCCTCTGGGCTAGTGCAAAAGGAAGTAACAGGGTTTAGCCTTAGGCTAAGAAGTAAGTAGGCTCAGTTTGTTTAGATTTGCTGTGGGCTAAGAGCATGTACCCAGATAGCTACCACAAGTCAGCTAAAATAGTAAACCATGTGTCCAGAACCTGAAAAAATACTTCATCTTTATGAACACAAATGCACACTGCAACCTTATAGTCTCTTTCCTTATTTCATTCATATCATTGTTTTCCATTTATAAATAACAGTTAATAGGGCTTTTGCCAGACCTAGTTGACTGCAATGTCAAGCCTTGGACAAACAACACGCTCAGGTTTTGTTCAGCAAAAATGTACTTGGTTTTCCCACCCAGAAAGAAGGGCAACTGCAGTTTAAATCGTAACATATGTTGTCTTCATTGTTCTTGCATTAGTCATGTGAAAGGCATATCCTATCTAAGGCTCTACACAATGCAGCATGACAGTTTGTTGGGTGGGTAGAGTATTTATGACTGTTGGGATCCCAGGCTATAGCTATCCTTTGCATACACGCCTGCTCTCTATATATAATTTATATAAAATGTCTGTGCCACTAGTTAGAATTTTTTGGAAAAGAGTAGTGGGGTCAGGGATTGAGGGTCATGTATGTTTTTTGTCAGATGCTTGGGAGACTTTGGGTATTAAATAAAAATGTACTTGTATTTACCATCACTTTGAGGCATCAGATGTTGGTCATTCTTTCCTTTTTTTTTTCCTTTTTTTTTTTTTTTTAAACTTTTTTGGACTAAACAGTTCTCTGCCAATGGTCTGCAGACAACTCAGCCTTATATCGGCATACCCCATTGCTTCTCACATGCTGAATACTTGGAATGTAGTTGATGTTCTTTTCCTAATTTTCTTAATAATCAGCCTCAATGACAGCATCAGCCTGTTTTTGACTCCCGTTAGATGCCTTTAACATCTATGGGTTAGTTAAGGGAACTAACCCTCACAAGGCTTCTTTTCCTTTCAGACCTCACCTGGTCCCAGCAAAAAGTCAACCAACCTGCCCCCGTTTCAGGATAAAACACATTGACATGGCTTGCCCAAAGCAGCTGCTTTGCCATGAAGCCCCAGCTCAGCATCCATCCCCATCAGCAAAGTTTTGCTGCAGTGTCTTTGCTCCTAGTTCATCTCTCGCTTTTGTTTATCCTTTCACTGAAATTTGACTGCAGTGGGGTGTTCAGTGCTGAAGAGACAGTAATTGCAACGGCAAAGACTGTCAGAAGGTCTTTAAATCCCAAATATTGCATTTGCCTCCTCTTGGAAAAGCATGTCAGTTTTATGGCCCCACTTTAATGCTTTTAAATGTCACTTTGCCCGCAAAAACTGCTGATTGGCATCTGTGTATGAGATATAAAGGAGGAATGAAGCCCCCATCTAATGCCTCTGACTTCAGTAAAATTGATTAGGGAGGAAGTTGGCGCTTATTGGAAAACAGGCAGTTTACAAACTTTGTGACTGCAATTTAAAGGACCATGTTCCTGATTTTTTTTTTTTTTTTTTAATTATTTTTAGACCTCACCAGTGAAAGTCTGGTAACAATGAATTGATGTGAATGAAATTTAGTTTTAAGTTTTGCTCCATGTCTTATTATCTTGCCCCTGTTTACTTTGAGATACTGATGTTCGAACCTAATATATTTAGACTCCCTGAGCAAATTTAATCGTTTCCAGACTCCCCATCTCCTGATCCCAGATAGGCACTATGTATTTTCTCATATCTCAGTTCATTTACTTTTACATTTATGCAAGATCAGTATCTGTAGGTCTGTAGAAATGCTGGCTTTCTAAATATAGTCCTCAATTTTTTTCTCTGCTTTAAGAACTAAATCACCATTCTGGAAGAATGACAACGTTTCTCAGTAGCTCAGTAATGGAATTATTTACCTAGGAAAAGCTTTATTTTTTTTTCCTTTTTGGTTTCTTTTGGTTGCCTAGTTCTCCTTACAACAAGGAGATATGGGAACTCTGTATTTAGATCCTCTGCCTGAGTAGATTTGAACCCAGATGATAAGCAGTCTTTCTAAAGTCATTAATTTCAGATTCTTGATTATCTCAGTTGCCATCAGCCAAGGGGAGCCAGGAAGAGTCTGATTATGGATAAACCAGACTGTGTTATTATAGGAGCAAAGACAGAAGTAAATAACAAGGTTATTGCTGCAACAGGACCCTCCTCTCAATTAAACCAACTGCTATGACATTGTCTAGTTATGTTTTAAATAGCCTAACTGTCCCTGTGACTCCTTTTGGGTGTGGGTATCTCTTCCAGAGAAGAAAATATCTTATTCCCCTTTCTTGAGCTGGACCCAACTCAAAAACATTAGTACACCCTTGTTTTTCCTTTTCTTTCCCCAAAAGAAATACCTTTTTAAGGAGCAGCATCTTGGATAAGATCTTAAATTGCCCAGGCCTTGAACACAGAGCACATGGCTTTCCGGAGATGGTTCTGCAGTTCACAGACATGATTCCAAGTCTTTGGAGCACCTGTAGGCCATAAGTTATTAAAAGAAACATAAAGATCTGCCTCTTTAGCCCTTTGTAAGGATTTGTTCAGGTAACCAGAGTTAAGAGGGGCTTTTCTAAGCCGTCTTCTCAGTGCCTGACTGTTCCCTCATTACTCTGTTGATCCATGGGGCAGATTTGTTGAATAGTTTCTGCTTTAAATAAAAAGTGAGAGGAAGAGAAATAGATGTGTAAAACTGCCCAAGGACGGGAGACTCCACCATCCCCCCTGTTTCGCTGATGGCTCAGTACAGAGGAAGACAATGCCAACCGCTGCATCCTTTTTGGATGGATTGAAACCACCTTAGGCAAGGCTCAAAGGGGCATGCAAGCTGAAGACCTGTGTAACAGGTGAGCAACGGTTGCTTTGTCCTTCAGATTGCCCAAATCTGGCACCATGTGCTTGGGACACCCCAGCACTCACCTGCAGAGCCCACCTCGCATGCCATGCATCTTCCTCTCTCTTCAGTGGTAGTTATTTTCTTTGTCCTCAGCAGTCCTACCACAAAGATGTACTATAGCACAAGCAGAAGACACAGCAAAGATCTTACAGTTCAGAGATGACATAAAGTACCAAAAAAAAAAACAAAACCCCAAACAAACAGGTGTAGGCAAACAAAACAGCAAACTTGGAGAGAAGAAAAAGACTTCAGCATTCATGGAATGATAGAATGATAGAAAGGTAGGGGTTGGAAGGGACCTCTGGAGACCATGGAGTCCAACCCCGCTGCCAAGGCAGGAATACCCAGGGCAGGCCAGACAGGAACCAATGCAGGTGGGTCTTGAAAGTCTATCTAGAGAGGGAGACTCCAGAACCATTCCGGGCAGCCTGTGCCAGGCTCTGCCACCCTCACAGTAAAGTTTCTCCTCATCTTGAGGTGGAACCTTCTATGCTCAAGTTTATACCTGTTATTCCTTGTCCTATTACTGGGCACTGCAAAAAACAGATTGGGTCCTTCCATTTGACACCCACCCCTCAGGTATTTATGGACTTTAATAAGGTCCCCTCTCAGTCTTCTCCTCTCAAGATTAAACAGCCCCAGTTCTCTCAGTTTTTCTTCATATGAGAAATGCTCAAGTCCCTTAATCATCCTCATGGCTCTCCGTTGGACTCTCTCCAGTAGATCCTTGTCTCTCTTAAACTGGGGAGACCAAAACTGGACACGGTGTTCCAGGTGTGGTCTAACTAGAGCAGAGTAGAGTGGGATAAGAACCTCCCTAGACCTGCTGGACACAGGTTTCCCCATTCTTTCATTGCTGTCCCATAACTTACTATCCACTAGGACTCCAAGGTCTTTCTCCATGGAGCTGCTTTCCAGCAGGATGACCCCTAACCTGTATCAGTGTCTGGTGCTATTCCTCCCTAGATGCAGGACTCTACACTTGTCCTTGTTAAACTTCATGAGGTTCACCTTTGCCCTTCTTGCTAGCCTGTCCAGGCAGCACATCCTTCTGGTGTGGTAGCCACTCCTCCCAGCTCTGTATCATCAGTGAACTTGCTGAGAGTCCACTCTATCCCCTCGTCCAGGTTGTTGATGAAGACATTGAACAAAACTGGAGCCAGTACTGATCTCTGGGGAACACCACTGGCCACACGCCTCCACCTTGACTCAAGCTGCTGACCTTGTGCAGACATTCTTTTCCTCCCGATCTCCTATAACTGCAGAACCCTTCACCACAGAGCGGGAAGAGCCCAAAAGGCCAGATATAGCTGCAGAACTATTAATTCTGTAAGAGCTTCTCTTTTCTACAACCTCCTTTCCTCCTCTGGGGACAAATTATCCTGCACCCTTGTTAAATGCTTTTGCATCAAGTATGCCTCAATGAAACACAAAATATGCTTCAATTGCAAGACTATCATCCGAGAAACTGTTATGTCTTCACTCTGAGCTGTTAAGTGTTTTTTGCACAGGAGCTGTTTGTCCTTAAGATGTCTTTTTTTATTATTATTTATTTTTGTCTGAGAATAATTTATGGGTGGCTTTGACCTGAGTCAAATCCTGGACTGCACAAGTTGAACAGACAACAGAGGAGGAGGGGCAGGGGACCTATTTTCTAAAACTGTCCCAAGTGTTAAGCTTTTACTTCATCAAAGGTTGTGAGAGGTTTTGCATTGCCTGTCTGCTCTGATGAGGAACGTTGTGGTGTGAACTAACATGATCCTCAAGGAGAGATATACAAAATGGATCTATTTTTATTCTGCCACTGGCTTGCTGAATGACCTTGCGTAAATCACATCCTTTGTACCTCGTTTTCAATTATGTAAATTAGGGATAAAAATTATTCACCTTCTCAAAGTGTTTCGAGATGTACTGATGCAAAGCTAGATGCTACGATTTTAACATCTCACAATTAACGCTCCATTTCTAGTGATCTGAAGCCGCTACCAAAACTACCACCACTTTCTGGGTGATGTCTCACGTGGTGTGGTTTAGGGATGGATGCTCGTCTAACCAGGCAGGGGATAAATAATGTCAGAGAACACAAGGCTGATGAACTGCCTTTTCAACGGTCATTACTTTACGTTTCAGAAAATGTGGAAAAAGGGGAAAAAAAAAAAAAAAGAAAAAATGCAATTAGGGAGCTGAGCAGCACTGGTTGATGGTTGTGAATGGCTGGGCAACAGCAATTCTTCACTGGCCCCTGAGCAGTCAATGTCCCAAGCAGATTTTTCTTTTACTCCTATGGGAGCATAAGCACCAGTAATGACAACTATTATCCTTGATCATGCATCAACTGCTTTCAAAACCAGACCAAAGAAGATCTGCTACAGAGAGACCAGTGTGGAGTGGGAAGTTGATGAATATGTCTACAAAGAGTGGAGACAGTTTAACTTCCACAGACATGTGTGTATCCAAGCCTGGAAGTGGTTCTGCCAGCACAGGTTTGATCCCACCAGCTCTTGCTTTGCGAGGAATAGTTAGTACTTGCTAGAGCAAGGTCAGGGACTGGGGTCCATGGTGAGAGGTGAACACACCAGACTTTGTTCATTCTCATTTTTTTTCACCCATCCTCCCATATTTCTGCATATATCAGAATAGCTTAATGTTTTAAGGGGTGAATATAGGCTGGGGCAAGTGGTGGCTGTTCCCAAGAGGGGCAAAGGAAACTTCTGGTGCTTCAGGTTGGGGCTTTAGGCTAAATGAAGCATCAATGTCATTATCTGTGTTACATCTACGACTTCTAAAGTCAGACTAGATTGCTCTAATCACTGCAGAAATGCATGACAAGGAGTTTACGATCCAGCCTGTCCGTCCATTTTCAGCACGGACTTTTAGCATCACCTGGGAAAAGAGGCAAGATGGTCCTGTGAAAGTCCTTGCAGATGTACACAGAGGATCCTCGCACAGCATCACCTCATTGTCAGCTTAAGCCCTTTCAGAAAGGAGGACAAAGGGGACAAATAGCTGCTCTTTTGGATAAGTACTCTGGGGGAAGAGAATGCTTTTCCCTACATGACACTAAATTATACCACTGCCAGAGTCAAGCAAGCAAAGTCATTCTGTTTTCCCCAAAGCTCTTCTCCTCTAATTACATTTGAAATGTTTTGCACGGTATTGAAAATGTCACTTCCAGCTGCAGACCATTGAGGAGCTTCTGTGGCACAGCCATGGCTTTTATCAGGGCAGGTTTGTTGCTGGGGATTTCAAAGGCAGCAAAACATGCCCAGTGTGAAGCACCTTTTGATACGAACACTGAACACTTGTTAGAGTGATAGGGGATCTTCCACAAAGGACACAGTGGTGGACAAACTATTTTAAACAGACCTGCATAATGAAGCAGGAACTGCTCAGATAGGTTCTGTTTCTTCCCTTCTGCCCCAAAGTAGTAATGGAGAAAAATGTAGTGGTCCTCGTTTGTACTGGAGTCACTGCAGAAAAGCCCATGATGCTCTCCAAGGCATTCACACAGCTGATTTGTTCCTTGAGCCCTTGTTCTCCTGGTACTGTTGGTCAAGGTGCCAACGGGATACCATATATGCTCTGGCTCTTCTGCAAGCACCAGAAGTTAAGGAGCAATGGTGGATATTCTACATTATCCACGGAAAAGGTTAACGATGCAGAGATGCTCCAGTTGCTTCTGTTGTGTGAGCAGTGGACAGGACCTAGGAAAGTCCATCTACCCTATGTCCACACCACTTTTCTGGCTCCTCCTCCTCACTCTGTCACTGTTGCCCGCTCCACAAACCAGCCTGAAGTGAGTATTTGCTGCCTCTGGGGTTATGTCTGTATGGGGTGTAGTTTCCTGTTCTTTTTTAGGTGCTGTAATGTCTCTGAGCCCACTGATCTGCAAAGGCGGGGTAGGAACAGAAGGTGTAAACAGGGTGTAAATATCCTGAAACCAGGATTTCATGATGTGAAAAGTGGTTCTGCAAACAGCTTCTTCTCCTTACACAGATGTGCTCCTCAGCACACGGAGCCAGCTCAGCAGAGGAGAAGTCACACATTTATACTCTGTGCATTACTGGTCTTTGCATATATATTTTTTTTTTCTCCAGAACAATGCAAAAAGAAATTAAATGTATCTTTTCTCATTCTGAAACAAGAGAAAAAACAGTACTTTCCCTGGTAAAGCAGGACAGTTTCTTCAACAGTGTAACAACCCTTCCATTTCCACATCATCTTTTAAAGGGGTGTTAATGCCATTAGCAGTAGAACCCTTGACGTGACACCACTCCTGGCACCAGGGACACGGACAGGGTTGGAAGACGTGATGCTCTGGACATAGCCAGTACAGCATTCCCCTGGGGTGAATTATTTCTCTTGAGAAATTCAAAGCATACAATATACTTCTACAGCTTCCAGGTCTCCTACTTTAATTTAGGTTGCTAACCGTCAGGAAGGAAAACAGAAGAAAAGGAAAGGCCATTTGTAGTGTGATGGAAGAGAAATATTTTTTCTTTAAAGCAGACAGGAGGATATTTTAGGGCAGTTGCACCTTTTTCTAAGAGTGACAAGCCATCTCCTTGGTTTGAGGCACCCTTGTGCTGTAAGGGACACCACTGCTTTTCAGTGTCAACCCCCTGACAGAGCCCAGAGATTGATCTTTAAATAGCCCAGAGGTGATAAATACATAAACAGCACCAAAAGAAGCTGCACTTTGTACTTGCTTTGCCATCAACTCCAAAATGTGATGGTTTCCAGTACTGGCCTGTCTCTCCCTGTGATAAAAGAGCAGGTTTTTGTTGCAGCTCTCCTGGTGAGCAGTTGCTGGGACCAGGCTAGAGAAGAGCGAGGAGTGTATGTGCATCTCATCCAGTCTCTTTTCTGATACAGCTGCTTATCACTGATCCTGTCGCAGTCATGCTGTTCACTGCTGGCAAGAGGACTAACATCACCAATTTATTCTATCCTGGTCTGCAGTCATTGATCTTTCTCAATGGAGAAAGATAGGATGTTTTCTTTCTTTCATCCTGTACTGTTTTAACTAAAATTTTTATAGAAGCCAAGCAGGCTTCTGAATATGATGCAGAGATGATCATTGAACTTAAATGGAAATAAGCCTGCCAAAAAGATTAGCAGCTGACACTGCCAACATGTTTAGAATAAATTTCCAAACAGACCCAAAGAGCAAGTTGCTCTGTTGAGAGAGTGGTGGAGAGCCCTGGGGAACTTGATAAGATCTGCCCCGGAGGCAGTGAACTGGTGAGGATCTGAGAGGTTACTGCATGCCAGCCCACCCACAAAACCCTGCTTAGTACCTTTGTCCTGCTGCTGGTCCCTGGAGGAGATCTTGTATGGTTGGGTGGTGCACCCAAACTCCCCTGCCTGGGTGCCTTACCCATGGTATTTGAACAGGTCTTGTCATTGTTCACATGGCACTGTCCTCCCAGTTCATGGGAAATGAGGACATACTGGAGAGAGGCCAGTGGAGGGCCACAAAGGTGATTAACGAGTTGGAACATCTGTTGTATGAGAAGAGGTTGAGAGAGCTGGGACTGTGCAACTTGGAGAAGACAAGGCTTGGGGAGATTTTGTCAATGTGTGCAAGTATCTGACTTGGAGATGAAAGAAGATGGAGCCAGATTCTTCTCACCGGTGCCCAGTGATAGGGCAAGAGGCATTGGACACAAACTGAAACACACAAAATTCCATTTAACTTAAGAAAAAACCTTTTTTTTTCTCTGCGTGGGTAATAGAACACTGGCACACCTGCCCACAGAGGTTGTGGAATCTCCATCCTTGGGCATACTCAAAACCTAGTCACAGCCCTGAGCAACCTGCTATAACGGAGCTTGCTCTAAGCAGTGGGTGGGACTGGACATTCTCCAGATGTCTCTTCCAGCCACAATGAGTTCTTGGAAGAGCAAGAACCCTTTAATGCCTCTGGGTTGTACATAATAAGTCAGCAAAGATCTCTCATCATGAACATAATGTTTCTTTGTCTGATTAATAACAAGACTTGTAAGTAGAACTTTCAGAACCTCCTGTCACCCCAAGCTCAACAAGGGCTGCTTCTATTTCAACAAAGAAATCAGGAAAATGTTCCCAAATGCCCTTTTCTTAATTTTCAAGTTGCTTTTCCACTGGAAAATAAAATTTAAAAAAAATAATTAAAAAGAGACATAAAAAGCTAAAAAGGAGCTACAACTCCTCAGAAGGCCCCAAGGCAAAAGTTACGTGATCTGGTGGTCCCTGATGGAGCAGCCATCACTGTAGACTGTCTGATGTTCATGCCCAGTCACAGCATTACTGAGTTCACCCTGGTTGCTTGGCAAAGTCAGGAAAGCAAGGGCAATTCCCTTGCATGTGCTAGCTGTCAGGGTCAAAGGACCAAGTTGTAATTTACCTTCTGACCTTCAAATCCAAATATGAAGGGGCTGCGGGTAATAGAGTCCGCAGAGAAAGACACTAAACCCTAGAGCTTGTGGCCAACTAGCACTCCTAAAAGGTCAAAGGAATCACCACGGACCACGTACACGCTGCTACATGTGGTGATGGGGAGGGGGTTAGGTGGAAAATGAACTCAGATCTTTGCGGAACGGCGAGGGAAGAGTGCAGGAACATCAATATGATTGATAGGCAAACTTCGTTTATTGTCACACTTGCAGCTACTTACATACTATCATGCTAATCACTAATGCATGCTCATTGGAGTACACACAAGTTACACATATTCAGGATAGTTCCCACAGGTCCATTCAAGAAGTCACACTCTCCCTACAACCACCCCTTGATGGTCCCAGCTGCTAGATAGCTCCTCTTTCCGTTGACCAAAACATCCTGATATCGTCTTATGCTGATAAAACGTCCCTCTTTCTGTTACCCAAACTATCCTATTATTATCCTAGCGTTCCTCCTCAAGGACATCCTGTCCCTGCAGCTGGGCTAGGTCTCACGCCTAGCTTCTGATAAAATATCTTGCAGTGAGCCGTGGCCCTTGTTCCCAAGCCGTTCCCCAACAGATCTTTCTTTAGGCTCTAAGGTATCTCCCTTAAAACAGAAGGAAGTATCAGCAGCATTTTCTGTGACAGAAGCTTCTCTGTTGAGTTTTTTTCCCCAAACCCTCTGTTTTCTAGGAAATTCATGCTTCCAGCTCTGGCAAACAGTTCTAGAGGGCCCTGATCCTCGGGTCTTTGTAAGGGTTTGTTGTCCCTAAGCCACAGTAGTGCTTCTTCCTGGGACAGTGCCTGTGTTGGTATGTTGACAGGGGGCACGTCATCCCTGGGTCACCCTTGTCACTGCTACTGCTACTGCAGAAGCCCCATCTCATGCAAAGTGCTGGCCAAAGACAAACAAGGGTCTCTTGTCCAAAGAGCTTGAAATCTAGTTTACCTAGGACCATGCTCCAACAACTGTATCTGGTCAAAAGCCAACAACTCCCTCAAAAGCATAGCCTGACTCTAGAAGGGTGCTTAGATTATGATCCTGAAGAAGCTGACATTGCTTTTGATGTCAAAATAAGGTCATCTTCACTGCTGATGTTATCTGAAGCAAACACCAATCATTTCTAACACCCAGGGAGAGATAACCCACTTCCTTACCCAAGCTATGTGAAAATATTCAAGTCTTTTCCATTTTGTTGGGTTTTTTTAGGAATTGCACCAGGTTGGCACTTGGAATATATTGACGTGAATGATTCTGCCATGGACAAGACATTTCGCTTCCAGTGTGATCGCTGGCTGGCTAAAGGTGAAGATGATGGGCAGCTCATAAGGGAACTGGCTTGTGCCAATAATGACATCCTGGAACTGAAGGAACGGAC
Organism: Todiramphus chloris collaris; assembly: GCA_025345505.1. Classification (NCBI taxonomy): domain Eukaryota; kingdom Metazoa; phylum Chordata; class Aves; order Coraciiformes; family Alcedinidae; genus Todiramphus; species Todiramphus chloris. Next base: position 954,279 of record JANVCC010010235.1, read on the forward strand.
TGGTAAGTTTAGAGTTGACTTGTGACATTTCCTGAGGGAGCTCAGAGGCCATAGGACCACAGCTCCTGCAAGCTGCTCCATTCAGGGTTTCCATGCAAAAGGCATTTGTATTTGTAGGCACTAAGGGCTGGTAGTCTTTGGTTCAAAAATGCATTGCTGTGATAACAAAGAAACAAATTAAGATTTTTGAGAAAGAAAAAGATCTCGTCATGGGTTGAAACCTAAGAGAAGCCCATCTGCAGCAGTTCAATCCATCAGTAAGCCGTAAAGACACATGGTGATGGTCTCATTAGGAATAATGGGCTTGAGTCTTTGAGGTGGAAAATAAGTTCGGTCCTTGAAGCTTTGGAAGTAACATCACTCCAGCTTCCTCCTTAACATGTTCTGGGTTACTACCTAAAGTATCCCAGATGAACATGACAGCTGAGCTTAACACCCCATAGCCCTGGGTCTGCTCTGGTAAACCCACTGAGTCTGAGGCAATTACACTGATGTTTAATGTGGTGAGTGAGCGAGCGAGCCAGAGCTATTTAACAGCACTGATGATATGCAAAGTGCACCTCAGCAACTCCTGCACCACAGTGCTGTTCTTCAGAAGAGTCCTGGAGAGTCAATAATCACATTACTTCAGTGTGATTTCACTTTGCCCCTGCAAAAACGTGATATTTTTTTTTTGTGTGATTGCAGTTTTGGGCACATAGATGCCACCACCGTCCCTGTTAGGAACGGTGGCACAAGAACTCTGCAAGATGTGGGCTGTGTTTAAAAGGGAGCGCTTAGCACAGCAGGCTAAGCAGGACACAGCTTGTTCAAGAACAGCTCATTCTACTCTTGATAGATTATTGAGCAATACTCCTATTTTCTGCATACTCTATCCCTGGATGAAACCCAAAGCACCTAAAAGTCAAAAGCCCCATAGATTTCAGGTGGCTCTATCCTTATTTTGCAAATGCTTTCTCGTGTGCTGTGATAAATATTAGGAAAAGAGTTTTGAAGCAAAGTGACGGCCAAATGAAGATATCTTTCTGGCCATCTGCTCTTCCTTTTCTGTTTAATGTGTGTGTTAATTATGCTTTAAAGCCTATGAGATTGTCACAGTAACAAGCGACAGAGAGGATGCAGAAACAAAGGAAAACATCTGGATCATCTTAGAAGGAAAGCTGGGCCGCTCGAAAGAATTCCTTATGGAAAACTCCTCCAAAAAAAGGAGGTTTGAAAGGTAAAGGGATGATGGTGGGTGAGGGGAACTCCCCACCAGCTGTGTGTCTTCCACAAATAGCACCTCTTCTCCAGGATGGTTTACAGACCTGTGTTTGTGCCATGCTGTGTCTCATCCCACTTCCAACAAGCCTAGTGGCCCCTCACCTGGAGTGAAAAAGGAGATGTAAAATTAATTTCTGATGAGCAAACACAAAGCAGATTTAAAAATTATAAGGAAAAGGCATTTGGTAAAAGGAAATGTAGGTGATGCACATGTATGTGTGTATCTATCCTCTTGTATCAGTACATACAAAGAGGCTTCTGGCCAGCCCCCCGGGGAGGCTGTGTATTTTTGAGCTGGGAGGAGCAGAAGGAAGCTGGAGGTGTTTTTAGTTCCTTTTACAGCATCTCACTGGCAGTGGGAATCAGAGAGAAAGTAAAAATAGTTGGAGGCCAAATGTTGTCAGAGCTGCTCAGATTTGACGTTCCAGAGAAATCTGGGGGGTAAGGCTGGAAGATGGCTGTTGTGTGAGGAAAGTCGAGTATCAGCCTGGTGCACAGAGGATCTGGAGGTGCATCTGAGTAACGTGGTAAATCAGATGCATCTGAGTAACGCAGATTCCTTCTTCCACAGGGGACCAAAGTGCTCCAGATGTGAGATGGGTTTCCTGCTATTTTTTCCAGGCACACCCTCGGGAGATTGGACTCTCTTCAAAGTCATGGACATCACTGATGTCTGTTGCTTTGCAGGGAGGAAAAGTATTTTTTCTTGCTGATCTGTAAAGGAAGGTGAAACTACGGGTGATATGGACTCTAGTATGAATGACTGAGATTTCATGTGAAACATAAAAGATTGGGAGAAGCTTCCTCCTGACCTTAAGCTGGTGGTGTCTACAGCGGAGTTAAAGGCACCACTCTCCAAAGTATTAGCCACAGTCCATCCTTGGAGTCAGTCTGGATATAAGGATCAGTCCAAGGAGATAAACCTAACAGATACACAGGGGACACAACAGAGAGCCAGCCAAGGGTTTGACAGAGACCTGTTGTTTCTCTGAACTGTTTTCAAGCTGAGCTTCAGGAAGGGTGGCTGAACTAGCAAGTTTAAAGCAGCTATGGTGGGTAGATACGTAACAGATACAGTATCTGTCAAGGATGAATGAGTAAGTGCCAGAGGGGAAATTAGTCATTCTTTAGCTTTATCTATAATGAAGCAAATTGATTCTGTATGTGGAACAGCTCAAGTTTATCCTGGAAAGTCCTAGTGGCAACAGTTTAAAGTGTCACCCTAATCAGAGAAAATACTGAATTTAAATATGGAAATTATACTTTGTGCTGAATGATTTTAGGTTAAATCAAATGACTTTAAATGAAGGCTTATCTTCTGTCTCCCGTAGACATGTGCAAATTACTTAACGTCCATACAATACAAGCCTACTGCCAGCCTTCAAGATACCAACTGAAGCTCTTCTCTGTTTCCTGTAGGGGAGCAACGGACACATTTCAGTTTTCCTCAAAGAACGTTGGTGAAATTGCAGCCATCTGCGTTGGTCACTGTCCAAAGGATGGGAAGAAGTCATCTGCAAAAGCTGATGTCTTCTGGCATGTCCAAGAGATTATCGTAACAGAGATGGAGCTCTGCAATAAGTAAGTGCCTTCTAATCTGCAAGGAGCCACTCCAGGAGGGCATGGGGAAGCTGAGCAGCTCTGCCTGAGTCCTCCTGAAGCATCTGAGATTTAAGCGATAGCAGAAAGTCTTGCAAATCTTAATGCCTTTCTGAAAGCTAAGGACAAGCTGTTTGGTGTGTTGGGTACAGAACGTCCCTGCCTGACTTGCGTGTGCAGTTTCTGAGTTGTTAGAGAGGGCATTTGCATGTGCAGATACATTTATAAACAAGTTGGCTAGGGTGAATCTCTCAGCTATGACAAATTAATGTCTTGACTTGTGGAAAATACTGAGGCTGACTGAAACTTAAGTATTTTTTGAGGATGCTCTGCACAGCCTGGCCTTTAGGTAAGCCTTGTAAAAAACAACTGTTGAGAATAAAGCAAAACCTGAACTGCTAATTCAGGTCAATTTGGATGAGACATTCTTCTGGTATTGTTCAAAAGGTCCACTGGAAAGGTTGCAGTCATGCAGCTCAGCTGCTCAGATTTGAACATACCTGTTAGCTGCCATAGTCGAAACAAGAAGGTATCTGAAGAGCCCTGAGCACATCAGGTCCTGCACACTTTGCCTGAGCCCTGTCTTTGGAGGGGGTGATGTTCATGACTGAGGGAGCAGATAGCACAAGGGCTATGAGGGAACTGGAGAAGATCACCCGTTCACAGAATAATCTGCTTTTAGCAGAACTATCCACAATGCTAATTGTGGACTTCTTTTCTTCTCCATGATTATTTCCGTTGCTGCTAAAAAATTTAACTATAAGGAGATTGTTCCAGCTGAGACAATTGAATGTATAATAGGAAATCCTTGAAGTGGGTTTTTTTCAGGTTTTTGGGGTTTTGGTTTGTTTGGGTTTTTTTTTTTTTTGGAAGCTAAGAGTCTCTCCTAGGAAATTGTTCAGCCAGCACAAGAGCTGTGATAATATTTGCTGAATGAAAACTCAATCAATTACATACTAAAATAAGTTCTTTTCTCCTGGTGGGGAAAAACCTGGAGCCCTTAAAGTCCAGCTGTGCAATCAAATCCATGCTCTAGACTCACTGGGACCATGCAGAAACCATGTGTTTTGAAGGGGCTAAATATCTTCTCATAAAGCCTGGGGTTTTTTAAAGTTGTTTTAAATTAAAGAGGGCAGGCAGGAGATAGTAAAGCCTTCAGCAGCCTGACATCCCACGGAAGCAGAGCTCCAGCTCTGCAGATGTGCCACTTCACAGCAGTGTTTGTGCTGCAAATGATCAACTGGAGCAGATGAGACCTTGAGAGTACTCGCTCCAAGCATTCCTGATCCCAAGCATCCAAAACAAACCCCACCTAATCAAGCCAAAGACTGAATTAAAAGAGTTAGGAGATTGCTGAAGCAACAGTTTTGATTTATACTGGCATATTTGCCTTTTAGTGGTGTATTTTAGTATATGAAAGGGCTGTATTTAGAACCTATTCTTGCAAATCCCAGGGATAGAAAGGTCATCTTTTTTCTGCTTGCCCACCATGAAGACTGGAAGTCCCCATGTTCCACTATAACTCCAGATCATGAGATGTTATGTAGCCCACAAAATAAAACTGCAGCATCAGGCAACCCCTCCGCACCGCTTCCATGCAGTTTTTCCTGTCCCTGAGTCTAAAATATTGCTCCCGCTGTAATTTCTCATATACAAAGCTTCCTTACAGGGAGAGGAGTGCTTTATTTTTGTCTGCGGAAAAAGTCAGAGGTGTTGGAAATGCTTCAGAAGCACAGTAACCCTTCATGCAGGTCCTTATTTTACACGCACACACCTCAATCCAGCTCTACTCCCTCCGGGAGCACCTGCTGCAGTTTGGCGAGGGAAGATGGGTAGGGGGGAAAAAAAAACATTTGGAAATGATCTGCCTCGCTGGAAATGAAATGCATCATTTAAAGCAGAGTGCTCCAGCCCCTGGCCAGGCGCCAGGTATGCAGTAATTTATGGATGTGCTGTGCTCCCTGCACATCACCAGAGGCAGCACTGCAGAGCTGAGGGCTTTCAGCATCTGGTACCTATCGTTCCTGTGCTCGATAAGCTTAGGGTTTGTTTTTTCTTACCTGCTAAGGATGGGGCAGGTGATCTAGGTGAGGAAAGGGAGGGGTTTTAAACCTCTTCCTCCCATCTTTCCCATTTCCCTTTTCATAGCCCAGTGTTAACCACGCTTTGCTGATCTCCCTGCTCTCAGACCAGTTACACTCGGGCTGCATTAGCTGCGGGGCTGATGGCTCATCCTGCTTCAGTGGGTCTGTAAATGGACGTGTCATTGCACGGGAAAAAGAGGAGACAAGTGCCCCACACCAAGACTCCCACCCAGGGAGATGCTGAGCTTCCCAGGTGCAGTGGTGATGTTCAACGGCAGATGCCTTTCACCTCAGGAACTCCAGTGCTAGCACATGTGTGGAAATAACATTAATATTGGCCCAATTAGTAACCGTCCAGTCCATAACATTTCCCTAGTAAAGTGGCCATCCATACAATTAACATTCTGCTGATTTTCTTTTGGCAGGTACTTTTTCAGGTGCAACGTGAAAATCCCTCTGCGTTACAAGAGACGGGACTACAAAGTCTTCGAGTGTGCCAAGGTCATCGAGAGCTTTGCCAGCAAAGCCCGGAGCTTGGTGCCAGTCAAATATGAGACCATCGTGGTCACAGGCTTCGAAAAGGGCGCGGGAACTGATGCCAACGTGTTCATCACCATCTTTGGGTTGAATGGGGACTCTGGGAAGCGGGCATTAAAGCAGAAGTTCAGGAACCTCTTTGAGCGGGGCAAAACCAACAGGTTTTACCTGGAAACGTTGGACATGGGGGAGCTAAAAAAAGTCCGTATTGAGCACGACAACAGCGGTCTGGCACCAGGCTGGCTGGTGGAGAGGGTGGAGATCACTAACTCGGCAACCGGAGTGACCACCATCTTTCCCTGTGGGAAGTGGCTGGATGAGAACCGGGGTGATGGTTTAATCTGGAGGGAGCTTTTTCCTAGATACTGAGGAGGTTTTCGGTCCCTGCTGCATGCGCGTTTTTCTCATTGTACCGTTTTATATTGCGTTTCTCTTTTTAAAATGCTGCCTTTTATACTGAGAGATTTTTAGAAGCAAGATGTGCTTCCTGGGTTAACATTTTGTAAAAGTAATGCTGGAATTTTTTTTTTTTTAAAGGTGCATGTAAAATTGTGAACAAAATAAACACATTTCTTATTTATGATTAAAGCTCAGGACTAGCAGAGCCATAAGCTGCTTTTAACAGCTCAGGTGCCATCTCCTGCCCTGCTGGGGCTGGGAAAGCCCACTGGCCTCCACCACTGACAGACTCCTCTTTTAAGTGAGTAAAGAAGATAAGACAATTGAGCCATTACACTTAAGAAAATCGAGCTTGGAGATTTTCTGTGTTTCCCACCTCTGGCAGCAGAGAACACTGCATGTCTGTTGTCCGTACACACACGTGGGCACCTCCAGAAGTCACGTCACTAAAAGCAGTGGGCAGAGCAGGGCTTTCTGCAGGGACGTTGGGAAGCACCCATCATCCACCAAGACAGGTCTCAAAGGGATGGAAGCTGGGTGGTGTGTTCCACCCGTGGGTTCCCCCCCCCACAAGACAGATGAGGTTCTTGAGGTGAAGTCGTCCAGGTCTGTTCAGAGCTGAGATCTACAGTTACGACAACTCGAGCAAAAGACTTACCAGATAATCAACTCGACTGCAAGGAAGCTGTGCTAAGCTTATTCAAAGCTGTCTCAGGATAATCTTACCCTATATGGCCTGAATACCAACTCTGTCTCAGAGCAGCTGCCATTCATTTTAATTTTTCTTTTTCCTTTTAATAAGGATTTCTGCTTTGATTTTTTTTTTTTTCTGTGGTGGAGAACAGATTTCCCAGCTGCAATAAGGGCCAGTGCTCCTGTAGGTGACCTCTTCCCAGCTACTCACATCTCTACAGGTACCAACAAGGAAAGCTGTTTACAGATCATTACTGCTGGAACCCAGTCTCCCTTCCCAGGGAGCAAAGCAGCAGGACAAATCTGTAGGAGGAGAAAGGCTGACACTTGAACTGCAATGAGAAAACCTTTCTCTTGTCCGCCTGTGTCCTAGAACAGGTTGTTCTCCATCCTAGAAGCTGTTTTTTCATAGAATCATCAAGTAGTTTGGATTGGAAAGGACCTTAAAGATCATCTAGTTCCAAACGACCTGGTCAAGGGCAGGGACACCTCCCAGCAGACCAGGTTGCTCAAAGCCCCATCCAACCTGGCTATGAACACTTCCAGGGATGGATCACACATAACTTCTCTGGGAATCCTGTTCCAGTGTCTCACCACCTTCACAGTAAAGAATTTTTTCCTAATACCTAGCCTAAACCTACCCTCTGTCAGTCTAAAGCCATTGCCTCTTGTCCTATCACTACATACCCTTATAAAAAGTCCTTCTCCAGGTTTCTTATAGGCCTCTTTAAATATTGAAAGGCCACCAGAAGGTCTGCCCCAGATGGAGCCTTCTGAACCCCCCCAGCTCTCCCAGCCTGGCTCCCAGCAGAGGGGTTCC
>JANVCC010010235.1:966673-989811 GCA_025345505.1 Todiramphus chloris collaris
TTAAAAACTGTGCTTGTTCATTAGGCAAATATTAATACTTTCGCATAGGCTTTAAGAAAAACACGCGTTTTCGGAAGCGCTCCTCATTCTCTTCCCCTCCTGGCCAGGGTTCCAATCACCCTGTTCCTCCCCTTGCTTCACCTCCAGCTCCTGTCTAGACAGACCAAACCAGCTTACAGTGTATTTTACCAGCAAAGCCTTGCCTTGCTTGTCCGTATTATTAGTAATATTAGTTTTAATACTGCTTCAATCTGCTGTTGCTGGAGCAAGCCCCACGGGTATTGATGGACCACTCTTTGACCCATGGAGATCAGGGTTCAGACCACCATATCCCCCAAGAAGCCATCGTTTGTGTTGGGTGGTAAATACACATCAAAGAATCACAGACTGGGTTGGGTTGGACCTTTCAAGCTCATCCGGTCCGACCCCCCTGCAGGGAGCAGGGACATCTGCAACTAGGGCAGGGTGCTCAGAGCCTTAGCCACCTTCATCTGCAACGGTGCCAAGGATGAGGTAGTGACCATCTCTCTGGGCAACCTGGACCAGTGTTTCACCACCCTCACGACAAACAACTTCTTCCTTGCATCTTCTTCGTATGTCACCATGGTGTCCCCCTTCACTCCGTCCTACCTGCATGGGCACAGCGAAAGAGTGGCTCCTGTATCCCCACATCCCATGGGGCTTCCCTCTTTCCCTCCCCTCTCCAGTTGGGAAAAGAAAAAAAAAATCTCTGGGGTGCCTCCGAGGTTGCTGTTTTCCGGTTACCGCTCACAGGAATCCCGTGGTCTCTCAGGGGGCAATTTTATTATTGTTTCTACTTGGAAAGTTATCACTTGGCTCCAGTTTAATGGATGCTCAAGGGAGCCAGAAATCATTCCCACCACATCAGCATTTTCAATATATAATGTTCCTGACTAATTCCCCTTGCTCCTTTGCATCTCTCTTTTGCTCCCTTAGCATAAGAAAAAAAAAAAACAAAACTAAATAAAATAAAGCAAAAAGAAAAATATTTTTTCTGTGGCTATGAACGCTGGTTCTCTGGAGGGTTTTCAGCTCAGTCCCTGCGGTTGATATGCTGAGGTCTTTATTTCAGGGTGAACTTGTATCACAACAGCTCACTCCTTTGGGGACCACTTCCTAATGCTGTTTTGAGTGTTAATACAATAAAGTTTAATTTCAACAACCGCTCGACTCTCTGTATGTGCACGGCCTGAAGTGTGCATACAAACGCACATGGGTACAGGTGCACTTGCTTTGAGGCAGGGTCACAACCCAGACCCTCCAAAAAGCAGCTAACCCCTCTTCCAACCTCCCAGGTCAAAATGCTCATGGCCTCAGCAGTGCCCTGCAAGCACTGGTTTTTCTCCTGTCCTGCTACCAGAGATGCTTTTACAAGGCAGAGGAGTCAGCAGCGTGCATCGCCCAGCGCCTCGTTACACCCCAAAGCACAGCCGTAGGCACCGACTCCAGCAACCATCACCTTGGGCCAGTGTTGGCAGCGGCTGATGAAGCCAACCAGCCTCACAGCTCACGGGAGAGAGCATCCTGGACAACAGCAATCACCAAGACAACCTCTCCTTGGATTTAGATATATCAAGCTACTTCATTAAGGTACAGAAAGCAAAGAAACAGAATCTACGCAAATATTAACGCCCCTACAGAAAGTGTCCAGCACCAGCAGACAAAAGCAGGAATGAAGCTTCTCCCTATCGCTTCATTCATTTCATTCCATTCCACAATTTTTGTTTTCTTACTCTTTTTTTTTTTTCAAACTTCTCCAGATTTGCAACACACTGTAAACACGAGGAAAGGAAGTACACGTGGCTGAGGCGAAGAGCGCAACCTTTCTGACTGTAAACAGGATTTTGCTTTTTCGCCTCTTTCCCCCCCCGCCCCCATCTCCCCAGCAAGGGTGGGAAAGCTCGACGTCTTTATTCCCCATCTGCAATGTATTAATCAGGCACCAAAATAAGGAATCCATGAAAAAATATTTGGTGCAAATTAGGTAACAGCAACATGTCCACCACAAGATGAGTAGGGCATCAAACACAACATTTCTTAAGCTAACATGCTCCAGCTGCCATCCATAGAAATAGCTATAGGACCCCTAACATGTTTCTACGTATTTGAGAGGTATATATACAATCCTCATGAAATGCAGGATTGACAGGCCAGACTATCACAACTAGTTCCTTCATGTTCAACACTAAATCTTCTGCAGCACGGGGTCTCTGAGCTCCGGGAATGCCAGCTCCCTATCACCGGGCCCGTATCCTGCGTTATGTGCAATATCCCCTACCGCTAGATATGGTACCGTTTCCTCCTCATCCTCCTCCCCCCCCCCTAACGTGTCTGCAGACTTTTCCTCTCAAACAAATGGCTCAGAAGGCAAAAATTTTGCTGCAAGGGTTTATGGCCATATGACCTGGTAAGGAAAATGGTGTGTCCAGCCAGTCCTTTCAGCTGTCCGAGCCGAGCTGTGTTTCAATGTCCACCCTGCAGATCGGGCACTTCTTGCTGGTGGCCAGCCACTGGTCCACGCACACTTGGTGGAAGAGATGCATACAGGGCAATCGCCTACAGAGAGAGAAGTACCGCCCTGTTAAGGTGAAGGATGTCCAGGGGACCAAGCAGAGACAGAAAGCTGCAAGCAGGTCTGCTTCAAACATGGGGAAGCACCGGAGTCGTGACACCAGTGTTGCTTAGGTCCTACAGCCTTCCCCTGACACAGCGGCTCACAGAGGGCAGTAGGTCAGAGACAGTGTTCTTCTGGGATAAAAGCCTTTTTAGAAAACCCCGTACCTCCTGACCTGAGCTGTTCCAGGTATTAATTACCCTGGCTGCTTCTTTTTAACCTTTCAGGAGTATTAGATTATACTCCACTGCCTCTTAGTTCTCCACCATCGGAGCTCGTTGGCAGTCAGGTGGGTCTCCGTGACTGCTGTGTGGGTGTTTGTTTTGCCCCAGGGAACGTGGTTGCTTTTCACCTACATCACCTTTGTCATCTCTTTGCTCACCCTCGTGAGCTGGAGGGATCCCGAACCCCAAGGACCCACAGCGAGAGGATCAGAGTTTTTCTGGATGGCTTAAGGCAATTAAAGGGTGAGGAGCAGAACGATGTAGCGCAGCTGCACTGCTCACCTGCAGCTCCGTCAGCCATGGTAGCTCAGCCACTTGCAATTTCTTGCCCCCATCCTCCATCACAAGCAGAGATCTGACCCAGCCAAGAGCCTGGGGGTATCTGTGAGGGATAACTGGGGCTTTGTGGTTGTCTCAGAACAGCTCCCTGTGATCACGAGGGTGGAGTAATCTCAATCTACAATAGAACGTCTCCATCCTGTCCACAAGTCAAACTCTCCTGCACTTCACATGCACACTCCTGTTGGTTGTACTTTGATCATCTGTCAAGCTCAGATATTGATGTCCCTGAGCTCCAGATGGCTGTCTGAGACCTGGGAACCATCCTTCTCTGACATTTGCCACCTGGCCCATTGGCACAGCCTTGAAGCAGATGATCCAAATCCAGGAGATACTACGAAAACTTGGCTCTCCTGCCACTGCAGAGCTCTTTGTACCTACAACCCATACCTAAATGGCATTTGGTTTCCCAGACCTTGCAACAGCCCAAGTAAGTTTGTCAGCACAAGGACAGGGGCAACCCCACCAGTGTACGGTGGCATTAATTTCAATGAACACAACTCAGATGGCATCGAGAGGTAGAGGAGCAGATGGAAGGAACATACCTGACGTCTTCTCCATCTTCAAGCATGGACAGGCAGATTGTGCATTTCTCATCCGTGTCTGACTCCTCTCCGTCCTCTTGCTCAGCCTTACCTTCCTGTGGTCTTCTCTACACCAAGAAATAATGTTTGGTTAGGACTTGACTTTCTAATGCTCTCCCAAGCTTGGGTAGTTGCAGGAAGGCAAATAATAAGAGCTTTGTCTATGAGACAGATCCTCCAGCTTGGGGAAGCCAGCCCAGACAAAACAGCCAGTAAGGGGTGGATGCCACCAGTGTGCTGCTGGTTGGTACATCTCCTGGGGTCAGTGGCAGTACAGCTGGTGGTAGTGCCCCAAGGAGCAGCCTGTCCTCTGCAGCCCTAAGACAGCCCCCACCACCTTCTCCATCCTCCTGGCAGTGAGGATGACCCCATGGTCTCCTTTGCTGGAGGTTTCTCCTGAAGACCCAAAAACAAGTGGAGCCATCACTTCCACAAAGGGCAACCAGCACACCCAACATCAGCTTGGCCACTGGACCAGCCCCACCCTGTGCACAGGGCAGGGATTAGCCTGTCAGCTCTCCCCTTTTCTATTCCCCACTGTCAATTTCAATTAGTAGCATTTTTCTGGATCCACTGGAGATGCAGTCAGAGATAACGCGCAGCAGGAGTTGACTCACTTCCATCTTGGCCACTGCAGTGTCCCTCCTCGTTACTACCCAGCCAGGAATGACCACGGTGTGGAATTACTACGCAGACAAGCACTTTTCCCACTTGCCATTCAGCACGACCCAAAACCGTGCCACCCGTTTCCTTCTGGGCAGGAGATCAGCTCCAACAGAGGAGACGTCCCTTGGTGAAACGAGGGGAGGACGAGCTCCCCCATGCCATGGAGCCAGCACCCTCACGGCACGGCGCACGGGCAGCGCTGCCTGCATGCAGAACGGGGTGGGTTTGCATGCACGAAGCCCCCTTGGTGTGTGCACGTTCTTACCAGGTGCGGACAGGGGGGAAATCGCACCCGCTGGGTGGGAGAAGGTTGAGGCCCTTTTGAAAATTTGGCCCGCAGCTTCCTAGCCTAGAAGTGAGAAACAGCCAGCTGAGCTACGTCACTGCTTCGGCCCAGGAGCCCCACAAATTATCACAGCACCAATTCTGGATTTTACATTCCTCCCCCATTTGGGGGAACACGTTGATTGACGACGCCGGTTTGCCAGCCCTGAAGACTGTGACCCACCAGTCCTTCCTTCTCTCTGCTCCATGCCCACAACCCATGGCCAACCGAGAGGGGCTGGCAACTGTGCCACGGTTTCGGGGAGCTCACCTTCTTGTACTTGTGGGGAAAGGTGAACCTTTCGATGGTGTTCTGGACGGCACCCCGGCTCACGCTGCCCAGCCTGTCCTCCAGCTGCAGCAGCTCCTGTGGCACAGGAATGGTAGCAAAGTGCTGTCAGCATTGCTCCTGGGGCATGAGAACCCACCACCCCACACTACTTGCAAGGGGACCAAGGCTCCCTCCTGCCCTTTCCTCAGTGGAAATGTCCATCAGACCCAAATCAGTCATGCTTTAATGATGGGTCTGAGCCCTGGCTCTTGGACCAATAAGTAAGCATCCAAGGCAGAGAGCAGAAAGCTGGACATCCAATATATATCACAGAATTATAGACTGGTTTGGGTGGGATGACACCTTACAAGGTCATCCAGTCCAACCCCCCTGCAGGGAGCAGGGCCATCTGCAGCTAGAGCAGGGTGCTCAGAGCCCCGGGCAACCTCCCCTGCAATGGTGCCAGGGATGGGGCAGCCACCACCTCTCTGGGCAACCTGGCACAGGCTCTCACCACCCTCAGCACCAACAATTTCTCCTTCTCTCCAGTTTAAATCTTCCTCGTTTAGTTTCAAACCATCCCCCCTTGTCCTGTCCCAACAGGCCCGGCTCAAAACTCTGTCCCCATCTTTCTGCCAGGCCCCTTCAGATGCTGAAAGGCCCCCAGAAGGTCTCCCCTTGGGGAGCCTTCTCCTCTGCAGGCTGAACCCCCCCAGCTCTCCCAGCCTGGCTCCCAGCAGAGGGGTTCCAGCCCTCCCAGCATTGCTGGGGCTCCTCTGGCCCCGCTCCACCAGGTCCCTGTCTCTGCTGTGCTGAGCACTCCCGAGCTGCCCCAGCACTGCAGGGGGGTCTCTCTCTCTCTCTCTCTCTCTCTGCCCAGAGCCCTGGGAGCAGAGGGGCAGGATCCCCCCCTCCCCTGCTGCCCACGGAGCTGGGGATGCAGCCCAGGGTGCCAGTGCCTGCTGGGCTCTGATTTGAGAACTTGGAGTAGAATTTGAGCCATGTTTGACAGGCTGGGAAACAAAACCCCATAGAAGTGGAGCACTTTTTTTTTCAAAGACACAAAGGGAGTCAGACACAAGCCAGACCCAGGCACCTTTGGGTAAACCACCTTGTCCTGGTTTGAGTGAGAACAGAACTAATTCTGTTCGGTAATTTTACTTTTCAGCTTGGTTCTTTTAATTAGCTGCACTTTCTGAAGTTATCAGCCTGTTCTCACAGGCAGTGTCTGCTCCCAGCAGTGATAACACCTCATGTTTAGAGTTACTGCCAAGGGTTGGTGTGCAGCCCAAGGCCACTGCTGGGTCCTGTGCACCACGTTGGGGGGTGCAGAAAGTGAAAGGCTGCACCTGCAGGGAGGAGTGGACAGGACGGGTGACTCTAAACTGACCAACGAGGGATTCCATCCCATATACACCATGTTTTGGTCTAGAGCTGAGGGACCCGAAGGGTCTCTGGGCTCTTCTCTCCCCTCCTGGACTGCTTGGCCAGCTTTTGCCTGGCTTGGCTCAGGTCCTCTTTCGGTTCCTTCCTCGGAGCACCCAAGGAGGACTCTGTCCGTTCTGCCTTCAATCCTGATCTGCGTGTTCCTGAACCCAGTACCAGAATCCAGCTCCTGAGCACAGCTCCCGGCTGCTGCAGGGCCAGTCTGGGACTGCCCCGGTGCCTCCACAGCATCAGTGGTGACAGGGATGGAATTACCACCAGGGGGGTTGGGTTCCATACTGGTTTTGTATATATTTGTATATATTCCATTTTTATTAATTTCATTTTCATTCAAGCTGTTCTAGTTTCCTTTTCTAATCACTGAGTCTCTCTCCCTTATTCCCTTCCTCTTTCTCCTCTGGGGAGGGAGGGGGGTTAACAGAAAGCATCTGTTATAGGTCTAAGGGGCTGCCCTGACCCTAAACCATGACACACCTTTTACCAAACCTACTCAACCCCGTCACCTCCCAGTTATTACTAAAACTGCTGCAAGACTCTACGCCAAAAAAAAACCCCAACAAACAACCCTCAGTCTTGCAAGCTTATGGCAGAGCTTGCATAGATTCCCAGCACTTAAAAATAACTCCAGTTCCCAAGATACCTACCTCATAGCTGTCCCGCACAGCGGACGTGTGCCTGCTTGGGTTCAGTCCCTGAAGAGCAAGTAACTGAAGCTGAGGGTAAGGGTAATTTCTGATTTCATGAACAACCTGTGGGAAGTGAGGGAGAAAAATAAAGCTGCCTGCACTTGCACATAGACATTCCTTTGTGTACCCTGATTTCAATCTCATGCTTTAAAAATGCAATATGGAAAAAGCAGCCTCACACTTCCTCCAATGGAAGCCTTTTAATAAATGAAAATACGAGGTTTTTATTAAATAGATCTCCTATAAATGATAACTAACAACACACATTTCTTCCGAATAAACCGTCTGTTGTAGTAATTCCTGTTGCATCTATAACACTGCAGTTCCAAACTCTCAACACAGAGCAGCTTAAAAAGAGATTTTATTTGAATTAGTTTTAAATGGGTGGATCTCCCTTCATCCAAGCATGGATTTTCTATGCCTCACTGCAGTACACAGCTGTCAGGGTCCAACTACGGGCGGGCAGGAGGAAAGAGCACCCTTGTGAGATTGCTGAGGATGCTTTAAGGATTAGCACTGCTTGGCACGGCTCAGCTCCGAGTGCAGCACCGTGCTAGGAGAAGGGCCAGGAAACAGCCCCAGTCTGCCCATCTTCATGTCAGACCCAGCTGTGAAAGAGGTCATGGAAAACCTTTTCAGGTGGCACCGAGGCTGCTGTAGACAGGAATAACGTGATGAAGGATGGCCCTCGGGGCAGAGCCCAGAGAAGGGGAGTCACCTACTGCCAGCCCTTCTGCATATAAAAAGTTTGTTCCGGTATCAATAATATTATTAGTAATAACTGCTGAGTCTCTCACATCCTGCCCGGGTTTTGCAGACCAGCTTGTGAGCACAGCGCTGTACGCCATGGACTGAATCTTTTCCAGAGCAGCTGAGCTTTTCTTCCCTTTCTCTAATCCAGAGTGCAATGATGCAACATTATCCTTTCAGACACTCCCTCCCACGGCCGGAGATAAGTGGGATTTGCAGAAGACAGGTGATAGAAAGATAGCAGCCTTTATTTTGACTGCCTTCTGGCAGACAATGCATAAAACATTTCTCGGTAAGAGCGTTTCACTTACCATCTGTGTCGAGGATGTGCTTCTGGGGAAATGGTGCACCCGAGGTGTAGCTAAGTAATGCTGATAGGGCTGAGGGACCGGCCGGACCTGGAACTGGGTGTGAGTCAGTCCTGCATCAACACTGAGGTCCCTGTGGGCAGGAGGATGAAGATATTGACTGCATGGTTTTATTGCATGCCTTACAACAAGTCAGAACGTGCTCACAGGGCAGCCTCCCCTGCTGGGATCTGGGCTGCTGTGGGTTCCTCACCCTGGGTGATGCTACTGCTTGGAAGGGAGGTACCTTTCATTTGGGCAATTGCCCACCAGACCAGCACAGACGAGCAAGGGGTTGATTTTAAGACAGTATTTGTGTTAGCTGGGATCATGAGCTGCACAGACGCATCTGCAAACTTCAGAGCAAGAGCGTTTTTGAAGCTCTGATTGATAGCCAGGCTGGGTAGCTCAACCTGGCCAGATCATGTCCTCCCTGTGCTGCCATTGCTGCAAACAATTACATTTTGCCTGGAGTATTTTGCAGGAATATAACTAATTACTCAGGGTCACACTGATGAACCATGCTGGGTGGATGCTAGGAGCTAGCTAGGCACCATCCAAGGGCTTTCTGATGAGCCTGTGCTCTTCTTGGAGGTCTCCTAGCCCAGGTCATGGTAGGACTTGAGAAGACAAGTGATACTGCACCTCATCTGAACCCAGACTCAGGGAACTCCTTCGGGCAGAAAATATAAAGGTCTTAAGAAATTTCTGGATGACACTTCTGTAGGAAAACCTGTTTGCCAACACAGCTGGCCAATAGAAAGCCAGTTGGCCAACGTCAATGAAGCAGGACATCCCCAGTGGTCCCATTTGCCCACATGCAGAGTTTGGGCACTTTATTCCTCCTGATAAATAACCCAGCTCAATCCCAGGACTCGGCATGACCAAGATCCCAGCAAATCCCACCCCTCTGCCCAATCCAGCACGCAGGGACAAGCTGCAACCCCATCCCCACGTGGTGTGGAGGGGATAGGAGGAGACCTAAAGCACCATCTCCGTCTATAATCCAATTAGCTGATCCCTCGTGTCTCCAGCCAAAGAGTCTCTCAGCAAACAAGTGCTTTGAACGCCATTCGCTTTATCATAATTACAAAAGCTGGTGCTCTAATAACCATTGTCTTCACATTTGCCAAAGCAAAGCTAATTAGAGCACAGGGGTGGCTTCCCGTTTCAGCCTCGAACGCCTCTTCCCCTGCACAGGAGACAGCTTGTTAGGAGCAACCCAGACGTGTCCTCCAGCAGCTGTGAAACTGCTTTTTCCCAACAGCAGATAACGGACATGAGGGGACAGCAAGAGCAGAAATCCTTTGCCCAGAGCAGCCTGTGTACCAGGCAGCAGCTCCAGTGCTCTAGCCACCCCCTGATAAGACACCTTGCACCAAGCTGAAGCAAAGAGAGAGGCTGTCTTTGATGGCCCTGTGCTAGCCATGTGCTAGACAGGCAAAACCTGGCAAGAGGATAAAACTCAGCAGGCGACTGGCAGGAACACAACCAGCATGAGAATCTGCAGGACTGGGCATTTTCCAGCTCCTGTGTCACCATTCTGGAGACTCGTCCAATTGCTGGAGACGGTTCCCAGGTGGATAGAAGGCTCATCTGGAAATCAGGAGGCTTTGGGTCCTTTCCCAGCCCTGTCACTGGCCTGACACATGGCCCTGGCAGCTTCCTCTCTGCCTTCCCATATTCTCTGTCTACAAAATAGGTGTGGTAATCCACAGGGTGTTTTGAGATCAAGGACTGAAGAGATCTCTCAAAGATGAATGGGCATCATTAACTTGCATAAGTAATTTCAATAACAGCACTGCTGAACTCTTTGTGCAGCAGTGCATCTAGAGCCTTAAAACTGGACACTGGGGCTCCTGAAGCAATGTTGTGGGTCTACAAAAGGGTCCAAAGAAGAATTCTGCATGGAATGGTATTTTCCCAGGTCTTGGGAGTGAATAAGCAGACGACATTAGCCAAAGAAAACTGAAATCAACTTCACCTGTGCTACATGGACGACTGTACAGCATCTTGATGCTCAGAGGTGAGGTTCAAGACCTGTGATGCTCACCGTGCACAGGCAGCCAAGAACCAAAAAGTAAAGGAGAAGGCTGCAGATAGCAGGTCAGATGGTCATCACTACATGCATATGCAGAGGATGATTTATAGAACCAAACGGGAGTTTATTTCTTCTTCACCAGAAGATTTTAATTCAGGTTGGGCTGTCTGAGCCAACTGATTACCTTCTTATCTTCCTTCCATCCCCATTTCCTGCAACAACGCCTACCACCTTTTGCCTCCCAGAAAACACTGCAGCTGCTCATGCGACGTAACAGAGGAGAGGGAAGTTTTTATATCTGTCACTGGGCAAAACTACGTGTGCCCTGAGAGAAAGTGAGTCACCCAAATATATACACATAGTATATGATTTCTGCCATCCCCACTCCTTAGGTTCTATAAAGCGATGGAGCAACACAGGGGGGAAAAAGAAGGGAGGAGGAGGTGAACATAAAGCGATGCTTTATCACATCCTTCTAATTATTATAATTAAATGCTCTGTGCTGAAAGAGAGGCAGAAAGAATGGCTCTATCCAGATGGTACGTGAACTGCTTTGCAAACTGATCGGAACAATGTCATCCTGGACAAATTCTGCTCGCAGTCGTGCCAGTAAGGGGAACACCTGAGAAGAAAATGGCAGAAGGATCTGGCCAGATTTTAGGTTGTGCATTATTATCCTGGGGGGGGGAGGGGGTGGGAAAATCCCCTGTGTCAAAAGGACTCTCCAGTTTTTGCAGAGCAAAGTGCTCAGTTGTTAGGAAATGCCGTAATTACAATTTCCTGTGCCATTTTATTTTGGTCCCCTTGTGCATACACATTGAGATTGTCTCTAATTACATGTTCACATGCTATTTTCTCCATTCAGTGCACAGAATGGACTTTTCTCAGATAACAAGCAGCTACTCAGAAGTACATTTTTATTTTCTTACTCTTCCAAGTAGGACCCCATACATTATTAACTGTGCAAGAGCTCAAAACCTGCTCTGAAAATGAAAGGATCTATTCCCTGCTTGGCTTGTCCAGTATATTGAACAGTACAGTGGGAGAATGATTAACAGCTATTAATTCATTCAGTTCATGTGTGCTGGGCAGGGCAGGACACTACTCCCTAATTTAGACTGCAAAAAAATGTTGTGGCCACTGGTTTTTGAATGCCTGGTGGACAGCAGAAGATCTAGTTCAGGTAGAAACTTTGGTCTACTGGAAAAAGATCCTGGTTGCGCCCTGCAGCAGTAAAAAGTTCTTGGGGAAGATTAATGCTTGTCTATACTCTACATCTATGAAGAATAATGGGCAATATCAATGCCTCGATGTTACCATATACATGCATAAAGGCTTTAGCATGCACACATGGCCCTCCCAGAGATGGGATTTCCCATTGCCCACTCCCCACTTTGTATCTGTAGGGCTGCACCAGTAGCTCTCATGAGAGCATTGATCCGCGATGTCATTTACCAACCCTTGCAGCCTCCTCAGGACCCTCTAAAACATTTCATTCAAAGAAGTAGGGAAATGTGGGAGGCTTACCAGTCCGTGCCTTCAGCTAAGTACCTGGGCTGGGCCCCCATGGGTTGTGGAGTCTGCAGTTGGTGGCTGAAGTCAAAGCTGGGGTGTAGACGGTGAGGCTGAACAGACATGCGCTCTTGAGCCCGCCTGCAGGGAAGAGGAGACCAGACAACCAGTAAGCCACAGGGCAGGCACTGGAACATACAGCTCCTGCTCGTGACAGTAAACCAGGGGAAAACCCAAACAGTTGGGCTTGTGAATAAAAAAAAAAAAGAGTCCAAAAGAAAAGATGCCAGGTGGGCATCAGGGGTGATGTGAAGAGGATTCCAGAGCTATGTCATTTACTCGTGGTCACTACAGACATTACAAGGACCTCCACTCACCCCCTGGGGCATCCACGTGCACTCAGTTTACAGGAGATGCTATTTGGTGGCAGCAGGGAGAGCAAAAGAGGAAACAAAACAACTTCTTCCTTAGAAGCTTTGTGCCTTCTGTACTGTTTTCTTTTTCTCCACTGTCAGCCCCATAAAAAACGCACAAGATAAAACGTGTCCCTGCTTCAGCCATTATCCATCATCATAAAGAAGCTGCAGGTTGTCTCGTCTCCCCATACAGTCCATAAACTCCTGGGGAACCTCATTCATAATAGGATTACTCAGGAGTAACTGAAAGCAGAATTTACTCTCGCTGGCCTTTGCCAACATTCCTCTGGATGATGGGCAGGCCAGGCTGAGATCCAGCTCCTTCTCCCCCACCAATGCAATTCTGCCTTTACAGGCAGAGAGAAGGGGAAGTAGTACAATATATAGCAAAGTTTTTCTAGGAGTTTGATTCTCTTCCAGTGATTATTGCCAGTTGGAGCTACTCGGGGGAAGAGCATGTGCTGATTGATCAGTGTCCACATTTAGAGAGGGAGAAGGTGGATGCACCAGCGGGATGTGTGTTGCAGAGTCTCATACCCTTTGCTCCCTGCTGAGTCTCTGCTTACCACAGGAGCTGTCGCAAAGCAAAGCTGGAGCAAATGGAGCAGGGAACAGCTAGGTAATGGATTTATCATTCAGCCACAGCTCAAAGGCCCACCAGTACCCTCCTGGGTCCTTGAAATACCCTCTACTGAGAGACTCTATGCCAAGGATGCACAGAGCATCACATCAGTGCATTATCAACATTATTCCTTACCCTAAATCCAAAAGGCAGCTCTGTAACAGTTACTAGGAAGAAGACTCTATCCAAAACCAGGACAACTGTTGAAGGCATGGCCCAGATTCCCATTACTGTGATGTCGTACCCCACACCTGTATGATTTGCGGCATCCAATGCAGATGTGGAACTGGGCAAGAACTGTTCCTGCCTTTCTCCACACCACAAATGTAACACTGACAGCATTTACCAAAGCAGCTTCTGCATGGAATTGTGCTCCATGCTTTTATTTTAATTCAGCTTATGACTAAGAGACAAACACCTCTATCATCAATGCCTCAGCCTTGCACATATTTAATTAGCAACTAATTGTTGAATCTACTAAAAATCCAGCTCACACAAAACAAAACAAGAAAGAGAAGAACACACCATTTTCCGTCAGAAAGGGCATGGAAAGAAAGGCTTTTGTGCCTGTAGCATTCCTTCCCAATGAAGCATTACTGCAAAGACTCGTTCTCTGATCCTTGATCCATTGGTGCAGCCCACAAATAGCTTCCATATGTTTCCAAAAAAAAAAGCACTCCTCTCCTACATTTTATCTAAAACCTTCTCTCAAGAAACACAATCGGGACAATGCCAGGCAACTATTTCTACCTTCGATGAGTTACAGTAATTCTGTCTGCAGTCAGAGAATCATAGGATGGTTCTGGCTGGAAGGGACCTTTAAAGGCCATCTAGTCCAACCCCCCGCAGTTGTCGGCCCAGTCTGAATTTAGGCTCTTTCCCATGATGGAATGTGATGAAGGTCAACAGCATCATTCCTTCATACAGCTGGGAAACCTGCCTAGACCTAGAGGAGAATGCTCTTCATGTGCAAAACCTCATGGGCCAGGTGGGTATGACTTCTGCCATGGTTTTGAAACAGCAGCTTCAAGGAGGTAGCGCATGCGTGCCGTCTATCATCACGCAGGATGGATTCACTGCATCTCCAGGATGTCACCATTATGATGCTGCCATCCTATGGGTGACGGTGGGACATGCTAGATAAGCACTGTATAGATCTCCATAGGAAAAGCACACCTGTAGGTGCAACCTGCCCTCCATCATCCCTTCTGCCGGATACACTTTGGGTGTATGCAGGTCACAAAATGACAGAATCATTTAGGTTGGAAAAGACCCTTGGGATCATCGTGTCCAACCATTAACCCTAGTCTACAAGTTCACCCCTAGACCATGTCCCCCAACACCACATCCAAGCGATGCTTAAACACACCCAGGGATGGGGACTCAACCACCTCCCTGGGCAGCCCATTCCAATATTTCACCACTCTTTCCATGAAGAATTTTTTCCTAGTGTCTAACCTAAACCTCCCTTGTTTCAGCTTTAGGACATTCCCTCTGGTTCTGTCCCTCACTACCTGAGAGAAGAGCCCAGCACCAGCCTCTCTACAATGTCCTTTCAGGGAGATATAGAGAGTGATGAGGTCTCCCCTCAGCCTCCTCTTCTTCAAACTAAACAGCCCCAGCTCCTTCAAACGTTCCTCATATGATCTATTCTCCAGTCCCTTGCCCAGCTTCGTTGTCCTCCTCTGCACCCGCTCGAGCACCTCAAGATCTCTCATGTACTGAGGTGCCCCAAACTGGACACAGCACTCGAGGTGAGGCCTCCCCAGTGCTGAGTACAGGGGGACAATCACCTCCCTGCTCCTGCTGCTCACACTGTTTCTGATCCAGGCCAGGATGCCATTGGCATTCCTTGCCACCCGGGCACACTGCTGGCTCGTGTTCATTCACTTGTCAGTTAGAACCCCCAGGTCCCTCTCTCAAGACGACCTTGTGAAGAAAAACCAACGTTACCAGCACACACTGCTGGCGTTTTGCAGAATCCTCTTTGCTTCCAGCCAGCCTGGTGCAGCTTCTCAGCATCCTTCGGGAAGAGCGAGACCACCTCCCCCTTACCTGGGATGGGGCATGAGCCGGCGGTGCTGTGCCTCGAGGAGCTGCTGCTGGAGGAGGTATTGCTGGTGAAGCGCCTGAGGTAGGAAGGAGGGTCCGGCCACATCCTGGAAGGGCAGGGCTGGCACCGGTGCCAGGGGCTGGTGCAGGGGACCGCTGTGCTGGTGCGCGGGGGCCATGTGGGGGGTCAGCCCCGGCTGGGGCTGCACCGCATGAGGCAGGGTGAAGTCAGTGGAGAGCTGAGGCTGGGGACCCAGGTGGAAGTGCCGGCAGGAGGTAGCATGGGGATGCTGAGACCTTTGAAAAGGAGCACCTGGAAAAAGAAAAGCATGGCCGTCACGGGGGCCAACGGCGGCTGGAGCACCCTTGCCCGGTGGTTGCCCACCCAGGGCAAGAATTGGGCAAACAGCTGTTTCTCTCCTCTGCAGAAGGGTTAAAAAAGAAAAAAAAAAAAAAAATAGAAGGCAGATCACATAACGTTGATTACATGGAAAAATGCTGGTTTTGACTAATAGTTTTTCTCCTCCAAAAAACATTGGAACCAAAACATGGGTCTGGGTTCAAAGGGACTTTTTGGCTCTGAATTGAAGTGTATACTGATGAAAACTGCTTCAGCTTGTTTTGATTGGCCAGTCTTAGAGAGAAAAAGAAAAAAAGTTTTAAAAGAGCCTGTAGCAAGAGGGCAAAGGTGATGGTTTTAAAGTAAAAAAAAAAAAAGGGGGATTTAGGCGAGGTAGAAGGAAGAGGTCTTTTACACAGAGAGTGGTGAGAGCCCGTGCCAGGCTGCCCAGAGAGGTGGTGGCTGCCCCATCCCTGGCACCATTGCAGGGGAGGTTGCCCGGGGCTCTGAGCACCCTGCTCTAGCTGCAGATGGCCCTGCTCCCTGCAGGGTTGTTGGGCTAGATGGTCTTTCAAGGCGCCTCCCAACTCAAACTGTTCTATGATTCTGTGAAAAAGCCTCAACATTTTAGAAAATGAAAGAAAAATAAATAAATTAAAAAAAAAAAAAAAAAGTTTTCTAAAATATATTTTCACGGGTTATTAGCTCACCAAAGTTTTCAAAGCTCTCTAACTTTCCATGCCACTCCAAGTATATATTTGGCTGTGTAAAAATGTCTCATAGGCAAGGAAATAATCATGCACTAAGAAACTGCCTCTCACTGACTATGAGATATGAACGAGACACTTTCCATCTCTGGGAGCTGGGACAGAGACCGTGCATTTTTGCTCAGACCCTTCAATAGCCTGTCCTCCTGAGCAGCAAGCAGGGAGAAAACGTCTGCGGGAAGTTCAGCATGGGCTGCTGTAAGACCAGCCATGGAGCTGATGAGAAATGAGGAAGAAACGACATGTGAAAAGATGTATGTAGTGGAGACTATTTGCAAAACATCTGGCGCTGGTTTGGACCTTCCTGAAGATCTTTGCTTGGATGGGCCCTTGGCCCAATCTGGCACATTAATTCTCGTGTTCCCGGAACATTCACAAACATCACTGAAAAACTTTTGGCTCTTAAAACTAGGGAGAGAGACAGCTCAGAGGTGAAGGATGAAGCTCAAGTGAGGCTTTTAGAGATGCCTCTTTTCTGGGGATCACCCCTAGGATAGGACTCCTACCCTTTTACACAGTCTTTTGAACACCTCATCTTCCTAAAAGCTTTTTTTATATTATTTTTTTTAAATTTTTTTTTTAATCCAGGAACAACAGCACCAAGAGATACTCAGTGTCATCTCAACACACGGACCAGATGTGCCCATGATACCTTCCTCATGCATCTCCCTTCTGCCAGCAGGCAGGGCCAGTCCATCACAGTGGCTCAGGGAGCCCCGGGAGCTTTCTGCTCATGCCCATATGGAAACAGGAGGTGCACAAGGAAAGCCAGATGCCCACAAGAGAAGCAATGGGAGGGGACCTAATCGAAACAAAGGGTTTGCAAAGCTACGCATAGGTAATTACACCCAGCATCCCTTAAATACACACTAATCCTCCCTAGTGCTCCTCTGAGAGAGGCAGCGGGTAGCAAATGTGTGTGCCACCAGCAGCAGAACTTATTAAGGTGATGATTTCTCATGCTGTCAGATAATGGCACAATTTGGCTACCCTATTAATTAAAAACAGAGGAGGTGGGATCAGACCCTCTGTTCCTCAGAGACGGAGCTGCAAACTCAGACCCAAGAGCCATCCAAATGCCCTGCTCCCCAGGCGCTACCGTTTATATTTGCAGCTCTCAGCTTGGCCAACAGGTAAAGGCTGAGTAATGGAATGAGGAGCGTGTGCTGCTTTGACCCATTGCTCCAGCTGAGCAACACTGGATGGGCAGATGCCTCCTAACTGCGGTGTTTGCTGGGTACTTGCAAAGCAGCTCATGGTGAACTGCTCAACCTCTAACTGCTCAACCTCCAACGTCCATGGGTCCCCCCCGATGGGAAACTGCTGCAGCAAAGTCACGAGCGAGCCATTCTGCCCTGACAGGTCTTCGTGGGGCCTGAAGACAAGGTGTGAGAGTCGGTTGAAGTGATAATCCCTCTGCACACCCAGACACACCAGCCTGTGCCACGAGGCAGCAGTTTAGTCAGTCGTATCTCGCACAAAAATAGCTTAGGAGGACACAAGATGATGAAGCTTAAGGAATATTCCCTCACAGTTCACAGCACATAAGGAAAGCAGAAAACACCAGTCATCTTCTTTGTCTGTCCTGTCTCTTGATGCCTGGTGGAACATTAGCCAAGGATTTCCAGGCTTTTGCTGTATCTGGGGAGGCCTTAATTTGATTTAGGGAAATATCTGCAGGACCTTTGATGCCAGAGACAGAAAGCACAGGGTGGGCAGATCAGCTTGTCAGAGGTTTTCACTTGAATTTTTCCTCCCAAGCCAGGACGGTCCTTGCAAGGAACTTGGTCACACACTTCCCTGCAGTCCAAAAAGTGCAAACTTTATCTCTGCTATCTGGGGAGGAAGGCATGCAAAGTCAATATAACCTACAGTAAAAGCCTAATACTTGTTTTAAGCGACTAGTGCCTAAAGTTTTAGTGTCTTAGTTTTAGGCACTAGTCACTTAAAACAAGCATTTTTTAGTATTTTTTCATCTACCTACCATTGCAACAACATTTCCCTCCACAAGAAAAATACTATAAAGATCTGACTGAGACCATATGAATAAATAAAACCCAACAATTTGTCTTAACATAATACGCTATCTCATGTTGTAATTATTCATTCCCGACAACTAATCCAATTGCTGATGAGGATTTTTGACAGCAAAGCAAAGACTTCGGGGAATACTTCAGCAAATCTGTGCTTATTAGCAGCCGTCAAACCATACAGCTGACATAACCAACCCAGCTTGCACAACAAAGAGACATTCCTTGCCAAGCATGATGCTGGTGGACCTCAGGAAGCCCTGGCAAAAGGAAACCATCAGTGCAGAACAGACCGTTACATTTCGAAGTTATCTGTTTTTAAGTCTACCCACTTCTGCTCACCATATCTAGCCTCAAAGGGCCTTGGTGGAGACTGCTTTCCAAGTCCATGTGTAGGTCTTTCATACGCCAGGTAAATCCAGCATCACCCTGCTGACACCAGCTGAGCAGCTTTACTCCAGGTAACTCACTGTGACCAACACCAAGATCTGTCTCTGAGATGCTCTCTTCTACTCAGTGCAATGTAGGATCTCACGTTAGCAGTGTCTAGTAATGATTACTCTGCCAGCACATCTTCCTTTCCTTCCCCAAGCGTCAGTTTGGTCTTAAGATCGCATTTGCATTGGAACCGACACGCATTGCCCGTTATATGCGTTGAGAACATTTGATTCATGGATTTAATCTGCTTTTTGCCAGTAAAAGAAGCAGTTTTACTTTTTTACAGTAATGGACAGTAACATCTGCCACAGCCAACAGCAATCCATGACTGAAAGCAAGTCCAGGGACCCTGCTCCAGCTTTTGTTTTCACCCCCCAGAAGAAAGCTAAGGCTGAGGTTGAGTTAGGTGACCTCTAAGGTCCCTTCCAGCCTAAGACATTCTATGGTTCTATGACATTTTCATTAACTGAGCTTTGAAGACACTTCTGCAGCAAAGACAGTGAGGTTGGAAAGTGTGCCTATCAAGCCCTAGAGCCACTAATTACATCACCCAGAAGCCACGTTCCCCACCACCTGCCCCAGTGGTGGGTTCAGGAAAGCAATGTTGCTCTGGGATCATCAAGGCAGAGATGTTCTCCCAGCTCAATGAGCTCGAGTTTTGGTCCCCATGCTACAGAAGGATTCTCCTTCTCCCTTGGGAGAATCTGATTTTGCGGAAAGAGGGGCCAGCTAGATCTTGGATGGTGTTTTATGGCCCACCTCAAGGGCACCGAGCAGGTTAATCAGTTTTGGTGGCCTTTGCTGCAAACGCTAGTCTTCTGCAGCTGAAGAGGGAGGGGGCAGACCAGTGTCCCTGCTGCAAAGACAGTGCAACCCTTGCCAGCCCCGAGAGGCTTTTGACCTGAGGCCAACCTTCAAACACACGTCCTCATGACCAGCCTGCTGGAGGAGAAGGTCCAGAATTTCCTCTCCCTCTCCGTATTAGTTTTTTACTCTCTTCTGTTGACCGTATACATTTGCAAGGTCTGCTCTCTTTCTCAGCCTCACCATCCACCTCCTCACCCTGCCCCAGGCCCCTTGCTTGGACATTGCTTGTTGTCTTACACCTGGGTGCATGGCCTCGGCTAATCTACAAAGGAAGCTAATGCCTGAGCCTAGATAACCTAGGTCTAAGTGCCTTGCAAGTTTAAAAGTTTTCCCATGGAGGGAAAGACAGGATCTGGTGGAGAAGTGACTCAAGTAGGGCACGCCAGGCTATCTGTGGAACTACAAGGTCCTCTGACATGCCTGGGGCCAAGCCTGGCCCAAAAGTGGCTACAGCACAGTGTGATGGGCTAGGACCTTGTGACCACAGAGATGCCCCACCTGCCTTGTGCTTTTGGGTGACCACCAGCAACACCTCCCTGAATCTTGGGATGCTCTGGTAGCTGCTGCATCCAGTCCACCTCAGCTTCTTCCATCACATCACAAAGCCAAGGTCAGCACCAAGGGACCAAGGGGTGGTAGAATTGACACTTCATTAATTCCTGCCACTGCCAGAACACGAATGCAGGTCAGTAGCTGCCCCAGCCTGTCTGGCTTACACCCATGACTGTGATGGATGCTGTGGCTTCACACCATGATGCTGAAGACACACCACAGACCTGGGTCTGCTGTATTCTCCACAGCTACGTAGCTCAGCAACCCATCGTGCCCCTACCTGCACCATGAAGACGACCCTCAGCTAAAAAGCCCACGTGGAAGATTGCTTTACAGCTATTAACAAAAGACCCAAAGCGCTAAGCTGGAAGGTGGCGTTACAGGCTCAAACTGGGGAGGCATATATTTGTTTTTAGAAAGCCAGCAGATGATGCAGGCACATGGATAACTGAACCGACTCGGCTGCTCGCTGCTGTGCCATTTCCACTCCTCGCTCACGCAGGCTTCGAACACAGCGGAAACCCGCAGGGAAACTCATCACATCCTCCTCGCCGACACTTTCTCACTTCCACAGCTTTTTTTTTTTAATATATACATTTTTTTTTTTCCCCCTCAGTTCTACAGTTATATTTATTGTTTCCATACATTATCTGAAGCAGCCTGGGCTTTTTTTTTTTCCATTGAAAGAAATGCTCCCGCTTCCTTCACACCCTGAGATGAACCCTGCAAACACTAAGGTCCTATATTTTTGCAGGTTGATACGTGACACTGAGTCACAGAAGTGGGCTGGCCTGATACTGGGCATTTCTGTCACTGGGGATTCTCCTTTAGCGTCATTTGTGTATGCACATACAAATTTATCCGTTTCACCCAGAAAGGCTCAAGGGATCTGTGTACTCATTAAGCATTGACCCATCTTGGAGAGGCAAAGCCTCTGGGTAATCCCTACAGAGAGACAGGAGATGCTACAGGCTTTATGAAAACAAACAAAAACAAACAAACAAAACAAAACAAACCAACAAAAAAACCCACAAAAACCAAACAAGCAAAAAAAAACCACACAAAAAACCACAAAAAACCCAACCAAACAGCAACAAATACAGCAGAACAATTTCTTTCTACCCCGTTTCCTCGTGGCATCGATATTTTTGATGCAGTCGGGTGACTGGTAAGGGATGCAGGCTCAGGCACCGAGCTGATGCTGGGGAGAGGTACGCTGAGCAGACAGCTGCAGCCCAGAGAGCCCAGCCGCCTTCAAAAGGAGAACAAAATCTGTCTTTTGCTGTTAAGCTGCCCACAATGCATGTGAATTTTTCCCCTGGGTAAGGCAACCTGGCCAGCTTGTCGAGGCATTCGCGGTCTGTGTGCGAGCACGCAGGGGATGGGGAGGGGGATGGGGATGGGGGGAGGCTGGGGCTGTTTATACATCTTGATCCCATCGCGGCGGGGAGGGAAATGGCAGCTCCTGGAGAGCCCTGGCTTCACTCACTTGGACAGATTTTTGCAGCAGCAGAAGATTGACCCATCGCATTCGGCCGAGGCGGGGGGGACGGAGCCACGTTGTATCAGACGTTTTGCCCTGATTAGAGATGCCACTACCCTCCCCCTTGACCTGGGGAGGAGATAAGCCCCATAAACCAGAGCTATCCATGGTGTCCCTCCAAGCACCAGGCTCCGCGGAGAGCTCACAGCTTTTAATAGCCCAGGCGCCTGAAGTTTGTTTCCCTGGACGTGCATTAAAATTCCACTTGGAGACAGCCAGAGCAGTGGGAAGTGAGCACGGGTCCCGATGGTATAGAGCCAGCACAGGCTACAGCCGTGAGAGCAGCTCTGGCTTCATGTGGCACGCTGAGGAGGAACACCGCGGGGACTTGCAACAGCGTTTAGAACCGAGCTACTAATTGCCAGCTGCCATCAGTCGCATCTTAACCCTTTGCAAATTATTCGTTAGTGTAGCCATATTAAATTGAGGTAAATTGGCATACTAATAGGAGATGCACCCGGAAAAGAATAGATTAATAAATCAATAAATACCATCACCCCCAGACCAAAGCCATGGTATATTCAGCTGCATAAAAAATTATCAGCCTTGCTCAGAGGGGGAGATCATCCTGACTCCCTCCTGCTATAGGATAGCAAACTGTAGGGTGAGGAGATTGTGGCAGGGAGGATGGGAGAAGAAGAGGAAAGAATCTGAGGCAATATTATCAGACAGGAAGGAATCTGTCTCATTTTCAGCACCTTCGCCAACAGCTTTCTCATTTCACTTAGCAAATGGCAAGAACCGTGCCAAAAATAACAGGCAGCCAGCTCAAGTCCAGCCCAGGGTGCAGCGTGCCTTCCCACACATCTAGTGCCATGCAGTGGGGTAGCAGACCCCAGGACCAGCCCATGGCTGACCAAGGAGCAGCTGTGGCACACGTTAACGATGGATAAAGAACATTTTCTTTTGCTTTATTTGCTTGACCAGGCTGCACAACACCAAGGACTGAGTCAGGATGGGGCCCTTGCAGTGGGCAAAGGGCTGGTTGGTGGAGCATGGTTGGATCCTGGGTGAAAACATGAGGTTTTGAAGGTTTATCATCCTCCTGCTCAGAGTCCTGCGCATTTGATGGATGAGAGCAGCAAAGGAGTTTAGAGGAATGGGTCTGAGATGGGCTCTCCCATCAGCGTTTAACAGTTTGCCACCTTATTGCACCCTGGCTCTATGGACCTCTGCACAGGCACAGCGAAACCCAGCCCAGGGCATCCTGAGAAACACATAAACAGAGACCTCAGAGACTGCAGATTGCCCCTGCTTGCTTGTACGATCCCCACTCAGCATCCTCTTGCCCTAACGAAGCCTCTCCTTTCTGAGTGACGTGAGCTGGCATGGCTGGAGCACAGGCTCACACCCACGGTACCTAACACTGAGCCAAACATCTCCTCTCCTGCACACCACGGGGTGAAAACATGTGCAGCCCTGATGCACACACAAAAAAAACCCAAAACCAGAGTGGGACTCCTTCCAGAGCCTGAACTCAGCATTCAACAACAACAGAAAAACACAAAAGGCACACATTTATCAGCGTATTTACATCGGGGCTGAAGCGATGCTGAGCTGTGGGGATGGGGAGCACCAAGGAGCTAGTGATGGGATGTGGCCAGGAAGCCCGGACCCATCACAGGAGAGAGGCAGCTGTTTATACAGCACTGGATGAGACCTTTTTTTCCTCCAACCCTTTTCCAC
>JANVCC010010235.1:1001019-1012291 GCA_025345505.1 Todiramphus chloris collaris
AAAGAAAGAAAGAAAGAAAGAAAGACCCCACAAAAAAAATTACAGAAAAACAACAACGACCAGAAAAAACCCACCAAAAAAAAAAAAAACCAACAAAGCAGGAGACTTATTTCAGCATGGTTGCTCTGTCTCAATTTCCAGCCCTCACCGCCAGCCATATATTTCTGACCCTCACCGATGAGCAAGTTTAAAGGTTTTTCATCCCACTGCTGGCCACTGAGAGGGTATGGAGGATTTAAAGATGCTACAAGGATCCTCCCTGCTGCTAGGCTCATGGACATTTGGCCAGGATAAGTCCACTCAAGTCAGACCTATTGGGTGTTAGCCTCTGCCTGCTTTTCACACCCCTTCAGCCACCAACACTGGGACACCCACCTCCCACCCCTTTGGCTCTACAGTTGGCTGGGAAGTAGCTTTGAAGAGCTGGCAAATGCACAGCAGAGAAATGAGCAACGCAGGTGCCCACTCCTTCGCCTTCCCAACCCCTTCCAGCATGGCCCCGTGTCCATCATACCACACCTGCACGTTCTCTTCCTCTTTCTACAACAAAGCGGTGTAGCTACTGTCACCGTGGGCAAAGACCTACCAAAACATCAGAAAACATGTCTTCTACTCAGCAGCACAATTAATCCAAACCCAAAGGTGCAGCCTGCTCATGTCTATACCCGACCGGTACAAGCCACAGTTTCTTACAGAGCCTTATTTTGGGTATCAAGGTGAGGATGTTCTCCACTGACACAACAACATACAGAAGAAGATGACTTGGGCTGAAGCCAGGAATTGCTCTGTTGAAGCTAGATGATGATTTTAGTTGTGTGTGACTACCCAAGATCTAACCAGCCATGTGCCAGACACCCTCATTCCCGGGACATTTTCATTGTGTAATCGGGGTGAGACAGAAGAAGAGGTGGGGAAGAGGATGAAACAGGACTTGAAGGTACTCCTACAGCATAAGGAGTCTGGGTTTCAGACTGTAAGCTCTCAACGTCGCTACTGCTGAGGCATTTGGGAGGTTTATAAATAGCTTTTTTTACTCTGTAAAAATCACCCTTCCTAAAGGAAAACATCCATTCCACTCAAGTATAAATAAGAGTTAAATACAGGCAGATCAATTTAATAGTGTTGTTATGCCTATTAAAGTGACTGTAGAACTAAAATCAAGGTATTTCACCTAATTCCCTGTCAGCAACTCCAGATCTGGTTTATTTTGACAAATCCGCCCCCCCCCAGCTGTTGAGAAGTACCACAAGTGTCCATGGCCCTCTATCAGCAAAAAAGCCACCATCCGACTCAAAAAGCAAGACCTATCGGCTACCTCGAGAAAGCAAACTTATTGATCAGAACAGCTAGGTAAGGAAGTCGTACAGATAGTGCCAGCAGCCAGGTGTCACCCCCAGATCATTATTTTCAAGCAGATTTCATGGGAGATGGGGGACCAGAATCACTCTTCCTGCTGCTGCAGTGAGTGACCTTGGCAAAATACATCATTTCCATGGATTAAAACCAAAAAATGTTAAAACCACTTTAAAAAAAATCACTATATATATGTGTGTGTGTGTGTCTATGACACTAAGAAAGCGTTGAGGTTTTTATTTTTCATCCAAAAATCTCAGCTTTCCATTTCATTTCTAAATCTGTTTCCTGAAGAAAGTGGAAACATATGACCAAGTTTTATGGCTGCATACAATTCTTCAGACATCTCCTGTAACACGTTGCCTCAATAAGTGAGGAGGATGAAAACCAGAAATCTAGTTTTCCCCATTTACATTTTCCCAGGAATTTTGCCTACAAAAGATCAGAATCATCTGTATTTTCCCCGTTCCCTGAATGTTATGCCCAGTGGCCTGGGAGACGGGCACTGGTGCATTGTACAGATGGAGAAACGAAGGTGGGAGACCAAAAGTGCTTAACCTTCGGGAAGACCAGAGGGTCCAACTACAGATCTCTGGAGCTGGGGTCAGCATGTTTTGCCCACTGCCCACCTGCACCTACACGTGCCATTTGAGCAAGCAGGAGAATGTCCAGTACTTTTGGGAGAGATGGTTTCTGCTCCAGGTGTGCAAACTCTGAAAACACCACCAACACGGAACAGGCTGCCCGAAAAGCTGCCCCATCCCTGGCACCATTGCAGGGGAGGTTGCCCGGGGGCTCTGAGAACCCTGCTCTAGCTGCAGATGGCCCTGCTCCCTGCAGGGGGGTTGGCCTTGGAAGGTCCTGTCCCAACCCAAACCAGTCTATGAGCCTATGGTTCTATGGAAAAAGTCTCCTCTGCTCTTGTGCAGGCTGTGCTTGTAAATGCACACACAGGCAGAGAGGGCTGCTGTGCACAGCACTTCTGCATCATGAAGAGAGCAGACTTCACTCAAAGGCTGAAATGAAAATAACCCTAGATGTATATTTTCCATGTACGCTGTCAGTTCACAGTGTAACAGGACCTTTAGAGAAGGCAGAAAAAAAGATGACAAGATTTTTCACAGCGCTAACCGCTGAGTCCAGGAGAAAACTGCTGCTTGAGCTGAAATAATACCGCATGAATAACACTAACTCATGTAGTGTCCATTGGATGGCGGCTCTGGCAGATATCAAGTAGAATCACAGAATTGCTGTGGTCGGAACAGACCTTTAAGATCATCAAGTCCAAATGGTATCTAACTCTACCAGGAGAGTAGGAGAGAGAAAGGCAGCAATTGCAAAGGTGTATTTCAGATTCAACCCAACACAAGGGAAAAAAAACCCCAAACATCTATTCAAGCCACAAAATCCGTTGCCTCCTCAAGAGCTCCCAGTCACTGACAAAAAGGAATTAAAGTTGGGATCTGAGTTTCTCAGTGACGTTAATTAAACCCCGGCACTTCCAGAACACCAGACAAACCGCGCGCTGCCTTTTCAGAATTTCTCTCGTGCTTTTGAGAAAGGTGGACTACAAAGCCTCTGATCCCGCTCCTCCACTCAGGAGCATCATTATGACCCAGTCAATCAAACCAAGTTCCATCAGGAGGTGCTGGGTGGCTCAGGAGTCGTGCAAGATTTGGCAGATCTGCAAAAATCTAACCCCGAAAGAGATGCCTGTACCCAGCTCCCAAAGCCCCGGGTACCCTCTCAGAAAGCTGGATGGGCAAAGCCCTGATTCCTGGCATGTTACAGCGGGGTCATTCTTATTTTTCAGAGGAATAGCAGAAGCTGTAGGGATGGCACGCTTCCTCCTGGGACCCCTGGATTCAGGCAGTGCACTCTTCTGCTCTAATGCAGGGTATGGATTTCTGCTCTCCGTGTTCCGGGACAGCAGCACAGCAGTGCAAAGCCCTGCTCGCGTTAACCCACTTCTGGTTTTGATTTCAGAGGTGCCCTGGTATTACAGGCACAGCCTGGGCAGAGTTGCCACACTCCTGAATGCCCCATTTTCTCATGGTGGCTCATTCAGACAAAGCGCCCAGCCCTTCAGAGCATCTCAACTTGCTTGACAAAGGTCTCTTTTTCTCTTTAATATT
The DNA here is from genome assembly GCA_025345505.1 of Todiramphus chloris collaris. NCBI lineage: Eukaryota > Metazoa > Chordata > Aves > Coraciiformes > Alcedinidae > Todiramphus > Todiramphus chloris. Next base: position 1,004,508 of record JANVCC010010235.1, read on the forward strand.
GCAGAACTCACACCGTGGCCACCCACAACCCCTGCCCAGCCTAGACGTGGTGGAGATGTGAAAGACATGGACCTGCTGGAGCAAGGCCAGAGGAGCCCCAGCAATGCTGGGAGGGCTGGAACCCCTCTGCTGGGAGCCAGGCTGGGAGAGCTGGGGGGGTTCAGCCTGCAGAGGAGAAGGCTCCAGGGAGACCTTCTGGGGGCCTGTCAGCACTTCAAGGGGGCCTACAGGAAAGATGGAGAGGGACTCTTGCTCAGGGAGTGTAGTGGTAGGACAAGGGCTAACAGTTTCAAACTGAAAGAGGGTCAATTTACATTTGATATTAGGTAGAAATTCTTTACTGTGAGGGTGGTGAGACACTGGAACAGGTTGCCCAGAGAAGTTATGTGTGACCCATCCCTGGATGTGTTCAAGACCAGGTTGGGCAGGTCTCTGAGCAACCTGGTCTGATGGGAGGCGTCCCTGCCCATGGCAACAGGGCTGGAACTAGGTGAACTTTAAGGATGCTTCCAATCTAAACCATCCTGTGTTTCTCCTAAACATTGCCAAGCTGCACTGATAAGCAACCCCAGCCCATGATGTGAGATCTTTCTCTCTCTGTTGCTGCTTTTTCTTGACTTACTGATCCATCACCCACTACCCTGAGAGTGTCACAGACCCTCCTGCTGTGTGTTACCCTCCTTCTTCCACCATCACTCAGTACTTCTGCACCAGAGCTCACCTGATACCTCTCCCACAGATGCAAATTTGCACGGAATTTTAAGCCCTGATCTTTGGAGAGAGCAGGACACCAGAGGAGAGAGCTACTCTTCTCACCATGGAATATGGTGTGCATGTGGACACACAGAGAAAGCATCTCCTGCAGTTTAAGAACTGCACCACAACCAACCCACAAACCCCATGAGAGGAGGGGAGCAGACGTCTCACGCCAGGCACTGATAAGAGCAAAGCACCTTTCCATTGGCTTTGTGGTGTCTGAACCTCAGCAGACACTGCATTTTCATGTTACTGATGTGTCCTGGGATTGATCCTTTTTTTTCCTTGCCTCTTTTTTTTCTCCTTCTTTTTTTTTTTTTTTTTTAAATCACAAAGTCTGACTATATTTGTTGTCTTTCTCAAAGCTCCAGCTCCCCACCTTGATGTGAAAGTGTGCACGTGATGGCATCACCAGAAAAGGGCTTGCTCTTCACGCTGAAAAAAAATAAAATCAGGCAGGAGCTGTGCCTATTTATGGGCTGGAGAGGAGAGTTTTGGCTCAGAGAGCAGGATGCCACCTCTGTCCACTCGCCCACTACATTAAACTTACCTCCAATGGGCTGCATCCAAAGAGGACTCCCCAAAGTCCTCTGCAGAGGTGGCAGCTCCAAGCAGGGATAGATGTTGGGCGCCCTGGCACATCACTCCTCCCTTGAACCACCTGCCTGCCCAGTCATGGTTCACAGGGTGGTCCCAGCACCTCTCTGATGATCTTTGATCCTTGCACTGGCCTGGATGTCACCTTCCTCCCAGGGGGATGCTGCCAATGAGTTGGGTTTCTGCAAAGCATGTCCACCACCCTGTTTCCCATTCAAATTGCAGGGCATAGGGAAGGGGCCCTTGCTGCCTCCCCATTCCCATTGTGGGGACAGAAAGCTGCGACCAGTTATGCGCCAAAAACAGAAGGCAGGGGAGAGGAGAGGCAGCAGCACTCCCTGTTCCACATGATGAAAGAGCAGCAGCACTTTTTCACAGATACCTTCTGCAAAGCCTCCATCGAACCACCTGCCCCTCCTCTAAAAGCAGTATTTTCTAGAAGCGAAGCCAGATGAGGGGTGTTTACCTGGAGCCCACTTGGCAACACACTGTGATGCTCCTTTCCCCTGGCCACCTGACCAATGTGACCATGCTTTAAAGCTAGTACTCCAGTTATGAGATAGACCTCCCCACCTGTGCGTTCCTAACACCAGTTGTTGCAGCACCAACCACAGACACTTGCCTGTGCAGTGCCCAGAGGACAACAGCTGCTCTTCAGCATCCTCACTCCTGCATCCCATACAGAGATCTCAAGGAGGTCCTGCACCTTCTGGCCACACTGTCCCATGAAGAACAGTGCCTTACCCTCCCCTCCACCAATACACACCAGAGCAGTGGGCTTGGGTATCTCAAGTGTTCCCAGCAGGTTTGAGCCCTGGAGCCAGCACTAGCCCTAAGGAAGATTTTGGTCACTGAGGAATGAAGACAAGGAAGGAGAAGTTCAGAAAAACCCATCACATCCATGGGGGAAAAAAAATGTCAGATATTTAAAAACACGCTGGGAAAAGAGAGGGAAAGGTGTGAAAGATCAAGTGAAGGTAATACCAACAGCAGAGCTGGCCAAGAGGACTTCTCATCTGGCATATAACCAGCCTCGTGACACCTTTGCTGAAGAGCAGCAAATGTTGCGTCTCTTCAGAGAACCAGAGGATGGGTCTAAACCTGAGTCTGCCAGCCTTGAGGTCAGCCCAGGCTGAAAAGACCTCCTTTCATTGCTTATTTTCCAATAGGAAAAGGTCCAAGGAGAAACACTGGGCTGTGGATAAGGAATCCTGGGACAAAGACAGGGGTTCAGCACAGCTGGTCCCACACAATCGGGACGAAAGCACGAGCTGGTGTAACGTATCGCCAAAACTACTATGAGCTTCCTGGGTGCTGTTGACTAACAGCATCCCAGCTCCTTTCAAGAAGAACTGCTTTCTGTCCAAGAAAGTCCTCATCCAAGAAAGTCTGTCCTTGCCTCCCATTCCCTTGGCCCATGTCCTGTTTTTCTAAGCTTGTAACTACCTCCTGGTAATATTTTCCTTCCCCAGGACAACCTTGAACCCCGCAGAAGAAGCACCCAGATGGCATCACGTGCCACCTGGATCTGACAATAGAGGACTCCCCTTGCAGAAGACCCAGGGCAAGACGAAACATCCTTATCTCCAGGGTGCTTCTGTGGCCTCCTTTGTCAAGACACCCAGGACTTCCAACAGCAAGTTGGAAAGATCTTCCTACTCCAACCAAAGAAGTTGCTATTTGCCTTTGCAGCCTGAAGTCACTCACATGGATGAGCCCAGTGAGGAGCAAAGCAGTAGTTGCACACTCCATTTGAGACCCCAGCTCTCATCTCCCTTTTTGAAATAGTCCCTGATCCTTGCAAGCCTGGAAACCCACCCTCATTGCCAAGAGAGATGAGAAAGGAAGGAGAGGCAGGTGCTGACGTGACCTCTTTTGATTTGTACAGGGCCAACTACGTTTTATGACCTCCTGCACCAGGAACACAGCCTTTATTTCTCCGAGACTCATCTCAGGCATCAAAGCACTTCCTGGTGATTAAATTAAGTCCGATTTCTGCACACACCGAAGTCACAACGTAGTTTCATGGCTCAGTAACCCGGAGGAGAGTGGCAGTCTGTTCCTGGACACTGCATGCTTCCCAAGGGAGTATAAAAACAACAAATTTCATGTCTTAGATATAGAAAAAAATAAAATAAAATATATATATATGTATATATATATGACATCTAGGTGAAATGTCTCTGTGCAAAAAGCCCGACTGAAAGATTATGCAGAATTGGAATTGGTTTTATCCCCCGCGTCCAGTTGATGCCATTTCATTTTCTGCCATAAGATAGCACTTCACTTCTGGGGTTGTGCCTTATTTCATCTCACTTCAAATGAACCATTTAAAAGCTTTTCACACACACACACACACACACACACAAACACACACCCCCCTTTCATTTTGCTGAAAAACTCAAAGACAATATGAAAGTAGGAAAATAAATTTTCAGCCAGTGAACCGGAAAATAATGGTCATCATCAAATCCAAATATCTCTCTTTTCGTGTATCTCTAGTCCCCAGCAGCTCGGGTTAATAGAAGTGCCATTAGCTGAGCTGCTGGTCCACCACCCATCACTCACCCACGCAACACGACATCCCTTCCTTCGGTGTCTGATTCCCGCGCAATGCCGTATGTTCAGCACGCGGACTCAAGGAACAGCCTCGGAGACAAGAGCTCAGCCACCACTCGTTGATTTAAGGCAGGGCAGAGTCAGGCACAGCTGAGCAACAGATTAAGGGTGGACAATGAGCTTTGCTGGTGCTTTGACAGGAGCAGGGAAGCATAGAATCATGGAATCTTTTAGGTTGGAAAAGACCCTTAAGACTGAGTCCACCCACTGCCAGGGCACCACTGACCCATGTCCCTCAGCACCACATCTCCACGGCTTGGAAACCCCTCCAGGGAGCATGGGGACTGCACCACTGCCCTGGGCAGCCTGGGACAGATTTTCACAACCCTCAAGGGGAAGAAATTGTTCCGCAGCTCCAACCTTAATCTTCCCTGGTGCAACTTGAGGCCGGTTCCTCTTGTCCTGTTGCTTGTTCCTTGGGAGCAGAGCCCAATCCCCCCTGGTTCCAATCCCCTGTCAGGAGCTGTCAGAGCCAGAAGGTCTCCCCTCAGCCTCCTTTGCTCCAGGCTGATCAACCCCAGGTCCCTGAGCTGCTCCTCAGCACCCTTGTGCTCCAGCCCCTTCCCCAGCTCCGTTGCCCTTCTCTGGCCACGCTCCAGCCCCTCAGTGTCCTGCTGGGAGTGAGGGGCCCAAAACTGACCCCAGGATTCACAGGGTGGCCTCCCCAGTGCCCAGTGCAGGGGGACAATCCCTGCCCTAGTCCTGCTGGCCACACCAGTGCTGACACAAGCCAAGATGCCCACCTGGGCACACACTGGCCCATCTTCAGGTAGCTCTCGACCAACACCCCCACATCCTTTTCAGTCCCTGGGCTGAGGGTCACCCTTCAGCCCTTGTAGATGGGAGGGTTAAGGGGCTCCTTTTCCACACATGATCCCAACCTCCAGCTGCCTCATGCCCACCTGGACCCACCCAGGCTCTCATTTCCCACCCAGGCCAGATTCATATACTGTTGATCAACATACCAGTCAGTGTAGGTCAGGCTGCAGCCCCCAGGTGTGTTGGTTGCCACTACCAGGCTCTCCCAGAGGTGCATCTGACATACGATATAACCATTATCTCAGGTTCTCTGTTGGGTCTGGCTGAGAGAAGGTTGGTTTTCCCCCCTTGTGCTGTGCTGTGTCTTGGTGGCTACAGCAGTGTGGATAACACATCGGTGTTTTGGCTACTGCTGGGCAGTGCTCACACAGCACGAGGCTGTTTCTCCAACATGCCCACCTCACCAGCAGGATGGGCATGGGCAAGATCTTGGGAGGGGACAGAGAGAGGACAGCTGACCCGAAGTGACCAAAGGGATATTCCATACCATACGACATCTGATTAGCAATAAAAGCTAAGGGAAAGGTGGATGGAGGGCATTTCTTATGTTTGTCTTCCAGAGCAACCACTACAAGTACCGAGGCCCTACTTCCTGGGATCTGGGTGGACTTCACCAGCTGATGGGAAATAATAAATCTTCTGTTTTCCTTTGCTTCTGCGCATGGCCTTTGCTTTTGCTTTATTAAACTGCCTTTATCTTGGCCCGAAAGTTCTTTTCCATCTTATTTCCTCCCCTCCTGTCCTGCTGGGGAGAGAAGTGATAAAGCAGCTTGGTGGGCACCCTGGCAGCCAGTCAAAGTCAACCCACCACAGGTTCACGCAGAACCTGCGGAACAGCGAGGGAAGAGTGCAGGAAAATCAATATGATCGATAGGCAAACTTCATTTATTGTCACACTTGCAGCTATTTATATACTATCATGCTAATCACTAATACATGCTGCTTGGAGTACACACAAGTTACACATATTCAGGATAGTTCCCACAGGTCCATTCAAGAAGTCACACTCTCCCTACAACCACCCCTTGATGGTCCCAGCTGCTAGATAGCTCCTCTTTCCGTTGACCAAAACATCCTGATATCGTCTTATGCTGATAAAACGTCCCTCTTTCTGTTACCCAAACTATCCTATTATTATCCTAGCGTTCCTCCTCAAGGACATCCTGTCCCTGCAGCTGGGCTAGGTCTCACGCCTAGCTTCTGATAAAATATCTTGCAGTGAGCCGTGGCCCTTGTTCCCAAGCCGTTCCCCAACAGAACCTTTACGCAGAAGGTTCCCAGTCAAGCCAGTGAGGGCTGAGCAAAACCAGCTAAAGCAAGTGCTTTTGGTACACATGGTGGATAAAATTTTCTCCCTTCAGCTTCACGGAGAGCTGCCTGCAGCCCATCGATCTCAAAGGAGGCCCTGTCCAGCAGAGCAGTGCACAGAGGGAGCTGGGGCTACCAATGGGCTTTGCGGGTGGCCAGCACAGGAGGGGACCCTTTTTTATAGGGTTGCATGCAACTGAGACATATATTATTAAAGAAAAATGCCTTGTAACCCCAAGCCCACTTGTGTCATGCCATCTCTGCACAGAAAGCCTCCTTGTTCTTATCTCAGCCCCTGGAGATTTGTGGGATATAACAAATACCAGCTGGACAAGATAAGGCTTCTTCCAGCATGCTGGTTACTCCCAATATCTATAAAGCCTCACCGTGATGGATCTGAATGGACCAGTGCCTGGGGATGCTACATCTCATCTGTGTTCAGTCCATCCCTGCCCTTTTCCAGATATTTTAAGTAAATATTGAGAGGGTTTTTTTTTTTTCCCCGTTTTCATGCCTTAGATGCCTACTAACACCAGAGAACAAACCAAAGACGCTCAATTTTGACCAAGCAAAGCTTAATCCACTCCCGGTCCTTTCCAGCTCCTAGCATTGAGGGAACCTCTTAATTTCAATTAGCCACTCATGCAGCAAACCCCTCCAAGGAGGAGATGAGCTGTCAGGATCCCACCCTCTGGGGTTCACCACCCTGGTAATGCAAAACCAGACACACCAGCAACACGATGTTTATAGCCCAGTGATTCATAATGCTGCAGAGCTTGCAGGAAATGTAACACCGTGCAAGACTGAGAAATGCTCTTGTTTTCTGTAAATATATAAAATAATCACTCATCCCCTGAGCAGCAGATGCAAATTGTACATAGTATTAGCCTCATATGCCAACCGCTATAATTCTGGTGTAGCATGAAGACGTTTCCCAAGGCTCTAGAAGTCCCTTAATCTGCCTTTTGACGTCAAATGACAAATTTCTTGCCTGGGATCATTAACGGGATGACTAATGAAAGCTGATAAGTGAATTTATAAATGAAATTAAAGATATTAATATTAAAGGCCGTGCTACGAGAAAAGAGAAATGTGGGTTTAGCAAACCACAACCAGAATCTGCGTGCGATTTACAGCTCCCTTCCTGGCGGGCGAATTAGAGACGCTGTGTTTTTCCGCCTGGAGGTTGTGGAAACTGCCAGGCTTGACGGACACCTCTCCTGAAGCATTAGCACCCTCATTACCTTCAGACGCTGCTTGAGAGCTGAAAAAGCTCCCGCTGAAGTTTGCCAGCAAATGCCACACCAGGGCTGCAAACACGCTGATAGTCTTGCAAAGATAACTGCGGCACCGAACGCTCGCGCAGACAGAATACCTTTGGATCGTGGACACTTCACTGGAAATTACATTGGGGAAAAAAAAAAACCCCACAACACAAAAATAACAACAAAACAAAATTAAAAAAAAAATCAAAAAAAGGTAAAACAACAAAAAAAGGTAAAACAACAAAACCCAACAAAAAACTACAACAAAAAGCGAAAAACAAAAGCAAAACCAAAAATATAACAAAAATACACACATGACAAAAACAAGTCAACAAAAACCACAACAAAAACAAACACACAACCAAACAAAACAAAACCAAAACCAACCAAACTACAACAAAAAAAAAAACCCCAAACCAC